>CM053593.1:238748691-238767929 GCA_028646575.1 Pseudocheirus occidentalis | reverse complement strand
TCAAGACCACGATCCAGATCCAGGCTGCTAACTGCAAGAGCCCTTGGCCCCAATGGATCCCGTCAGCCCCCTGCTATCTGCAGGCCGAGGGCTGTGAAGCAGCCCAGTGGGGGCCGCTGTCGCTGTCAGACGTTCCTGCTGCTACAGCCGCCTCCTGCTGCCTCCTTGCCCTGGGAGCAGTTTGGCCAGACCCGCCCTTCTCCTCCCCAGTTAGCAAAATCCACTGACCTTTCTCTTAGCCTTTTTTTCTTCTGGCCTGATAGATGTGGTAATTGTGCCTCCAGTGCAGGTGATCAGCTCTCCTATAGCCTCGGTTCTCTGCCCGATGCCCCAGGGCTTTACCCTGCCTGGGTTTCGGCCCGGGTCCCAGACTGCTGTGAAGAGCCCCGCCTGCTGCGCTGCCTGTAGCAACAGATGTGCTTTCAGTCTTGTGGAGAGTTTTGGAGCTTGAAAATCTGTTTAGAGTCCCATTTTATGAGATTTTTAGCATGTTTGTGTGGGAGCTGTGGTGCTTTGCTGCTTCTACGCTGCCATCTTGGCTCCGCCCCCACAGATTGAGATTCTTGAAGGTAAAGAGATTTACTTAACATAGCATAGACCCATGTGACATTGGAGTGGATGGAGTACTCACCATCAAAATAAAAGTTTTAGAGCTAAAAGGGACCTTAGGCATTATCTGGTCTGATCCTCTTATTTTACAGGTGAGAAAACTGAATTGTAGAGATGCAAAGTTGTTTGGTTAAGGTGATTCACTCATTGACAAAACTGAAACTAGATCCTCATTTCCCAGTTTTCCAGTTAAATGATTCTTCTGCTTTATCATGGTCATAAAATTATATGTGAGGACATCAGTTTATTGCACGTAGTACGTAGTAGGACAATAGATTTAGAGCAAAAAGGGACCATAGTGAGTACCCATTCTAGTCCCCATTCCTTTACAGATAAACCAAAACCCAGAGAATTTAAAAAATTTGCTCAAGTATATTGATCTAGAAAACGTGTATTGGAGCCTGACCATAATGCTGTTCATGCTTTGGGAGAATATGCAATGAGAACATCTCCTAGGTCAAGCAACCTTATGAATAAATTCCTTTAATATTTTTATGGCTAAGTAAGCATACTGAATTCTTTAGTAAACAGTGTTATAAATTATTAAAATCTAACCCAGTAAGCACCTCTGAAAGGAGTCTAATATTCCTTCCCCATGATGCCAGGGTCCTGATACTGAAGAAATTTAAGTATCACCAGTCTGGGGAGCCAAACAGCTTTTCTCTATGATTAACACAGGCCCATCCTGCATTCACAGTACTCAAAGGAAGAATTATATCATATATCATATATCATATATCATCCAGATTATATGGGTGATAAGGAGTTCATATCAAGAGCTCTGAAGGCTGTAGTAACTACATATGGAAGTACTGAGTCACACATTGGTCCAGTAAATAGGTGTCAGTAAAGACTAGAGATAGAATTCTGATAGAAAATGCAAAATCGAGGAAACATACTCAGAAAGAGTCAAGCATAAACTGAGATGTAGACTGCTTTTCTCTGTGGTTCTCAACCACACCCATGCTGCTGCAACTTTGTCATTATTGAAATTTTGTGGCTCCTGTGACTGAATCTTTGGTAAAAGACAAAGAAAAAGGGAAAAATTACAGTCTCTAGGAGATGGGTTGTAACTATTTCTATAGTGTAACTATAGTATTATTATTTCTCATTGGGATCAGGTACACGTCCTTTATGTGTTCTTTACATGTATTTCAAAAATATCAGAATGTTAAAAAAAAATGTCCTCTTCATTCTTGCAAGGGCCCTGAAAATTCTTTGAAGAGAGCTAGAAATGAGACAATTTTAGATGTTGCCAGGAAGTGAGTGAGCCTTGGGTGAGGCTAAGCCATTACTAAATTACTGGTAAGGAACTTTCAAGCCTGAACCCACTCTGTGCAAACTCAGTAGCTCAGTTTTTAGTCTTTTCATTTAACATAATGAATGATACCATATAACTATAAAAATTGTTCATTAAGTTTCATAAATAATTTTAAAATTTAGTAGTTCCACTTCCAATGACCAACTGTACATGTCCTGGATGTGTTGCCTGATAACTCAATATGTTCATATCTAACCTTTTATTATTTTCCCTCCAAAAACTCTAACTTCTAAACATCACTCTAACTTCTCAATAGTGAGGGGATCATAATCCTCTGCATTTCTTTCACTTAACACATTGAAATACCCATGGACTCTTCCTGTTTTCTCACATCCTTCCCTTCATTCAATCATTTCTTAAATACCATGATTCTACTTTCTTACTATTTCTTTCATTCTTTATTCCATTTCAACTTTAATAACTCTTGTTCAGACCCTTATCTCTTATTTCTTGGAGTAGTTTAACAACGCTTTGTGAGTAACTTTCTTAATGAACCATTCTTGTCATATGATTCCTCTTCAAAACCTATTTCCCTATTGCCTACTTAAATAAAATCTCCTTATCCTGGCACTGAAAACTTTTTGCAATCTGATTCTGACCCACCTTTCCATACTTATTTTTCAATACTTCTTTTCACATATTCTATAATCCATCTAAGCTGTTCCCTTCACTGGCCTTCATTATCATTTTGCTCTATTTATTTCCATATCTTTGTTCACACTACTGTCTTTTCACTTCTCTGCATATATGTTTACCAAATCATTACTTCATAGCCCACCCCAAATAAAACCATTTCAATGAAGTCTTCCCTAATCCTTCTAGTTCTAGGTGATTACATTCCTTTTAAAATTTCATCTCTTCCTGGTTTCCTTCAACCCCCATTAAAAATGTGCCTTCTACCAAATCTCCTTTAATGCAACTATCTTTTGTCTTTCATTGTGTAGCAAGGAGTTTTTTGTGTGTGCCTCACAGGGAGGCAAGAATAAACATTTCTAGTGTCTTCTTCCTCCAATCCTTCTCCAAAGGAGAGACTTTACTTCCTTCCAGGAGGAGAAACAGGAGGTCTGGAGACGTTTCATTAGAGAGAAGGGATACTGGGCTAGAATTATATCTGTCTGTTCCTCCTAGTATTGATAGGGAAGTGGAATAAGCATTTATATGGCATATACTATGCATCAGACACTTTTTATAAATATTATTTCATTTGATCCTATACCCTGGGATGTAGGTGACATTGTTATCCATATTTTATAGTTGATGAAAATAAGGCAGGCAGAGGATAGGTGATTGGTACAGGGTCACACATCTAGTAAGTGTCTGAAGTCAAATTTGAACTTTGGTCTTTCTGATTCTAGGTCCTACACTCTATATACTGTACCACCTGCCTGGTCTTCTAAGGCACTTAGTGTAGGGGAAGTAATGTTGAAGTTCAAAGTGTAACTTCTGGCCACAAAAGGAGGACCCCAAGCTCTATATTCAAGGCTTGACCCATTTCCCATGGAATACCAGTTCTACAGTCAATACACATAGTTAATAAAAAAAAAACCCCAAAACTCTCTAAGTCAGTAGCAAAACGGAAATTAGAGAAAATGCACATAGGAGAATCCATACCGGATTCTACAGTGTAAAGAAGCTCTCTCATTGGGAGTAAGATATCTCAGTTCAAACAAGAGACGGTCTTAAATCTCATCCAAAGTGAAAATTCTCCCAAATCTTAAATGTAATAATCTAGAAATAGGGATATGACAGAAACAACTAGGTCCTCTTATATAGGCTTCTTCTCAGAGTGTTTATCTCCCTTTAGCATCTTGAAGAGAGCAGCTGGAATGGCCCATCTTCTCTCTCAAAGCTGGTCACCAGGAGAATCCAAAGAGACTGGAGAGGCTGGCCCTCTCTACTCTCCTGCTCTCACCAACTCCACCCCTTCCCCTCACTCAGGTTCAGGGCATTGTTCTCTATCAATAAAGAGAGGCTCCCATGCAACCGATTCTTTGAACCAGTGTTATATTTTTATCTCCAGCTATTAACAGTGCCTGGCACATAGTAGGTGTTTATCAAATATCTGGTGACTTGACTTTGTCTTCTTTTCTCCTTTGCACTGAATTATTTGTGTGTATGTTTTGGTCCCCTGTTCAATTGTCAATACATGAAAAGTTGGGACTATGTCTTGTTTTACTTTGTATATCATTGACATGTAAATATTACCAGTTTGCATCCCAAAGTATGAACTACATTGTAATCAAGCCTCAGTGTGCATATTAGTTAGATTATCCGAATTGAACTGAGTGGAAATGAATCAAAACAAAAGCTTTGTTATTTGTCAGGTGGAGGGAATAGAAGTACTTGGTACTAAAGAATTAGGATTAATTAAGAAGTAGTAGCTGGTGCTCTAGATAGTCTTCTTAAAGAAGATAGGTAGGTAGGTAGCTAGAGAGACAGAGAGAATATTTTATTAAGTACTTGCATGTATTATCCACTGCAATTACAAACACAAGCCAGATAGCTCCTTCCCTCAATGAGCTTATCTTCTAATGGAGGAAGACAACACAAAAGAGAGCCCTAAGGTGTGTGTTTCAGTGATGGTGGTGGAGAACAGAATCCAAGATTCCAGTGTGTGTGTCTGTGTGTGTGCATTGGGTGTGGAGATGAGCATGATACCAAAGTGAAGGTAGTATGGTGAACCGATGAGGCTCATTAAACTTACACCATTTTGCCTGGCAAAAGCAAAATCTTTGGGAATCCCTAGGATAGGCAATACATGAGTTAATAAGGTCATCAAGATTTTCAGGCAAAATAGGGGAATGATGAAAGGGAGGCCACCTGGGTAAACATAACACATGTCATATTATAAAATGAATTTCCTAAACCCCAAGTATTCTCAAAATATAAAGATAGGTTTCATGGAGAAATGAAACTCTTGCCAAAGTAAATGAAGTTTTGAAACCAGGTGATGTGTAGTTTACAGCAAAAGAACCAGGGCATTGCCGATAAAGAGAACAAACTTTTGTTCTGCTCTAGAAGGTGCTTTCCACAATGAGACAGATGGTGATGACACATGCACACACAGATACAGACAGATATACAAATGTGACCTGGTTTTTGTTGCTTCTCAGAGCAGAGTTAATCTATTATTTGAACATATTCCTGTTGAGCTGCTTTACCACTGATTCCCACCAATTTTGTCATTGGTACCAGTAGAATGAAGAATTTTATTTGAGGCTATCCGAGGTGTCAGTTTCTAGAACAACACTGGGAAGGTATGATTCCAACTAGGTCAACTTTTATTTCTTGAATGTGTAAATCATGGAGCATAGTTAACAGACTTTCATAGTTGGAGAGGACTCGGTGCTATAGTAGATGAATGCTAGCTCTAAAGTCTTAGATCCTGCATGCACATTTTGGCTCTATAACTTTATTACCTATGTTATGTTGGGTAACCTCTCTGGGTTTCATCTGAAAAATGGGGGTGGGGTGGGAGGGTTGACTATATCACATATAATGTACCTTTCATTTCTAAATTCATGGCTTTATGATCTCAGAAAACATCTACTCCAACTTGTGCCTGAACAAGAACCCTTCCTTAAATAGTATCAATAAATGGTCACCATCCTTTTCTCTAGAGAATCCCACTTTTGGAAAGCTATAATGATTTTTTTTTCAAATCCAAATTTGTCTTTCTTTTACTTCTTTCTCTTAATTCTGCCTTACTGGTCCAAATGGAACAAGTCTTTTCCCTCTTCTGTATTGCAACCCTTTAAATCCTTAGAAAGTCTGCCACATGATCCTATATTTTCTCTAGGCTAAATATTGCCAATTCCTTTAAATCATGGTTTTATGGCATGTTCTTCAAACCCATCTCTCACTCCTCATTATTCTAATTGTGTTGGCTCCCTCCCTCCCCCATTTTTGGGACAAGCTTAAGATTGTTAAAGTCCTTCCTAAAATGTGGCAATAAATACAACAGTGCAGATGTAGTCTCACCAGAGCAGAGGACAACAGGATTATTGTCTTCTTAATTTTTCATGTTCTGTTTCTCAGTTCTATCTCACATAAAATTAATTTACCTGTCTACCATCTTTCTTCCTTCCTTCCTTCCTTCCTTCCTTCCTTCCTTCCTTCCTTCCTTCCTTCCTTCCTTCCTTCCTCCTTTCCTTTTTCTTTCTTTCTCATTCTGTAATTTTCCACTAAAACATTCATATTTTTTTTTACAGAAATTTTTGCCCAGCCATGCCTTTCCATTTTGTACTTGTGAAACCATTTTTTTTTTAACACAGACACCACTCACTATTGTTAAATTTTGTCTTAATTGATTTGGTCTCTTGTTCTGATTTGTTGAATGGTACTTCCCTGGTTCATGTCAAATGAAAACTTGGCAACATTCCTTCCATGCCTTAATCCAAGTCAATGGTAAACATGTTGAACACTAGAATGACAATAAGAACAGATTTCTGGGACCATATGTTAGGCCTCACTCTCAGTTAATATTGATACATTATTGAATACCTTTGGGGTCCAGTTATTTATAGAATATCATCTATGCCACGTATCTTCATTGTGTCCAAAAGGATAGTATGAGATACTTCTTCAAGTGCTTTCCTAAAATCCAGGTACCCTATAGACACAGAATTCCATGTTTTAGCTATCTTGTGGAAAAAAAAAGGAGATGTCATTAGTCTGTAGAAATAAGGTCTTGATTATGTCATGAGGGCTCTCAGTGACTACCACTTTCTTTTATAAATTCTAAAAACAAACATTTTAACAATGATAATAATTTTTTAGGAAATAAAAGTCAAGATAATTGTTCTCAGCCTATAGTTCATATAATCTGTCCTCTACTCTTTTTTTTTTAAATCTCAAACCATATTCTCCCTTTTATAGTTTCTCTTTTTTCTGTGTTCTCTTTACAAGGTCATTGACTATGGCTTAGTAATTTCATTTTGGCAGTACTTTAGAATGATGACTTCTCTGGCCCTATCAGTCAAACTTTTATTAACCACCTACTATATTCCAGGCACTGTGCTAGATGCTGGAGATAGAAAGCCTCAGTACTTTCTCTCTCTCTCTCTCTCTCTCTCTCTCTCTCTCTCTCTCTCTCTCTCTCTCTCTCTCTCTCTCTCTCTCTCTTTCTTTCTTTTCTTCTCCCACCCTCCCACCACATTCTTTCACCACAGACCTTTGTAACATCTTGTACATATGCTTTCTTTCTTCTCTGACACTGTAACCACCCTAGCAGACATCCTCCTCACCTCCTGCTTGGAATATTGCAGTAACCTGTTTGGCCCCCCTGCCATGAATTTTTCCCAACTCCAGTCCATTCTTCACTCAGCTATCAAATTATCTTCCTAAAGCACAAGTCTGATGACATGTCACCCTTCTGTATTCAATAAATTAATGTGATTCCCTATCAACTCAATTATAAAATCTCATATTTGGCATTCAGAATTCCTTCAAAATTGTCCCCCCATCTTTTTAATCTACTTGTTTTCTTATACCTTACTCTACTTCATGTGTTCTGTGATACAGTAATAGTGTTCTCCTTGCTAGTCCTTGAATAAGACACTCCATCATTGGACTCCCAGACAATTGTCCTTCTTGGCTAGAATGTTTTTTTCCCCTCTAATTTCTGTCTCCAAATTTCCCTGATTTCTTTCAATTCACAAATAAAATCCTACCTTTTACAAGAAAATTTTCTTGATTTTAGAAAAAAATCATGAATAGAATTGCATGAAATAATGAAGCATGAAATTAGCAGAACCAAGAGAACATTGTATATAGAAACTGCAATATTGTTTTGATAACAACAAAGTGACTAAGTCATTTTGAGTATTATAAATGCCTAAATTAGCTACAAAAGACATATAAAGGAAGACACTATCTGCATCCAAGGCAAGAATGGATAAAAAGAAGTATGTATAGACTGATTTTACATACATATATATAGTTTTATTTGTTATATAATACATTTTTATTATTTATTATGTGAGAATGTTATTATAATTATGTATTATACAAATATATCTATAATACAATTTCCACATGTATAATATAACATATCATATAAATATCATATTCATAACATAACTATTTATTATTATACTATATACTTAATTATATTTATTATAGTTATTTTATATATTATACATTTTATTTCAAAAGCTAAAAATAAAGTATTAAATATATACTACTTGCCACACACTATATTGAGAACTGAGGCAAAAGTGAAATAGTTTCTGCCTCAAGGAGTTTATATTCTAATGCAGGAGACGTGTACATATATAGATTTTGAATAGCTACAAGTTATATAAAATATGCTTGCATTAGAAGCAAAATATTTTGTATCACTTATTTTGTATTAGTCTCAGTGCCTAATAAAATGCTATGCCCACAACATATAAAGCAGTGATGATTTGAATAAATGTATAGATTTTTAAAAACCCACAAATAGGAAGACTTTCTGATCTCTCTTCATTCTATGCCTTCCCTCTGTTGATTATTTCTAATTTAGCCTGTATATGGTTTGCTTGTACAAACTATATTTGTTCACATGTTGTTTTCCTCATTAGATTGTGAACTCCTTACAAGTAGGGACGGTTTTTGTTCCTTTCTTTGAAACCCCAGTGCTTAGCACATATAACCATTTATTAATAAGTGCTTATTAATTAACAATGAATAAATTTTGCTGATTGAATTAAAGAAATGGAAACCAAGTGATTAGAGAGGCTAAGTGATTGGTGCTGGATCACACTTTGAGTAATTATCTGAGGAAGCATTTGGTCCAGGATTTTTTGGCTCCAAGTTCATCCCATTCATTATACAACCATGTTACTTAACTGCTTTGTGGTCCATTGACCTTGGATCAGCGCGCAATCCAATGGAGTTATTTCACCACTACTTTTTGCTTAAAGTTTTGACCCAGACTATTTGCTCTGGACTCTTTCCCTCACATTAAGGCTTATTTAAGTGTTCTGTAGGTGGGACATAGCACATGGTGAAGAGTTCATCACTTTAGGCCCACCTATGGAATTACTCCTTATTGGAATTTCCAAGTTTTGGTTGGATTCCAATTCAGTTAGGGTGGCTGACAATGGGACACAATGAGATATGGAGGCTATAGGAATCACTTCTGTTCCAAGTGGCTTTTGCCCTGTATTTACTCCTCTTTTTATCTTCTCTAAATTAAACACAAACAACAAAATACTGCTACCAGTGGGTTTTAGCTACCCTAATTCTTGGTTTTTCTCCTGCCATTTCTAGGGAAAATTATATGAACGACCCTTAATATCCACAGTATTAAAGAGAAATAAAGAAGGCATTTTAATAGAAAACTCTTCTCCAAGTAACCTTCACATTTTTTCAACCTGTGGCATTTTCCCAGGCCTCTGTAACATATCATTAAGAAAGTATTCACAATCTTAATTCTCCATATGACAGAACTGAGACAGAAAGGTTAACTGGCTTGTGAGTTCACATGGTAAATCAGGGGCCAGTTTCAGAACTCTTCACAGTTATTCCTGGGTATTAACCTTTTGATTTATTGGTTTCTTTTCATTGTGTCTGCTAAGGGATGAGCAAACTATACACCACACTTAACCAGTTAGCAGAGGTACGCTGCTGATGTCTACCCCTGCTCAGAGAAAATATAATGTGTATATTATTGCGTCTGAGATTCAAAATGAAAGCCAAATGGACCACTGGGGCCTGTTCTTTTAGGGAAGGTAAAAGGAAATGACTTTTGACTGAGTCAGAGGACTGAGCTCCCTTCAGCCAGAAAATAACCCTTGTACACTGACAATGTAGTTTCTTTATATTGGTTTGAGAAAGGGAAGACCATTTGAAAATCTTTCCATGTTTTTAATGCCAACCAAGCCTGATTGTGTTAATAGATATGAACTAGAATGTGAATCTTTACATGGTCAATCTATATGTAAATTTACATGGTCCAAAAATATTTTCATGTTCCAGATTAATTCACCAAATATGTAATCAAAGCTCAACTACCTAATTTGAATCAATTTCTTAGGCTTATTTAAAGAGTTGCCATCTATGTCTAAAACTTGTAGAAACAAACAAAAATATCAGTTATCTACTCATAGAAAATTAGAGCCCCTGCTACTTAAGGTATATGGAATGTTTGAAGAAAACTAGTATCTCTGGCATGAGGGTTTTTCTTTTCAGGGTTGCCCATCCACTTTTGGTATACACCAGTCACCCACACACCTATTGCTCTGAGAAGCTGTAGCATGTACAGAGACCACACTCCAGCAAGACCATCTTGACAGACAAGCTAAACCAGGTTGAGAGTAACTGGCAGGTTTCAAATCCATTAGTTGTTGTGCAGAGAATAAGAGCAAGCAGAGATCTGGGTTCAAGATAAATTTAGGTGTGGATTTATTGATCAATCATGAGACTACCTGGAGTGTAAACTTGAGTGTAAACTCAAATCAGGCAGTGATATTTGAGATTTATAGTCTTGACTTATAGGCCAAAACCACAAAAACACAATCAGAGAGGGGAGCTAGCAGAAACATGATGTACAGAAGCAAAAACCAGCCATTGGTCAGCTCTATAGCTCAGGGCTAATTTGGGAATATGGTACAAGGGTACAAGGGTGCAATCTTCCTGTGTCATGGGGGTCCCTTCTAGAACAGGGTGGAGGGCCATAGTCAGTGCTTTCCATAGCAGGGTGGAAGGTCATGGGGGTAAAGGGGACTGGAATTCCCCAGAACAGGCTAGGGTCATATTCTAGGAGAAGAGGGTGGGGGCCCTGCTTGGTCAGCAGGACAAGACAGAGTGGTCCCTAGATAAGATCCTTGTATCATAATGAATCTTATACACTATAATAATTCAAAGAGAGTATATATAATGCTGATTAGGGAAGAAGGGGGCAGGGGACTATACCTTAAGCAACTTTGCCCAGACTTGAGCAATGATGCCTGGTCACGCCTTTAGCGGTTTCAAGCTGAGACAAAAAAGGGGCTTAATGGTGGGCCACAAATCAGGTGGTGTGTGGTGGCCTGGAATCTGGGTCTCTGTATTACACAGTGAGTTAAGATAATGTCTACCCCAAGCATGTGAAGACTTCCTTTCCATTCTTTTGAATGGAAATTCAAACAAGTAAGTTTTTGCAGTGGTTCTTAACCTGTAGGTTATGTTCAATTTGTAACAAAGAAAATACATCCTACATATCAGATATTTACATTATGATTCATAACAGTAGCAAAATTACAGTTATGAATGGGTCTCTGTATTACACAGTGAGTTAAGAGAATGTCTACCCCAAGCATGTGAAGACTTCCTTAGTGGAATGGGCAGATGAGAACAACTTGTCCAACCATCACGAAGTGATTGAAGCAGGAACCGTGGAGTGCTTAGAGATTGGTCAGAAATCGAAGACACTGCTTCTTGGGGCCATCACAACTCTTCTTGATATTTTTCTTGCCACTGGACTTCCGTGACTCTGGAAGAGAGTGAGGCTGATGACTTTGTGTACCTCTGCCTCACTTAAATCCAATTCATATGGCAACTCAAGAAATCAGCCCATGATGTCATTGGTCCTCTTTGAAAATGAAGGACAACACAATGAAATTTACCAATAATGAAGTTATTCTTAAATATCTTCTTCATAATCGTAATTCTGAGTTACATAACTTTTCCCGATTACTACTTGGCACTTTTTTTTTTATGTGTCATCTTCACAGCCTACCTCTTTCTACTTAGGTGCTAATATTTTCTCTCCCTTTCTGATCCATTCTCTACTTCAGGGGTGGGGAACCTGTGACCTTGAGGTCACATATGGCCTTCTAAGTCCTCAAGTGTGGCCCTTTGACTGAATCCAAGCTTCATAGAACACATCCTTTTATTAAGCGGATTTTATCAAGGGGATTTGTTTTGTGAAGTTTGAATTCAGTCAAAAAGCTGCACTTGAGGATTTAGACTGCCACATGTGACCTTGAGGCCAAAGGTTCTCCACCCCTGTAGGTGAGTTCCAGTCCATTCTACTTGCTCAGTCATCTGGGTTGCACAATGGGTAGAGTAAAGTAAGATTATGAGGAAGACTCAAGTTCAAATCCTATCTTGGATGCTAAACAGCAATATGACTCTTAGCAAATCACTTGACTACCCTTATCCTCAGTTCTCTTGTCAGGGGATAATAATGCCACCTCCATTACAGGGTTATTTTAAGGATCAAATGAAATGACTTACCTAAAATATTTTGAAAATCTTAAAGTGTTATATAAATGTGAATTATTATTATTATTGCTTCTGCCAATACTAGGCCAATTAGCCAATCAAAAAGCATTTATTAGGGATCTACTTTGTATCAGGTACTGCACTAAGATTTAGTCTTATGATAGCCTCTGTATGTCAGACAAAAGTGGGAGTAAAAGCGGTTAAATATATATAAATTTATAGACAAATGGTTCGTAGACTGATGCATTTATAACAGGCTAATAAATTTATAGAGTAATTCAATAGCATCTAAGAATATGAAGGAACCTGAAAGATCACCTCATCTACCTTCTCACCTTTGTAGAAAAGTAGGACATTTACATGGAACTGAATATGTCACATGTACCAATTAAAATTTAAGCCCTGTGTTAGTTCTCCTTGTATCTCCCAAAGTATCCGCACAACATTGCTCTGCATATAAGAGGCACTTACCTATTTATAAAATGAAGGAATGAAATGGTCTCAAGTATCATAGAGGAAAGATTAAATTATGGAGCTAATTAAGTATCATATTTGTTTATTTACTTGTTTATAATTAGATTATTTGTTAATAAAGGGGCAGCTAGGTGAATAGAGCACTGGGACTGGAGTCAGGAAGACTCATCCTCCTAAGTTCAAATCTGGCCTCAGGTACTATTTGTATGACCCTTAACAAGTCACTTACCCCTGTTAACCTCAGTTTCCTCATTTGTAAAATTAAATGGAGAAGAAAATGACTAACCACTCCAAGCTCTTTACAAAATAACAAACAAACCCAAATGGAGTCACGGTGAGTTGGGTGCTACTGAAATAACTCAAAGAAAATTGTTAATAAGTTAAATTGCATAATTTACTTGGAGACCATTTTGTTTATGGAAAAAACACAATCCACATCTAAAATTCTATTCAAAGATTAAAATGTAATAGATTTTTGCAATTATTAGGTCTCATAGTATTTTCTATTAAAGTGTTCCTGTGACTTCAATTTGCAGTTAACAATATTATTTTTTTGGTGAAGACAGACATTCTAATAATTCTCAGTAAAAGTTAAAAAAAAGCTTCAATGTTCAGTATAACTTAATTTAACTAGTCAGACTCTTGGCCACAGCATTTAAAGAAAAATAAATTAGCAAATGTGTTGACATACGTATGTTCAGAAAAAAGGAGATGGGGACCAATTGAGGAGTGAGAATAAGAGATCATTGACAGGCTAAATTCTGCATTTGTATATCAAATGTATGTATATCATATCATATATCATATCATGTCATGTCATGTCATGCCATACCATATCATACATATATCAAATGTATATCAAATGTATATAAAAATATGAAAAGACACAGTGGAAGGAAGACTTTAAACACATCTAGTGGTGATTCTAGGAAGACCTTATTAAAGTTATTAATAAGAACACATTTTAAAGTGGGTTTAATGGAAAAGAAATATTAACAGGAAGAAATTCAAACAAGTAAGCTTTATTGCAGTGGTTGTCAACCTGTAGGTTATGTTCAGTTTGTAACAATGCAAATATATCCTGCATATCAGATATTTACATTATGATTCATAACAGTAGCAAAATTACAGTTGTGAAGTAGCAACGAAAATCATTTTATGGTTGGGGGTCACCACAACATGAGGAACTGTGTTAAAGGGTCGCCACATTAGGAAGGTTGAGAACCACTGCTTAATTGCTAGCATTTACTTACAATAGGTGAGAGGCTAAGCTGCTTCGGGGGTAATGAGGGTAGTGTGGAGCTGAGTTGCTTGGGGAAATTTAGTGTTAGGATCTCACTGTCATTTGTCCCTGGATAAACTGCCAACTAACCCCTGGCTCCTAGTAACTAATTGAATTGCCTAGAGCTTTTAAATCTTAAGTCATAGTATAGGTTCTGGCATCATACTGGGCCCTGGGAGTACTCAAGGGTCTCTGGTATATGTGTATTAATGAGACCACAGATTCATTACAGTAAGAAAATGAGAACTCATAGTCAGAAGTCTAGAGCTTGAAGCCACCTAAGACTCTGTCTAATCAAAGTCCCTCATTTTAAAGACATGGAAACTAAAGTTTAAGATTATATCTCTCTTAAGGTCCCACAGGATCAGAGGCAGGATTTGATTCCAGATCCTTTGTCTCCAGAGTCAATATTATTTCCTCTATACTCTGAAAGAACTTCATCAATCATGGAAGCTATGTTGTTTTATATGTCTTTAATTAAGTTTTGGAAAAAAAAGACCTTTAACCCCCCCAAAAAGAAAAGAAAATATTTAAATATGAAACAAATGTCAGAAGGATTGGAAGGATGATGCATAAATTTGAGTCCAGCCAAATGCCACTGAAAAACAAAACAATTGTTAACTGATGTCACTAATACAGTCCCTCTCCTTCTTTCATGAAGAGGATGTATGGGAAATTGTCAGGTTAATGAATATGAGGTCTTTGCTACATTTGAGGAGAGATGCATTAAATTAGCATCAATATTTAGTGGGGATTGTTCTTAAAAGTCATTTATGATTCTAATTTAGAGAGACAACTTACTTATGATATGGAAAGACTTATTTGAGGAAGAAAACCAGTAACACTCCAGTGAAAGAAACAAGAGAATTGTTGTGACAGGTTACCTTGTTGCCTTATTCATTCAACAATATTTATTAATCTCCCTACTGTACTAAGTGCTGCCAGGATTGCAAATATGACTAAGCTATACATGAATCAAACAATATTGTAGCTAGAAAGGAGCTTAGATAATATTTTTTCCACTCTATTTTACTAAGGAGAAAACTGCAGCTTGGAGAGATTAACTGAGTTATCCATGATCACAGAGTTAGCTAGTTAGGTGAAAGAATGAGAATTGGAACCTAAGTCATTTGATTCTTAATCTAGTCTAGTCCATTCCCTCTAAAATTTTACAGTCTGATTGGGGAGATAAGGCTTGTTTCTCTCTCTGTGTGCATATACACACATGTAGATGCATCTGTACATTATGTACACACACAAATGTGTATACACATATATACAGTATCATATATAAATGTATATATATATACATATACATATATACATATAAGTGTATATATATAAATATATATACACATATATACAGTATCATATATAAATATGCATAATAATTAATTCAAGTTCTAGGTTATCTGTTGAGGTTTAGGGTTTAGGGATGCTCAAGGCCCCAAAATACCAACATGCTGAGTCTTGCTGAATGAATTCTTCTCAAGCCTTCTCTCAGCCAAAGAAAAGCAAAGTTTATTAAAAATTTGCCATAATGTGTAGACTGTTAAGGAGCTCAAGTATTTGTGACACTTGTGTTAACAAGCAGATCATATAGAATCCCTTCTAGATTGAATCTGAGCACCTTCATCGAGGCCAGATGGATCCCTCTGTGGGAGGGATATGGGGATGGTCTAGAGGAGGGATTTGGGGAGGGTCTTGAGGAAGAGTCTAAGTTGTATCTTGACTACTGAGGTCAGACTCCAGGAATGGGATTAAGGGTGAGAAATAGCTAGAGATGACAGACTATGGAGGGTGTATTGCCAATGCAGTATTTATAGTAGCAATCATGACTGTGAATAGTCCTGTACAGTGTTCAATCACAAAATATAACAGATTCTCCAGGTAGATGACAGAACCAAAGCATTTATTTAGACACCAGAAAACTGAATCCCCAAACTAGTAAGCCAATTACATCATACTACCAAAGATATTAAGAAGCCATAATAACACTGAGAGCCACATCATCCTTTAGCCTTCCCACAAACCAATATTAGATGAATATCTGCTCATGAGTTTATCTGTCTCCTTGCCTGAACTTCTCTTTCCCACCACTACTGGCTCTGGCTCCGAGCTTCCTATGGCTCTGTTCCCTTTCAGCAAACTCCTCCCACCACAGGCTCCATGTGACTCTATTTAGCCTATTAGGAGCGGAGTTTATCTTCACAGCAGGAAGCTTCCTGTTTGTTCTGCCATATGCTTCAGCAAATTCCCTCCATCACAGGCTCCATGTGATTACATTCTGCCTGTTAGGGCACAGTGTTTACTTTCAAAGCAGGAAAGGTCTTCAGATTCCCCCCTAGGTCTATTAAGGGGCAGGGAAGATCTTCAAAATTCCCATTCCCATTACAGAGGGCTAGGCTAATTTAAGAGTAATGGTATAGATATTTTGATAGTTTTAAGGGTGGGAAGTAGCTGGAGTATGGAGGGCTGGACTAGGTTAAGAGGAGCAGAGATTTGGGCCTGGGATAATGGAAGGTTTATGACCTCAGGCAAATGCCTCATTGAGTGGCAAGATTCAAGGGGGTTGCCAGAACCTAAACCCCATCATATACACAGGCACTTGTGTATGTATATATGCCTTTAGATAGATGGATAGATAATCATATGTATATATATATATATATATATATATATCTATCAATAGTTTAGCTAATTACTAATAACCTGAGGCCACAATGGCTGGTGACCTTTGCCAGTCCTGGTTCTGTACCTGCCTTTTGGGTGTGTCCTGGGTTCCATTGTTTTGGGGTTGCCTCTTTCATCAGTAGGAGAATGTGACATATAGAAAGTTCAAGAGATAGTTTTTGGGTAATCATTTCTATTAATTATGCTAATGAATAATTAACAAAAGGCATCATTGGCACTCTCAAAAGACAGAGACCCCTCATGGAACCCCCTCAATGCTTATGTGTCCTTGGAAGAGTGGGTGTTCCTAAGGATAGCAATCAGCTCTAATTGGTTAACAATAAATGAGAGAATTAATAGTATAATGGGAAATATTCTAATGAGGGGCTGGGATGGTGATTCTGATCACTCAGCCTTAGACAAAGAGATATATCTCTTATCACATCTTATCATACTCCCACCTAAAACTATCTAAACAAAAGAGAGTATCAGCCTGCCTCCCCCACTCCTCCAAAACCTGAATAGAACTCAATGGTTCAAAGAAATTCAGCAGGATTAAAATTCTTTGGAAAGTTTTTCTAGTTGGTTGGAGAAACAGCTCTGCCTAAATAAGATGGTCTAGGCAAGGCAAAATTTTAGGTAAGATAGATTTCCTTAACAATGAAAAAAATAAATCAACATCTGGATCTTCCCAATAATTGGTTATTTAATAATCATTTCTCTCAGGAATGAAGACTGTAATGCTCCAATTTCACCCATTTCAGATTCCTGAGGAACAATTCTATTTTTTGCTCCAGTCTAATTGGTACTCTCCATAGGGGAAGGAAACAAAAAGAATGGCATACAAATATGAGTCAGGTATGAACAAACACTTGTATTTCCAAACAGGAAAGGGAATGCTAAGCAACAAAGATTCATGGAATGATCCCACTTAAGCTAATGTGTAAACCTCTTTGGGACATCTGCACCAGACTTGCTCATTAGCTCTCTAACATTTCTCTTCTACTGAGTACAGTCCCATCAATGCCAAGTTGGCTCTTTCTGGTGATTTATTTCTCTGTGACTGTCTTTCTACCTCTTAAGTGATCAACCACTGCTTCTGCTGTGGCCATTGCTACTGCAACTGCTTTGGTAGCAGATACTTTATTGTTCAAATGCCAGGAAAGGGGGAGATGACAACTACTTTTTTAGATTTCATAAGACCCCCTACCAAAAGAAAACAGACACAAGTAGGAGGTGGACTCATCTCTGATGCAGGTTTGCTTAGGATCCATGAACTCACAGCTTGTGACAGACCAGGATGCGGAGAAGGGCACTGATGAAGTACAGGTTCTGAGAACTCCCTTGAACTCTGCTTGAATCTTCCCATTTGATGAGACATTTGCCTGAGGCCATAAGCCTTTCACTATGGCTCTGCCCAAATCTTTGTTGCTAGCTTAGCCCTCCTTTGTCCAGCTACTTCCCACCCTTGATCCTCCCCAAATATCTGTACAGCCTTATATTAGCCTAGCCCTCCATTGTCTCATCTCCAGGTAGCTTCTGGCTACTTCCCACCTTAATCTCTCATCACTGGAGTTGACCTCATTTGACTCCTTTTGAAGAACCCCTCACCTCCAACTCTACCTCTAGACTACCCCTAGATTCCTCCTACAACCTTTCTGTACATATGTACAGTGGTTCTCAACCTTCCTAATGCCGTGACCCTTTAATACAGTTCCTCATGCGGTGGTGACCCCCAGCCAGAAAATTATTTTCGTTGCTACTTCATAACTAATTTTGCTACTGTTATTAATTATAATGTAAATATCTGATATGCAAGATGCATTTTTATTGTTTCAAATTGAACATAACCCACAGGTTGAGAACCACTGGTATATAAGATCCATCTTGCTTCAGGGAGAAGGCTGGAAAATGATCTAGCACAGATTCAATCAGTGTCAGATGATTCTGGCCCACTTGTCCAGTACAAGTGTCACAGGTATACAGGATCCTTAAAAGTCTACCCGTTTGGGCAAATCTTTAATAAACTTTACTTTACTTTGGCTGAGAGAAGATTTGAGTCGAATTCATTTGGCAGGACCCAGTATGTTGGTATTTTGGGGTCGTGAGCACCTCTAATCCTATACCTCTACATTTTATGGTTCCCTGACCTCAACAGCACTACTCACTGACTCTCTAAGCTCAAAGAAATATCCTTAATCCTGGAGGAGAGCAGAAAGAAGACATGTGAATGTTTATTTGCCTAAAAGACTATTTTACAGAGAACTCACACAAGGCAAGCACTTACATGGAGGGGCAAAAGAAGTGACACAAGGATATTTCTGATAAGGTGTAGGCTCTGGGACCCCCCCTCTCCCCTTTTGAGCTCTCCTTGAATCTTTGAGGTACATACTCTGGGAAACCCCTTGAAGTTTGATTGAATCTTCAGGAAGCATTTGCAGAGGCCATAAGTATTTCATTGTGGCTGGACCCAAACCTGTTACTAGCCTGGCCCTCTATTGTCCATCTGCTTCCCACCCTGGAGCCCATTAAAATATCAATCCACAGGGCGGCTAGGTGGTGCAGTGAATAGAGCACCGGCCCTGGAGTCAGGAGTACCTGAGTTCAAATCCGGCCTCAGACACTTAATGGCCTCAGACACTTAACGTGTGTTAAGTGGGCAAGTGTGACCTTGGGCAAGTCACTTAA
>CM053593.1:238729266-238748591 GCA_028646575.1 Pseudocheirus occidentalis | reverse complement strand
TACTGGAGTCAGACCTCATAGGCTCCTCCTGAAGACCCTCCCCAGGCTCCTCCTCTGATCCACCCCTAGATTCCTCTGTATGTAAGACCCCATCTTCCATCCATCTTCACTAGAGCACCACAGAATGCTCTAGCAGAGACTTGCTCTGTGAGAGCACAATAGAATAGCTTAGCATAGATGGACTCCTTAAGAGTCTACCCCATATGGCCAACTTGAACTTTCAATAAACTTTGTTTTTCTTTGGCTGAGAAGAACTGAGTGGAATTCTTTCCACAGGACCCAGCATGTTGGTATTTTGGGGTTTCAGGCAAGCCTAATCCTCTTTGGGTACCCTCTTCATTTTTATGTGGTCATTCTAGCTGGAAACAAACCAGCAACAAATGAAGAGGGTACCCAAAGAGGTGTGATGTGGTACCTCAGAGTTGATCTGATTTGCATCTGTCTAATAAATAGTGATTTATAACATTTTTTTCATATGACTATAGATTGCTTTAATTTCTTCCTCTGAAAACTACTTGTTCATATTCTTTGACCCTTTATCAATTGAGAAATGACTTGTATTCTAGTCAATTTGACTCAGTTCACTCTATATTTTAGAAATGAGACCTTTATCAGAGACTCTAGTTGTAAAAATTCTTTCCCAGTTTTCTTCTTCCCTCCTAATCTTGATTGCATTGGCTTTGTGCAAAAACTATTCAATTTAATCTAATCAAAATTATCCATTTGACATTTCTCGGTCTGTTGTTTGGTCATAAATTACTCCATTCTCCATAAATCTGCCATATAAACTATTCCTTGCTCCCCTAAGTTGTACATAGTATCCCTTTATACCTAAATTGTATACCCATTTGGACCTTATTTTGGGATATGGTGTCAGACTGTGGTAGAGCCTTTTGAGCTCCTGTTAGTGTGCTCAAGCACAGTTGGACACATTGTACCTTGACCCCAATATAGTGATATCATTGTGGTCCTCTTTGAGTATGAAGGTCAACAGCTCTAACCCCCAGATTTTTGACTCAGTAGCCAATTAAGTGACCCAACAGAGAAGAAGAAATCAAGATAATATCTGTACCTATCCTAAAGTAGTGGGGATGAGGGCAAAGCCCCTTCTTAATTATCCCCAAGGCAGTTCTACATTCAAACATGATTAAATAACACCTATGAGACAATATGAAATTCAGTGATTATCACATAAGATCAACATTAGATTTCAGAGAAGAGGAAGATAAATGTTGGTTGATGTCACTTGAAGAAGCTTCATGGGTGAAGCAAGACTTCAGTGTACCTTGGAAGATTGATAAGGCTCCAAGAGGCAGATGGTGAAGGGAAAGAAACAAGAACCTACTGTGCTACTCACTTTTTAATTATTAACTCATTCAATCCTCACAACGACCCTGGTGGGTAAGTGCTAGTATTATGTCCATTTTCCAGTTGAGAAAACTGAGACCTAGTGGGGTGAAGTGAGTTGCCCAGAGTCACACAGCTTATAAGGTCTGAAGTTAGATTTTTAACTCAGATCTTCTGTTCTCCAGGTCCAGTACTTTATCCACTGAGCAACCTAGCTGCCCCTAGAGAGCCTGAAGCGGTAAAATAATCAAGACATTCTAGGTGCTTGGAATGAATGAGCATATTCAAGGGACAATGAGAATAATAGTCTGGTTAGAACCAATGGTTCCTGCTGCAGAATATTAGTAATAATAGCAATAATAATAATAATAACTCCTCTTACAGAGTACATTAAGGATTATGAAGGATGGAAATTAAGGTTGGTTTGGTTGGTTGCATAGGGACTATCTTAGAGGTGTTAGTATCATGATGTACCACTGTGTTGAACACTGAACTTGGAGCAAGGAAGATTTGATTTTGAAGCTCATCTCAGACTAGTTGTGTGATACTGCACCACTCATTTAACTTTTCTAGGTCTCACTTTTCTCATTTATAAAATAAGGGGTCTGGGCTCAATGACCTCTGAGGTCCATTCCAGTTTAAATCTGTCATCCATGATCCATGATCTTGTGATAATGTCTGGGTTAAATCTCAGTTGTCTTGGCCAGAATTTGACAAAGGGCAGATTCAAGCAATTCTCTAAGCAAGCTATCCTTTATTATGATGGGTGTGAAACCTGATGGGTGGATATTTTAATGAGAAGGTGGGTTAACTGTTTGCAGCTCTTCCCTATTCATCTTTGAGGTGGGGGAGAGGTTAGAAAAAGCAGGAACATCTGCTGGGGAGGACCTTAGTTCAAACTGGCTTGCATTTATAGGATAAACAGAAGTAAGGGGCCCAGCCCATCCTAGTTAATTAGTGGATGTCTGGACTTGGATAATTACCTCATTTTACTACAGCCTTCAGAAAAACTGCCTTCAGAGGTTGAGGTCTGAGGAAATGGACTGATTGCCTGACTACTGATCACTGACTACCTCTCTAGGCTTCAGTTTCCTCATCTTTAATATGAGAATAGAGCTTCTGACAACACCTAATTCATATGATTGGGAGATCAAATAAAACTATATGTCCAGAAATTTGTAAATGTAAGTCATTATAACCTTGGATCTTACATTTGGATTTAATGTGCTAGAGAAAAGGGAGTCAGTGGAAATGTCTGCCTGGGAATGGGGGATGACAGGGTGAAATTGCTATTCTACGGCTAATTTGATGATAGAAAATTGTAAATTACATGATATTAAATTAAATATGATGATAGATAAATGTAAGATAGATTAGGTGGGAGAAAAGCTGGAAGGAAAGAGACTAGAAATGAGACTGTTGAGAAGGATAAGTTTGCAACAGGGAGGGCTTGGAGTAGACTGATGCAATGAAAATGAATAGGAAGTGATGGATGCGAGATGCATTTATGAAGAAGAATCACCAATACCCAGAGATGGAATATTGGAGATGAATGAGATAGGTAGAATATTCACTAGAAGCTGAGAATTCTAGGGTAAAAATAATCAAAAACCAAGAGTAGGGGAGTAAAAGAGGAAGACTTATTTTATTTTTTGTTTAGCTCCTGTAATTTCATTGTTAGAGGGAGTTTTCTCACTGGAAATTTCCTCTAGCAATGAACATCAAAAATTGCTCTTCAACTTGTATTCTTTGAAAGCTTTGCAAAGCAAAAAGAGGAAAATCTACTTAAATAAAGTTATACAGTCAATATGTGCCATGGAGAGGATTTGAATACAGGTCTTATTACTCTGGGGCTGGATTTCTGCTTAAAAAAATGATTTATTGTTGTAATTCATTTTTTTAAATCACCATTATTTCTTCTAGTATCCTTCTATTTCCCATTCCAGAGAGCCATCCAATGTAACAAAGTAATATTTTAAAATACAAAATGAAAAAAAAGGAAAAAGGAATAGGAAAACATCAATCAGCATAACTAATTGATATATCAAAAAGTCTTAAAATATGTGCAGTGTAACAAAAATTTAGACTTTTACCCTCTGCAAAAGGGTGGAGGGGAATGTCTTTTTATATCTCTTCTTTCAAACCATGTTTGTACTTTATAATTGTGCAATAATTACCCTCTGTCCTGTGCGTGTGTATTTTCATTTTATTGTTGTATTCCTTGTGTATATTGTTTTCTTGACTTTGCTTATTTCACTCTGTATCAAATAATGTAGATCTTTTGATGCTTCTCTGTATTCATCATGTTTATCACTCTTTATAGCATGATGATATTCTATTACCACTATATATTGGAGATTTGTTTAACATTCCACAATTTGTTTAACATTCCTCAACTGATGTATTTCAATCCTTTAAATATTGCTTTTTATGAGGGTGATGAGGTTTTAGGGGGGTTTCAGGAACGCCTCAAGGACTGAAGGGTAGGTGAGGGTTGTCTGGTAGGTTGCTATCTATCTATCTATCTATCTATCTGTCTGTCTGTCTGTCTGTCTGTCTGTCTGTCTATCTATCTATCTATCTATATGTTATAGGGTACATATATATATACACACAGAGATATAATTATTGCTATGATTATATATTCCAGTCTTCTCAAGCATTCTGTAAGTCAAGGTTGCAAAGATTTATTGTAACCAATATAGCAGGAAGAGCTCCTTAGGGAACTTGCATACCTTAAGGAACTTAGAACTTAAATGAAATGATGCTAGAGCCTATATAGGAAAAGTAGTGGATTATCTGACAGATATGCTAATTAGGTGATAACTTACAATTTTGATCACAGGTGTCATTCTCTACTGAAAAACCAGGGGACAGGGTTTCTCAGGGGTGTTTTTTAGGTCTGTTACATCTGTAGCAAGACAGCTTTGAGAGTTGAGGTCTATAACTTGACCTCCAGATTGAATATGATAACCTTGGGAATCAATATATGATAATTTTGTGGTTAAAAGGTAGTCCTATTTTTACAAGAGAATTTCTTCAGAGGTCAGTTTGTTCTTGTGATGGGGAAAGTAGTTTGTCTTACTGGGGACCACTCATGCCTCTTGCTAGGCATAGTGGCCTTGAACTGAAGTGAAAACTACTAGGGATAGTGTTTTGAAGCTAGGGAGAAATGTGATCTTGGAACTGGAGTCAAAGCACAAGCATTCCATTAAGAGCTTGTGACTTAACACTAGAAAATTATATTTGCTGCGGGTAATTTGGCATGAGTTAAGTCTCCCTGTATTATAGTGAAGCCTCAAAGTGGTTATGGATGGTGACACATAGGGGTGCAATTTTCAAATCTTGCATTGCATTCATAAATGCCTAATACTGGCTTTGTTCTGAAATGTGTTACCCAGGTAACTATAAAATGGTGATGCTATTGAATGAAAGAGGAATCTGAAAAAAGAAATTGTTTTGGAGAGAATAAGTTTGATTTTGAATGGATTGAGTTTCAGGTGGTGACAGGGCATCACAATAAAGATGACTTTTCTCTAGTTAATAGAAAACCTTAGGTAAAAAAAATAGAGATTTTGAAAAACTAGAATATAGTTAGTAATGGAAGCCACAAGGCAGAATCAACTCATTAAAGGGAAGAGCTAAAAGAATAATAGAGAGCCAAGGGTTAAACCTTGGAAGATGTCCGTGGTTAGGGGCAAAAGGAAGGAAAAGAAAGAATAAAAGAGACAAGAGATCAAGAAATAAGAGAAAACCAGGAAAATGCAATGTGTTTCAAGAAGGAAATGTCCAATAGTATCATTTGCTGCAAAGAGTTAAGGGAGAAAGTGAGTAGAGAAAAAACTTCTAGAATTGGCAAGAGTATCACTGGAAAGTATCAAGGGTACATTTTTAGTAGCATAATAAGGATGAAATGAGTGGTGAGGAAATGAAGACAGTAACAATTATTTTGACAATTCTGGCAGCTAAAGGAACAGAAAATTAACTAAAGGGACTATCAGATGAAGTCTTAATTTTATGTTTCTCTTTAATGTGGGGAGGCTAGGAGGCAATGTCTAGTAAGAAGCAGAAGAATATAGCCAAAAAAAGCACTGAATTATAATTTGGGAGGTGTAGGTTCCAGTCTATTTCATGTTACTAGCAATATGACTATGGGCACATCAGTTTATTTATGTTTTTTCATTGCTGTGATTATATGTCCCTGTCTTCTCATCTATATAATGGGAGAATTACACTTGATGAATTCTAAAGTCTGTTCCAGTTCTAACATCTTATGATCCTTCACCAGAATTTCTGTAACATGTTTAAGATAAAAATTGTGGGTATAGTCTGGTTTAGCAGGTTTCATTTTCAACTAGCAGAGCAACATGAGCTATGCTGATATATAGGTAATGGCCAACATGTTTGGGAAGGACTTAACAGATGCTATCAAGAAAGGGATTAATTTTCTTGTTGGAAAATCAATCAATCAGTCAATCAACAAGTTACTATTATGTGCTTACTATGTGCCAGGACAATCTTGTGAACCTACAATCTATATTTTCTGTGGCCATCTAGGTTCCAAACCGCCCCCCCCACCCCGCTCCACCTTTTCCTCATTTTTTTATCTTCTGTAGCCAATCAAACCTACTAGCTGCATCAACTTCTACTTATTTATATGGGATTGAATGTTACCAGCAGACAAGTATAGTACTCTAGGGACAGGAAAATGAAAACTATAGGGTATAGGTGGCATATCTATGTTGGCTTTCAGTTAATTCATGATTTTGGAAGGGAAAAGAGGATATTGGAAGTGAACAATTCATTGCAAAGAGAATGTTGCAGAATAGAATTGAGTTTTTTGTATCACAGCTTACTAAACTGAATGAAGGACTCTTGGCAAGGCATAATGTGCATCTTCTTAGGAGTGAGAAGAATGTATTTGGCAGAAACCTCACTGACCTTATCAAAAAGGTTTTAAACTGGGAATTGAGGAGGAAGAAAAAAAGTCCAGATGAAATTTTGAAATGGAATATTATGAAAGATTATTGACATGACATAGAAAGAGAAATAACAGTGGGAAAAATGACCCCCAAAGCAACTGTGTGTCAAAGTGCAGAGTGCTGGAGGAGCTGGATTCAAGACCACCTTCAAATCTAGTTAACCATTGTGTAAACTGGAGCAAGTCACTTAACCCCTTTCTGTGCTTCAGTATTTTTCATCTGTAAAATGGGGATAATAATAGTATCTCCTTCCCAGGGCTGTGACAATAAAATGAGATAATATTTGTAAAGTGCCTTTTAGACCATAAAGTGCTATGTAAATACTAGCTGCTGCTGCTACTGTTACTACTATTGCAGCAGCTACTACTCCTACTACTACTCATTGCTGCTGCTACTATTGCTACTAATGTTGCTGCTGCTATTATTACTATTGCTGCTACTGGTACTAATACTGTTACTACTTATTGTTACTAATACTACTCCTTATTGCTGCTGCTGCTCCTCCTCCTCCTACTTCTTGCTGCTGCTGATTCTACTGCTCTCACTGATGCTAGTGCTATTACTACTTACTGCAGTTGTTACTGCTACTACTACTATTGCTGCTGTTACTACTTATTGGTGCTGCTACTTACTGTTGCTGTGACTTCTACTACTGCTGCTACTAATATTGCTGCTACTTATTGTTACTGATACTCCTCCTCCTACTTCTTGCTGCTGCTGCTGCTACTAATACTGCTGCTGTTACTACATTTTGCTGCTGCTACTTTATTGTTGCTGTTACTACTTTATTGTTGCTGTTACTATTACTACTACTGCTACTAATATTACTGCTGTTACTACATATTGTTGCTGCTCCTGCTGCTATTCCTACTACTCACTGGTGCTGTTGCTGCTGTTACTAATATATTGCTGCTGCTGCTATTACTACTGCTGCCTCTACTGGTACAGCTACTTATTGCTGATTCTGCTGCTGCCTCTGCTACCCCTCCTCCTCTTCCTCCTAAGTCTTGCTGCTACTGCTACTACTGCTATTGCTTCTGCTGCCACTGTTACTGATATTGCTGTTGTTAACTACTTATTGCTGTTACTACTGCTGCTGCTACTACTTTTTGCTGCTGCTGTTGCTACTATTTATTGCTACTGCTATTACTACTACTATTACTTATTGCTACTGCTGCTACTACTGCTACTGACATTGCTGCTGCTGCTATTACTACTGCTACTACTACTACTACTACTACTACTACTACTAATTGCTGCTGCTATTACTCTTATGGCTACTGCTACTAGTAGGTAGTGAGGTAGTGAGTTCCCAATGTTATATTTATAGTAATCTCAATAATAATTTATATAGTGCCTACTATTGTTGGCCACTTTACAAGTATATTATTTGGTCAGCAAAACAAGGGAGGAGGGGGTCTTTATAACTTAGGAAACTAAGGCAAATGATCTTGCCCAAAGTTATATAGCTAGCTGGTATCTGAGATTGGATTTGAATCTATCTTCCTGATACCAGGCCCAGTCCGTTTAAGTAAACATTAAGTAGAAATCGGGATTACATTGATTATAACATATCAAAAACTACGTAAGAGTGAGTGAATTTTTTTAGATATGAGTGAAATAAGGTCTCAGCTCAAACCAAGAAAGAGAACCTGATCTCACCTGAAGAGAAATTCTCTCTCTGAAGTCTCTAGGAAAGAAAGTGGGAAATCAGACGCATATTGAGGAACCAGCTTCACTTATTTGTCTGCAGTTTTCAGTCTTTTCCTGTCTACTTCTTGGAGTATTTATCTACATGTCTCTCTCCCAAAGTGTCTCTGGAGCCACCATATCTGTCTTACAAGAAGCTCTGGCCCCAATTTTGTCTCTTATATAAGTATGCTTCAGCATTCTTTCCAACAATACAGAGTCACTTCTAATTCCACATAGGCAACTACATACAAAATATCCCAGATTCAGCTGGAATTCCAGTTACACATATAAATCTCTCTGAAGAGATAAAGAGGTAAATTGGCAGTGTAATTGTTTTAAAAAAACCCTTAAAACTATAAGGCTACAAGTATCCGTGCACATAGGTGAAATTAGACTACAAATCAAAACTCCCTTAGAGTGGTGTAGTACTTCCTGAATGTATTGGAGGTCTTGTAACTGAGGGGAGGGGGAAGAGAGACGGGGAGGCAAAGAAGAAGAAAGAGAAAAAGGAGAAGAAGAAGGAGAGAGGGAAGAGAAGGGGAAGGGGAGGAAGGAAAGATAGAAGGGGAGGAGAAAAGGAAGAGGAAGGGCAAAAGGAAAGAAGAAATAGAAGAAGAAGAGAGAGAGTGAGGGAAAGAGAAAAGAGTAGGGAGAAGAACTTCAACCAAGACCTGGCAGCCAGACCCTGAGAACACATTTTAGCTTTTGAACTGAGACAATAGAAAAAGGAAAGAACTACTGTTTATCTTCCCCTCTGCTCACCAGTAAAAATGAGAATTCTAGAGAAAGATATTCCTATAGTCTTGGACAGGCAGCAAGAGAAAAGTGCAGCAATGTTGTCTCTGATCTAGAAAAAAAAAGAGAACTCCTGTTGTGTACTTTTTCTATATTTTCTTACTTCTATTTTAGTCTGATTGTGTTCTCTTACTATATACAGCTTCTCAGCCTGATTAGATGATTAGAAGCAAAATTTTACTCTCTATATTTCAAATGATGCCAGCTTTCATGATCACTGAGGGTTTAGGCATATATGAATTGAGAAGGATTAATAGAAGTTGACTTCTTCTTCAGTAAATTGGCCCACTGCTGTCCTGTTTTCAAAAAGCTATTGTTTTAAGTCAAAGTGGGGCTAAATATATATTATTATTTTCCACTTCCAAATAAGTTGTAACATAGTTTTAATTGATAATTAAAATATAAAGATTCTCAACACAAGGGGACCTATGAACACTAGGTATGGTGGTCTTAACCTCAACCTTAATGCAAGTTAGGCTGTTTTTTTTTCCTTAAAAATATTGAAACCATCCTAGTAATGTGATTGGTTTGGGGGAATAAAGGTTCAGTCAGTTGATGATAGCTCCTAGTTAACTGAGTATAAAACAACCATGAAAAGTTTTAGGCACTCTCTGATGCTTAACTGACAGACCATAATGGGCAACTCAGGCTAGAGAGCTTTGTTTCAATGAATCAGCATAGTAGTACAATCAATAGACATCATTGTTGAATATCTTTCTCCTGCTATGGTTATCTCCATCAACTGTTAATTGACCCATGAGTGTCTTTTCACTCTAGTATCAAATATAAATTACTAGGTAACTGGTTTGAGTTAGTGCAATCTCAAAACACTGTGGGAGGGGGAGGTCCGAGAGGGGAGGTATTCTACCTAAATATTGCTCTAGAAATTGCTGTGATAGAGGAGGTTAGAGAAATATTTTATAGAATAGATTGGATTTGCTGCTTAACCTTGAAAAGGTTTGGATATGGGGGCTGAGGTTCTGGGTGGGAGAAATGATGTGGGCAGAGGAAGTGGAAATGAATACCAAATGCTTGGATTCTATGAATACCTTTGTTTGACTAGAGTAGAGGGTTCCTGTAGAGAAGCACTAGAAACTAAAGCAGAAAAACTAGGTTAGACTCCTCTTGGAAAGGGCCCAAACTCAAAGTTAAGGAATTTGAATTTTCTTTTGTAGGTCTCAGAGAGACATTACACAGTTTGTGTCTCCTTAGAGAAGCACTGAGGGAAAAAGATAAAGTGGAACACTTAGAAATGATGAAAAGACCTACTCAAAGAAAGCCTTTAAGACTCTGCAGGATTAGAAAAGGATTTGTACTACTTCAGACAAAGAAGAGAAGAAAGATGTCAGTCTGAAAGGAAGCCAACAGATTAAAGAAAATGAATGGAACAGCAAAAATGATCAGTTTCATAAGAGGAGAGTTGAAGACAGAATTGTTTTGCCAGAGTGCAGTAGAAACATATAGATGATAGGAAAAATTAATGCTAGCTATAAAATGGACTAGTGATGGTGAAGAAAATCACCTTCAGTGCTTCCATGGATACTGGCTGCTGATCCAAATGCTACAGCTGGTCATATCCTTTTTGTGGCTGTTATTAATCATCAGCTTCTGGCTTGGTCCAAGTTCCCCTATAGTAAGGCTCACTTTACTTAGGTTCTGGATCACTGGGTATACTGACTGGAGGGCATTCTTGATGAATACTTGTTGCTTGTAAACTGGTGTACTCTCCAAGAGCCCTTAACAAAGGAAGTGTTGATTTTCCAAAGGTTTTCTGATTTATTTTTATGCCAGTAGATTCTAAATAGGCTCCACACAATATCTCTGTGCTAATGAGACAGTCATTTCTGTATAAGACTAATGCTTGTCATCTTATTTCAATGCTTCAAGGATTCATGATTTCTATTTGCGAGAATATTTCCAAATAGCTACTAGGTAAAAAAGGGCATCAATCCCTAATTATAATAGGAGGAATCTCATAACACTTAGGCATTATAGTCCTTAAGGGTAGAGTTTTCATTAAACCAAGGCTTATACTGACTTATACTAAAACTTCTCTGTGCCTGTGTATCTGGTCTTCATGAATTGTGGTTGAAAAAAAAATGATTCACTTTCCATTCAATCTTCTGTAGTTGAGCTTCTTTGAATTTAGCTAGGCTGGTTCTCAGACCACAGGCATACAGTTAGTTGCCAGGCTCATCCTTAAAATTTTCCTAGCTTTTTGGGATCTGCCAAAGCTTATTTTCTATTGCTGTAGCACTTGAATATCCATCTTCACCTCTATGCCACAAGAAGGAACAGATTAGAATTTCAGTGTTTTTTTCATTACATAGGTCAGCAACAGTGACACAAATACTCTGATGGTTGTTTGGCTACATTTTTCACTTTCAACCAGCTGTGTAGACACAAATTCAGGTGTGCATTCACTCTTTTCATGTCTGTTCTCCAGGCTTTGCTAATTCTGTTAGCATCACACAGTCAGGTGAAGATAAACAGATTAATTGGTCTACAGAAGACCAGTTGTTTAAGGTATTCCTAAATATATGTGCATGATTAAAATCTTTCATGCAAATATTTATGTGCTTATTTAACCTGGCTTTTCATCAAATTCACTTGAATTGACTACTCAAAATTCAAAGAAAAAAACCCCCCAGCATATTATTGAGAACTCAACTGAGTTGAACTATTAAACATATTGGTGACAGAGAAGAATCTTAGATAACATCCAATCTAATCACATTATTTTACAAGTGAGAAATAAGACAGTGGTGATATGACACAGTAAGTATCATGCAAAACATAAAACGATAGTTATTAAATTTTCTGTAAGGGACCTGAAAAACCATCCAAGACTAATTCCGTCCTTTTACAGATGAGGATACTGAGGCTCAGGGAGATTAAATGCCTTTCCTAAAGTCACACAGCCAGAAGACATCAAAATGAGTGGGATTCAATCCCATTTCCTCTGGTTCAAGAGAGAGTATTCTTTCCATGGTACTTTGAGGCAGAGCAAGTTTCAAACTGGTCTTCCCCCAAATCCCACATACTTTACATTATAATGTCATTTCCTATATAACCTTGCTCTTGGTAGTCACATAGACAATTGACTGAATTTTTCATATTTCTCATCGTGTTTGTAATAACATGTAGGCATTCCATGTCAAACAATGTTAGCATACACATGTCTGATAGTCTTACATGTTTCCTGAAGTAAAAGATTCTTGCCTGTAGTCTCAATTTTCACTTTGTATAATGTGGACTATTAATTATTATGACTAATCTTTAACTTCTACAGTGGTACAGTGGATAGAGTGCCAGGGTCTTGAGTTAAGAAGACTCATCTTCCCAAGTTCAAATCTAGCTTTGATACTCACTAGCTTTGTGACCCTGGGCAAGTCACTTAGCCCCATTTGCCTCAGTTCCTCATCTGTAAAATGAGCTGGGGAAGGAAATGGCAAACCACTGCTATAGTATCCATGCTAAGAAAACCCATTTGGGGTCACACAGATGCAGACATGACTGAAAACAACTGAACAACAACAAGTTAACTTCCGGAGGAAGCTAAGTAGAAGGAGGCCTAGGTTTTTGGAATCAGAGGACTTGGGTTCAAATCCTATCTCTCCGACACTATCTATGTGACTTTGGGCAAGTCACTTGATTTATCTGAATGTTAGTTTCCTCTTCTGGAAAATGAGAACATTAATCTAGATGATCTCTCAGGTTTCTACCAGTTATAAATGTGCGATCTGCAAGAGCTGTCTTTGTTCAGAACTCCAAAACTGAGGATAAAATATTAACAATTTTGATAGTAATCCTGAAGCCTGTCTTTAGAGTTAAATCTTCCGTTAGTATTTCTTGACATCCTACACACATTACTCAGACATAGTTGGATTTATTCCCCACAGAAAATACATTCCTAATTTCCTCTAATCTCAGTGGCAGTTATGTTTGTATCAAAGAGGAGGAAAAAAAAGATTGAAATTTAAAAGTACTGAAGATGCAAATTCTTAACTGAGGAAGTAACCGTGTGTTTTTAAAACATCTTAGTGATAGGTAAGGGAGATTCAAGTTTAGCTGATCTTTAAAAATAGATTTGCTTCCTTTTCTGGGAATTTCTAGGAATTCTCAATAACTAATGGAAAACCATAATGATGGTTTCTGTTCCTGTCATATAGAAATATGATGGATTTCAATGCAAAATATTCCTTTTCTAAAAAGGACTTCTGTTTGATTAATTTCTCAGTCATTTATGAACAACATTGTCTTCTTTGACTATAAACAATTAAAATATTATCTTTTTTTTTGGTTTCTATTCCTAGAGCTTAGTAGTATGCCTAGAAAAAATGGTGGTGGTTTTGTTATTCTATCCTGTCTGACTCTTTATGACCCCATCTGGGGTTTTCTTGGCAAAGATCCTGGAATGGTTTGCCATTTCCTTCTCCAGCTCATTTTACAGATGAGGAAACTGAGGTTAATAGGGTTAAGTGACTTTCCCTGGGTCACACAGTTATTATGTGTCTGAGGCCAGATTTGAACTCAGGAGGATGAGTCTTCCTGACTCCAGATCCAGCAGTCTATCCGCTACAGCATCTAGGTGCCCTTAGCACAGAAGAGGTATTTAATAAATGTGCATTAAACAAGTGTTCAATGAATTACCAGGTATTATCTATTGATGAATGGGTTTAATTGAGAAAAATTTCTATTGACCTTCAGAGAAGGTTAAAAACCAAATATAGTTTTCTCATCTGTGAAAGGAAAGGTTTTGTCTTAGATAATTTTTCAGGTTTTTTCTAGAAAACTTGGTATCTATCATTTTCTGACTCACATGCTATTTTTGCATCATAGCACTTGTATCTCTGATTCCTCAGTGCAACTGGAGTGCATGTTATCTAAGGTTCTTCCCTGTCACCAATATATTTAAGAGCTCACGGGGCAGCTAGGTGGTACAGCACTGGCCCTGGAATCAGGAGGACCTGAGTTCAAATCTGACCTCAGACACTTACTTCCTAGCTGTGTGACCTTGGGCAAGTCACTTAACCCCAACTGCCCTGCCTTTTCCCCTGCAGAAAGCCAAAAAAAATAGTTCAACTGAGTTTAGTTCTCAATAACTAATGGAAAACTATAATGATGGTTTCTGTTCCTGTCATGTAGAAATATGATGGATTTCAATGCAAAAATAGTCCTCTACAATTTTAGGAAAGACAAGACTTTTGATCAGCATTGGGCAAGGCTACACCTGCCTGTCAGAATAACTGCTCTTTCTCTTGGTGTTGGCAATTGAAAGAGATAATATGTATACTCTGATGGCAATCTTCACCATGTAGTTTAATGCTTCCATTTTCCTCATTCAATAGGATTACAAACACATATGTTAAAATAGGACTGAAGGAACACTTTTACTAGCTGGTGAAAGTTGTATTCAAGAGGGAAAAAACATGAATGAATGAATACAGACAAGTGGGGAGCTTTGGGACATGCTTAGATTTAGAATTTAAAAAAATTTTGCAACATCTGAGTCTATTACTATTAGAATACGAAAATAAAAAATGACTTTCCCTGAGGCTAACCAGGTGGCCAATAAATACAGGAGTGTTACCCAAATGAGACCCACAGTAAGATCTGTTTTCATAATCAATCTGAAAATATCCATCTTATTTTCCTTTTTAGCTCTTTGTATGTTTCTTGACATTTCATTAATATTAAAATATATTATATCTTAAAAAGTTTATTCTTTTCCTCTAGAGTAGATAATTTTAAAACAATCAATTGTTGTCCCTGAATGTATACATAAAACAATATTATTCATGTTTGTGTATACTGTAGCTAAGGAGGGGTGAGCAAACATTTCCTTTTGCAGTCCCTATTAATGAGAAAACTTTCAAGTAAATTTTTTTCCTAAATACTTTGTGGATATTTTTTTTCTACATTTTACTTGCTGTCTGAATGTTAGAATGCCCTGACATTGAAACTTTTTATGTTGTTATTTTTTTTATTCCATCATATGGCTTGTTTCTTTCCTTGTACATTTCATGCATGGAGACAGAGAAATGTTCTACTCGTTCCTTAAAGTTTTCTTCAGTTAGGGGCAGAAATTCTTAACCAATTTTTGTGTAATGGATTTCTCTGGCAATCCTATGAAGCCTATGGATCTCTTCTCAGTACAACTTAAAAAAATCATAATTGAAGAAAATGTTAAATTTTACTTAGTAAAAAATAAAAATATATATTTTTTCTTCCTTATCCAAGTTCATGTTTTCCCTGACATCTGTAGGTTAAGAACACCTAATATAGAGGATATTTTTTTTTGTAATTGGAATCAAGCATAACTATATACCAATTTGGACTTGGAAAATTAATTATCAGTACAACAATCTTTCTCTGATTCTCCATTCTCACCTTCTCAATCTGTTGGTTTTCTTTAGTAAAGGCTTTCATTATAGGTGCTATCAATTTTCACTTCTCCTTCATTCCCTGTCTTGCAAAAACAAAAAGGAGAAAGCAAAACAGTTAAGTTAAATGAGTTTTCCATGACCTTACATTCATAAGTGAAACAAAGAGACCTTTGGCCAGTATAATAATGTACTGGAAAAGAATCCAACAGAAGTAGAACAGAATATTGCTACATACAGAACAGAGACCTAATTTCCTATCTTATTGTGTTGGAACAACACCAATCATTTAGGAGAGTTAAGATAAATGAGTCTGATTGAAGGACTAGAGCCCCTTGGGCAGTATCATGTGTGACCTTGACTTTAGTTGTTGCTGAGTAGCAATTTATTGTTATTTATCCACCTTGTCCTTTCCAAAATGGGAATTTCTCAATCAGCCCTTTCGTTTTGCTTGGCTCCTTTAGCTACATTTTCAGTTATCTTGGGTGGTGGGTCCCATGAAGGCTTAAAGCAAGTCTCCTGTGGTGAAAATGAAGCTTTCAGACATTGCCTTTAGCAATCTCATGATTGGCGGTTCAGTGTGCTGTACTAGTGGGTCTTTGTGGAGGAATTCCATCCCCTGAGAAACCAACTGCCAAAGTAAGTACAAGTACAAAGGTAATGTGTGACTCTTTTCACTTCCTCAGTAACTCTTCATAGTGAATTAAAACTGGAATACTAATTTAAAAGCTCATGTCAAAACTTTCAGAAAGCTCATATGATATCAAGGCAGGTTTCAGAAGTAAAATTGTCCCTCTTTAAAACAGTATGTAATATGCTTAGAGGAAAAATTTGCCAACGGTGCATATAGAGCAGACGAAGAGGACATGCTGTGCATCTAGGCATCTTGTCAAACTCAAATATCCACCTTTCACCTCGCTTCATGGCTAATATTTCACACAGCTCTCTTTATAGATTATAAACATAGAGAAAAAAATACTTAAAAGGGAAATCCTGAGATAAAATGATATCTTTTTCCTCAAAATCTATGCAAAAAGAAAAACTCCAGTAATCAAAAATTGTTTTATCCTTAGGAGTTATGATATTTCTGCTTTCATAAGTAAAATTATTATAAAATATAGTCATGCCTTTAAGAATGTTTATATATATGTCTCCTGCTAAATATTTATTGATTTTATTATTGTAATTAATTTCTGGAATCAAATGTATAACTAGTTATGCAAATCTTTTAAAAGCTTATATCTTTGCCATAGAATTCCATATAGCCCACATGTGTTTTGGTAGAAAACAATATTATTTTCATATCTAGCAAAGTTTTTGACTCTTGGTGGGGTTTTGGGTATGTATAATTCTGAAAAGGAAACTGTTATTCTGCAATTTTCACAAAATAGGCTCAGCAGAGGGCAGTGTAGATGACAGGACTCTCTTAACTTTTCATTTTTCCTCATTTAATTGACTCAAACAGCGTATACAACACAGCAGGCATCCAGCTATTCCTATATAACTCCATCAAGGAAAAAAAAATACTGCACTTCAGTATGAACAGCTGAAAGATACGTGTCGAACCATAGTAAGACCACATGGTATCGTTTTGAGAACAGTTAAAACATGTACTAGACAGTAGAATGTTAGCAATGTCTGGTATGATCTTGTGCAGAAATAGAGATAAGTACTTATAATTACAAAAATCTTTCAAAGGACTTATGGATTTAGTTATATAATCTTTCTATTCTCATGTGTGTAATAGACAAGTTCATATTAGAAAAATACAATGATCAAAAATTGAAGCAATTAGGCAGATAAAATAAAATAATCAAATTTAGTGACTTATTTTTCTTGTTGATGTGAATATTTTAGGCACTAGTTTAGATATTTATATGAATTATCTGAACAAATATGAATTAATATTTCACTTAGCTTAAATCTAGTTTACATCATTCTTTTTTTAAACCCACAACACACTTTCAGGTTTAATATACATTATGACTATTTTCTCCATTTGTTTCTTAAGTCTAGAGATCAACAAAACAATAAATCAAGCCCTTATTTGTAGCATTTGCTGATTTTTAAGGTGTAAATGCTCACTCTGAAAACAGAATAGTAAGTTTTCATATTGTGTCAGTCTTTCTGACCAATAGTAAAATGGTGCAAATCAATAATAGCCAAATTTTAATATAAAACAACCAACCAATAAGTACTGATGGTAGTATGCATCAAAACAAAATATACAAAATATACAAAAACAAAACAAAAATGAAAGTCTTTGTCCTCAAGGAGCTTGCATTCTGTTGAAAGAGACAGAAGATACATGTATCAATGTGTAAGAGTATGGAAAAATAAATGCAAAATAATTGTAAACATGGAAAGATCAGAGGAGGTCCCTTGTAGGAGGTAGCATTTTAGCTCAGCTTTCAAGGAAACTAGATCTTACAAGAGCCAGAGGTAAGTAAAGAGTGAATCCAGTCCTGGGATATGCCCCTGGACCTGCAAAAATAGAGAGGTAGGAGCTGGAATTTTAAATTTTAGGAATGGCAACAAAATTCATTTGAGTGAACTTTAAAGTATATGCCAAAACAAACCCAGAAACTATATGAAGGAAATTATATATGTAAACACAAATAAAACTTTGTATACAAATAAATTCAGATTTAATTAATTGAAAAAATGTTAATTGTTCATTGGTAGGCAGGGCCAATATAACAAAAATGACAAGTTTACTCAAACTAATTTATGTATTCAACACCATCCCAATTAAATTACCAAAGCAATTATTTTGCTGAATTAGAAAAAATAACAAAAGTCATTTGGAAGAAAAAAAGTCACAAATATCAAAGGAACTAATGAAAAAGTATAAGGGAAGATGCTTTAGCAGTGACAGATCTAAAATCATATTATAAATCTGTAATAATCAAAATCATCTCTCTTCTGGCTAAGAAACGGAAAGGTAGATCAATGGACCAGAGTAGATATACAATTTATAGCAGCAAATAAATATGATAACCTTGTATTTGACAAGTGTTTTGATTTGACAACCATTTGATAAGTGTTCACTTAAGATATTGAGATAATATAATAATTCATTATTTGGTAAAAATTGTTGGGAAAACTGGAAAGCAGCATGGTAGAAATGGCATAGACCAACATGTTACACTATTTACAGAGATAAGGTTAAAATGGACACATTGACAAGATATAAAGAGAGATATTGCAAGAAAAGGAGAAGAACAGGGAGCATATTATCTATCAGGCTTAAGGATAGGTGAATGATTTTTAGATAAACAAGAGACAGAGAGCACAGTTACGTTTAAAATGAATCATTTTGATTACAGTGAATTAAAAAGCTTTATACAAGTAAAACAAATTTAGCCAAGATCAGAAGGAAAGTAGAAAAATGGGAATTTTTAAAAATAGATTCTTTCTCAGATTGTGTCTTATACCTCAAATATACCAAGAGCTGTGTTAAATCTGTAAGAATATAAATAATTACCCATTTGATACATGGTCAAAGGATATGAACAAAAGGTTTTCCAATGAAGAAATCAATACAATTTATAATCATATGAAAAATGACTTAAGTAATTATTGATGAGAGAAATGCCAATTAAAATAACCTTGAGATATTGTTTTACACCTAGGAGACCAGTTAAAGTGATTGAAGGGGAAAGTGACAAATGTTGTAGGGTAAGGTGGATGTGGACATTCATTCATTGTTGGTGGAATTGTAAACTAATTCAACAGTTTTGGAGAGCAATCTGGACTTATGCCCAAAGAGTTATTAAACTATCTATATACCTTTTGACCCAGTAATACCACTAATGACCCAGAAATACCATTACTAGGTCTGTTTCCAAAGATTAGGGGAAAATAAGCAAAAGAACCTATCTATTCTAAAGTGTTTTAGCAGCTCTCTTTGTGGTAGCAAAGAAATTACAGGGATGCCCATCAATTGGGGAAAAGCTGGACAAGTTGGGGCATATGATTGTGATGGATTATTATTATGGTATAAGAAATGATGAGCTTGTTAAACTTAGGAAAACATGGAAAGAATCACATGAAATAATGAAGAGCAAAATGAGCAAAACCAAGAGAACTTTGTATACAGTAACAGCAATATTGTTTTTTT
>CM053593.1:238705347-238728766 GCA_028646575.1 Pseudocheirus occidentalis | reverse complement strand
TGGCTTCCCAGAGTCTCATCTGGCCAAATCACACAACTCTTCTCAAAGTGAGCTCCAAAGCAAAGCCTCACATCAGGGCATATATATATATAGGCTTCTCCTGGGTCAGCCCTCTTGACCCACTGTCCAATTATAAAGCAACAAGATGTGGCCATTAACCACCCCCCCCAAAAAAAAAACCCAACAAGCTTCTCGCCAGTGGCTCCACATGAACTTTCTCGGAGCCACTTAAGCAAAGGGGCTAGGGGCAGGAAAGAGCTTCAGATTCCCATTACAGTCACAACCCCTTTGGGGGTTGAACAACCCTTTCACAGGGGTCACAGGGGTCGCCTAAGACCATTGGAAAACATATTTCTGATGGTATTAGGAACAGAGACATTGCTCCTCTATCTGTCTCCAGGCGGGTCTGCCCACATGGGTCATGGCATTAGGAAGGTTGAAAACCACTAGCTTAGAGCTTGGTCAGGTACTGAAAATGCCAAGGTCATCCCCTATATCCTGGACCATTGCCAATTGTCCTGACTTTTGTTTTGCCACTAGACTTTGATGTCTGTAAAAGAGGGAGTGATGCTGATGACCTTGTGCAACTCTGCCTCACTTAAATCCAATGCAGGAGTGAGCCAATACACCATTCCATTATGTCATTGGTCCTCATATTACATTTGTACTTGTACAACAAGTGTCCTCTCCTAGTTTCAAATAAATCCTTTCATTCCTATACTTCTCAGTACTCTTTTAAAACTTAAAAACATATTTTAATGTATCAATGGCTTTTTACAACATCAGTTACTCTAATTATTTTATTTTTCTTGATTATCCATAGGTTTGCATTCAGATGTTTTGTTATGGTATGGAGATAGCCTTGGATTTCCAGAGACTGTGCCATCAGAATATAAACTTGGGCAGGTTCTACCATGCTGGAAAGCCTTTGAATACTGTTCAACAGAGTCTGATATCCAAGAAACACCCTAGATATGAATGGATAGGCTCATTACGTAGGTTGGTAACTGAGGTGACGAATTCTTTGGCAATGGAAACTCATGAAACAAAAATTAAAAATAACCTTCAGTCATTTCCTACCTCCAAAGGTTGTTGTAAGGATTGAATGAAAAAAAAAATAAAAAGCTCTTAGCACAGTGTCTGGCATATTTTTTTTTGTTCAGTCATGTCCAACTTTTTGTGATCCCATGGATCATTTCATGCCAGTATCCATGAGAGTTTTCTCGTCAAAAATACTGGAGTGGTTTGCCATTTTCTTCTCTAGTAGATTAAGGCAAACAGAGGTTAAGTGACTTGCCCAGGGTCACACAGTTCTGACGTATGTATCTGATGCTGGATTTGAAGTCAGGTCTTCCCAACTCCAGATCCAATACTCTACCCACTGAGCCATCTAGCTGCCTTTATGTGCTTAGTACATGGTAGGCACTATATAAATGCTTATTCCCTTTCCTTCCCCTCTTCCTTTTCTGTGTGGTCTCCTCCTGTTTCCATAGTGGTGCTGAGGGAGTTGTGGAAAAATAGCCACAGAATTTTCATTTTAGATAGTGGCATTAAAGGTGCTAGAAAAACTCAGCTTCTCTGTGGAATATCTACTAAACATAAGGAAGACTATTATATGAAACCAAAGAAAAACACGATTGTGCTCTTTTACTGCATTAATGATAGCACAAAGAGGTAGAACTTGAAGCAAAGACCAAGGGCTTGTGGGCTTCAATCTTTGGTAGTTGATTGAATAAAGAAACTTATGAAGATGGTGGGTGACCTTGGGTGGGGACGACTCTAAGAGATAACTACAGATTGTGGCTGTTTGCAGAGTTTGATATTAAAGGCATGTACAGAAGTCCCAGACCAGGACTGTGATCTGTCTAATTTGATCAAGAATTCTCCCTATATGCACAATTGTAAAATATTTCTCATTTTATTTTTCCTCTCATTAAAATATATATATATATATATATATATATATATATATTTCCTTGGGCTATGTATGGAGTTTATTGGGCTGTATTGTGTAAGATCTTTGTCTAACCCACATTTCTGCCACACTGATTTCTGGTTTTCTGAGTAGTCTTTGTCAAATATTGAGTCTTTGTCCCAGAAGCTGGTGTTCTTGGGTTTATTCTGCTGTATTTGATTGTACCTAGGTCTTGTTTACCCTGTCTCTTCCATTCATCCCCTTTTCTACTTTTTAACTAGTACCAGATAGGTTTGGTGATTGCTGCTTTCTATTACAATATGAGATTGAGTATTACTAGCTCTCCTTCATTCCTATTCTTTTTTCCCCCATTATTTTCCTTCAGAACTTTGGCCTTTTTCTCTTTAGATAATTTTGTTATTATTTTCTTTTAGTTATTTAGGAAAATAAACCTTAATAGTTTGATTGGCATAAATAAATAACATTATTGTATAATATATATAATGTATAATACAGTTATAAATTATATATAAATGCATCATAAATAATTATAAATTAAATAATTATAAAAATATATAATTATATTATATAATATATAATAACATTATTATATTAGCAAAGCCCAACCATGAACAGTTAATGTCTCTCCAAATCTTAATGAGTTCTTTTATTTTGGGGTTAATATTTATGCTTTCAGGTCCAGTCAGGGTATGTCTCTCCTTCAAGGTTACAGATACTCTAAGGGGCAGGAATATAACTTTTCTCTTCCATTGGCTTGAGTCTCTTCTTGCTATGTTACCCCAATTTGTTAGGAGTTAGTGATTAGTACCCCAATTCCATTTAATCACAATGCTGCGTGGCCTTTACAAAGGTATATTTACTTCAGAGATATAAAACTAAACGTTCTATATATATCTAAAACTCAATGTGTTCAAAGTAGAATCAATGTCTTTCCCCCCAAACTCTCTTTTCTTTCATACTTCCATTTTTCTTTTGAGGATACTGTTATCCTTTCATACACTGAGGTTCATGACACCAGTTTTATATGTGACTCTTTATATTCCACGTTTGGAATAAGTTCTATCTTTTATACGTGGCCTTTTTTTTTGGTGTTTAGTGTCATCTTGAGAAAATCAGCTTGCACATTTTTTTTTAGCTATTTGTTTTATATATATATGGAAGAAGAAAAAGAAAAAGAAGAAGAAAGAGGAGGAAGAGGAGTAAGAGGAGGAGGGGAAGGGACAGGGGAGGGGAAGGAGGTGTTGAGGGAGTTGTGGAAAAATAGCCAAAGAATTTGGGAGGAAGAGAAGGAGGAAGAGGAGAAAGAGGAAGAGAAGGAGGAGGAGGAGGAGGAGGAGGAGGAGGAGGAGGAGGAGAGAGAGACAGAGTCAGATAAAGATATGGAGAAAGAGGTCACACAAAACAACACAGAGACAGTCAGGGAGAGTGTGGTAATGTGTGGTTAGGGAATGATTAAGGCTCAGGTTCTCCTACATGTCAACTTCTTCTCAGCATCTTTCTCTTAAGGGAACCTGGAATTCTGTACAATTCTTGAAGCTGGAAGAACCCAGATCCCTCCTTCCACAAGCTCTTGCTCACTCCACTCCTCACACAGGTGTGCAGCATCACACACTCAGCTTCATCAAAGAGGAGATGGACTTGAGCTCCAATACACTTATTCTTAGTTCCTTCTTTATTTCATCTCAGTGTATTTTTGCTAATTTTATTTCTTCTTTCTCTTCCTTTCGGATGTTTATTATATATTTTGTTGAGTTTTGGAAACATTCTAGCTTTATTTCTTATGTGATTGTTGGTATTATTTCAGTCCATTTTTCATCATTTTTGTTTTAACTTCTTTTAAAACAGAATATTATTTCAGTATGTCAGACTTCTTCATTGTGTAACTCCTTTACTTGAATGACATTTCCCCCATTTTCTTTTTGGGATTTCCGGTAGTTTTTACTTTTTTAGCATTTTCTCTTTCTGTCTGAGAAAGGGAAATTGGGCTCCCTTGGGAACTCTAAATCTTCCATCTTCCTCGAATTTGAATATTTACCTTGCAAGATATAATTCAGAAGAGTGATTTGATTTGACCAACCATATGATCCAAAGACATGAATAAATACATAGAAGGAACTGTTGTGACTATATAAAATTTTAAAGAAACTCACAGATCAATTCTCAAATTATCTCAAATTAAGGAAAACTACAAAAGAATGGACAAGATAATGGGAAGTGCTTTTACTAAAAAGAGACTGAGACAATGTCAGTAACTACTAGCCCAAGTACTTTCTTCATCATCTTTATAAAACTTTTATGAAGATGCTCTGTGCACACAGAGTATAAATAATGAGATAATAAATTATTCATTTATTTATAAAAATAATTAATAAAATAATGAAAAGAGAAGAGAGATTTTCTCATTCCACTTTCTATAGTAAACTAATCTTTGTGAAAACAATTTACTGAAAAAGTAGAGAAATAAATTAACCAGTATAAGCTATAAAAGAGTACATTTTTCTTCTCTTCCTCAACCTTTAAATTTATTTAAATTTTTTTTTAATTACTAAGGGGTTGCTCATTTTTCCTTATTAGAGTACTAAAATCATTTTAGTAACAACAAAAATAAGCTAAATCATACTATATTTGAATAATGTGTGATTTCTAGTAACTTTTAAGTGAATACTATATTGTTAGAGGTAAAGTCATTTGCTGGGCCTGATGTGAGAAAGACCTGAGTTCAGATCCCTCCTCAGGTACTTCCTAGCTTTGTGACCCAGGCAAGTCATTTAACCTCTCCTTGCCTTAATTTACTGAAGGAGGAAATGGCAAACCATGCTAATATTTTTGCCAAGAAAATCCTATGAACACTTTGGTCCATAGAACATTGCTGAATGACTGAATAACAAAAACTTCCAGGGTTGCCATGAGAATCAAATGAAATATTATTTTTAAAGTCTTTGCAAACCTTTAAGTGCTATATACTTATTATTGATTGTTATTTTTACTCCTGCTCTGCCTCTTCCTCTGCTTCCTTCTCTCTTCACCTTCTTTTATGTTGTAGCTAATGAAATGAATCTGTCTGTGACCAGATACTAATGAAATTTATCAAAATTTAAATGCTTTTTTCTTTTTTTCTCTTAGGAAACTATTTTTTCCTTTTACTTTTTTTCAATCGTACCTCTGAATATTTCACAGTGCAATCTTGGTGAAACAGCTTCCAGGAGAGGCGGCATTAGTTAAGACATGATTTGTCCTGTCATTTCTGCTGCCTATCGTTACTTGACTTTGTCCTCACAGCTTCACAGCCTTTGTGTGGAGGGATGAATCAGTATGTCATCTCTTCTTTGATATGTTTTCATGTGGAACTCACTAGGTTTTGTTCATATACATTTATCGTACTTTATTTTCAATTACAGTAATTAATATTAATTTCTAATAATTATTGAGTACAGAAGAATGAAAAGTATCCAATGCTGTTGTCACCGAATTGTTCTTAAGCCCATGAGGAGGGCAGGATGATAAAACAGTATGAGTGGGCTTAACCCACTTAAGTAACCCAAATGCTAAGTTGGCCTCCCTTGAGGGGACAGTTTTATAATCCAGTGTTGTAATTCTCATTCAAAGAAATGTCTGACAAATTCATTTTCCATAGTTAATGTAATCAGTATGTAGGAGATATTTAACACATACCTATGGCACTAAAATGATGTGAGAATTTATAATAATAAGGCCACTTTCCAGGAAGGCTTTGGGAGGGGATGTAGAAGGAAGATTTCTTCACCATTAGTTTATGAGACTGAGTTATCTTCCCTCCCCCTTTTTGGGGGGAAGGGAGAATTGCTCATTATTTGTTTAGTCTCTGTGGTACTTGGGAACAAGAGCTAATTTCACTCCCACATGACATACATCAGAGTTGCATTCTGCTTTTAAAAGCTGGATGCATAAACAGAATCCAAGCACAGAAATACGATGATGTATTTTATTATAGGATGTTCCTTTAAAAATAGTTTATTCCTAAGGGCTCTTTTGGCAAAACAGAATATAGTATGTTGAAAAATGCTGCGTTGCCGTGGAAACGAGGGCATTATACACCTGCGTAATCAGTAATGAATTTTGAATAACCCTGGGGATTTTCTGAGTTCAGTAGACTGAGGATCTTGCTCTCGGAGCGGTGCTAGAGAAGTCGGATGCCCCTGAATTGATCTGATTTGAATTTTGAGTGCGCAGGGTTACTTGAGGAATTGAGGGTAATGCAAATAGTATCTGAAACCGCGCGGTCAGTTTCTATGTAGCTGCAATGTGACGTAATGAGATTCCTTTCTGTGTTTTCACTTGTTCTGTTTGCAATGGGAAATTAAATCTTGATCCCATTGAGAATCTGAGTTGTGGGAAAGTTTATTTTCTTAGAGAATGAAAGAACTTGGGATGGTCTGTTGTGATCACAGCCTTCTCCCCTCTCACAGCCCCAGTGGTCAGCCCTGTCCTCCACCACCATCCTAGTTACTCACTAGACTCCATTTTGCCCTTCTCTAAGAAAAGTGAGTGATAAAGAGAAAAATCCTTCCACCTCCATCCCCCCCCCCCCCAATAGCCAAAACTTCCCAGGAAATCATGCTCTTGAGCTTCATTGGCTTTCTTCTGTATCATATAAAATGATGAAGGCACCTCTGGAACATGTGGGTTATTTATTTGTTATTCTTCACTCTTTGTACATTACCAGCCTACCTCCTATTCTCATCATACATATCTTGAATAATATTTTGACACCACTTTTTTTTACATCCAGTGCTTTTTTGATATTGTCTCTTATACACAGCATGTGCCCTTCAATTTGACCTGAAGTTTTAATTCTTCAGAGACTCTCCTATTCCCTTCATGGCAACAAAGCACGACTAAAATAATAATGGAGTTAAAACCATGGGCCTTTGTTTTTGGGAGAAATTTGAGGTTACTGAACATATTGTTTAATTTTCTACATGTGAACCATATTGCCCCATGGCCATCTTCATGTCATGCTGCCTTGCTTCACCCTCTACCTTCTACCTGTTTGCTGAGAGCTCATCACATCATAGTCAATCCTGACCCACTACCCTTCTCTCCAGAAACCTTTGTGCCATTCTGTCTTGTTCTTCGCTTGGTCTCCAATCTGGTATCCCAGCTTCTTTCTTGAGGCCCTGTGTATCTGATTTGTGAGTTTTCCTCACTTAGACCCATTGAGCTTCTCTCCTACCACTCCTCTCAATTTCCACCATCTTTAGTTGTGGGAACAACGCTCACATCAACGTTATCATTCTTGGAAAGAATATTTAAATCAATTCCTCGATGAATTTAGTTACCATTCCTGTGACAGCCCAGGCCAAAATATCTCTCTTTGCCTACCACTCTCCATACGTATTTCTTTCTCCATTTAGAAAGGAAACTTGTTGCGATCATAAACCGTTTTGCTTTTGGTATTTTTATTTTCAGCAGTTAGCATAATTCCTAGCATTCAGTAAGCACTTAATAAACACTTTTTCTTTCATTCAGTCATATGTCTACTCATTTATTTTCTTGCCTCAGAGCACTACTACAAGGTGAAAGGTGATTACATGTAATTCTTCTGATGGCAGTTCTTGAATAAACTAGAGTTTGATTTAATGAGGCTACTTTGTCCTCTGCTGTGATTTAGGAATAAATATCAAAGCATTTATTGAGTGCTCACCAAGAGCCAACCACTGTGCTAAACCCTAGGGATATAAATGGAAAAGTAAGGCAGACCCTGCTTTCAAACAGCTCACAATTTTAATAGAGTGAGAGGACACATATAGGAGGTTTCAGCTGCAAGTCAGATGGAAAGTCTTGGGAATCTTAAGTAACTGCAGCCAAACAGATGGGAACGTATCATCTTTGTTGTCCTTTCCATTAATGAATCCAGACTGATTTGTGATGCTGAAAAATTTAACAGTCCCGAAGCAGGACTGGTGATGGTGGGGAGGGCAGAGTCTTGTTGTTCCAGAGGCTGTTGGGTTTAACTGCAGGTGGCAGTTGATTGATGGTTTGGTATTAGTGAGGCTAGAGCAGGCCTTTCTCAGTAAGAATTGTTCCCTTTGATACTTACTGTAAGTAGGGTCAGTGGTGTTTGTGTATAGGTGGGTCAGTGGTAATATTTTTTTTGGAAAGGAAAGGGTTTTTTCCCCCCTTTTACATACTTAATTATGAAACTCAGGCAGAGAGATGAGTAATAGGGTTTACATAGGGAGAATTTTCCATTCTAAAAATATTTGGTTAAACAAAATACATCTTCTGTAAACAAACCTAACAAAAGATCAACAAAAAAGAGGAAGGGAAGCAAGAAAAACAAATTGCCTAGAGTTGCCTACTGATGGGCAATAGGGCTGCCTTTCAGGACAGGGGTTTCCATGCCCTTTGGCATCAGCATGGTTTCTGAGCACCAGAGCTGGATTTGACCAGCCCCGAAACATTTGTAAAATGCCTGTGTATATTTCACTGGCTGGTGTAATTTCAAGGTGCATTAGGCCTCCTATGCCATTTGCATGGATCTAAACAGATTCCTTCCCATGAAATGGCTTGCTGTCATGGATAGACGTCCTATAGGCCTACCAAAGTTGGCTGGATCTTCTGGTAGTTGGTGGTTATTGGAATGTTATCCTTTATGGTTAAACAGCTCCCCCAGGGTCCAAGAAGCAGATCCATTGTGGAAACTGTCATGGGAGACATTGTGGCCAGATTCTGGGATGGCATGATGCCCCAACTGCTTTCTGGCCACCATTATTTGGCATGAAAAAGTGACCTTGTTGGATTATTGTCCTGATCAGGTCTTAGTTCTATTGCTGGAGAGTAATCTGCCAAGTGTGGCTGTCTTATCTGTCAGCATCAACATCAGTAACAGCCAAACAGGTCATTCCTATGCCTTCATTTCCAAGATAGCTAAAATTGTGTTCAGATGACCAGGGTTGGGGGAGCCAAATTATCATTACTTGCCTTCTGCTCATTCATTTCTAGAATTATGAAAGAAAAGTGACCACCCCAAAAACGTCTGTTGATAAAGGTCATTCCTGAGCTAATTAATCAAAATTGTCCCGCAAAGCTCATGCTGCCCTATTTGTGGGTGCTGGCCCTCGGAGTTGCTTCCATTCCCAGTCCTTCTGCTGGTTCCCAACATTTTCCCATCCTCAACTACTAGAGTTCCTCAATAAAAGAATGCTTTCAACTCATTCTCTTGAGACACTTGTCGGTAAAGTTGGAGAGTCCCCTTCCCTTCCTACTGCAACCTCCTCCCCATGAAACTTACACACAATGTAGTGAACTGAGAGGGACATCATAAAACAAGCCACCCAAGACTAGAACATACCTTCACTCAGTATATGTTTAGTTTCTCTGTCCTTGTCTCCCAGGAACATGGTCGAATTCTACTAATATCCAATTAAAAGAAATTTTAATTTTGAAAAACACTCAGGATGGCCCCTTTCCTTTATTCATTCATTCTTTTGTTTACTTACTTCATGTCTATTTATTTCTAAATTTGAAAAGTTAAAAAAGATAAAATCAATCGTCATGCTCAGCTAAAATCAACAACTACCTTTCCTTTTGTTTTTCTCACTCTTAGCTGAGTCAGGAAGTTACAACTTCAGCCACCTTTTTCTACTTGAATCTGAAAGCATGACTGTAGAACTAATTAAGTTGTTAATTGTTAATAACAACAATTAATTGTTGCTTTTGTACCCTCCCATATATTGTGCTTTCTGCATTCATACTTTATTTTTCCCTTTAAATATATAATAAAGTTATCATGTAAATGTCTTTTCTTCCTTTTTTTCTCTCTCCCTTCCAAGATGCCTGCCATTAGACACAAATAGCCATATATAGGAAGTATTTTATACATACTACTATCAGTTCTTTCTCTGGATGTAGATCACTGTCTTCTTCATATGTCCTTTAGTGTTAATTGGGGTATCTATAATAGTAAAAATGACTTATTTGTTTGAAGTCATTCTTAAAACCATATGGCTGTTACTGTACATGATGTTTTCTTGGTTCTACTCATTTTAGTCTTCATTATTTCATGTGACTTTTCCCAAGTTTTTCTAAAATCATTGAACTCACCATTTCTTATAGCACAGTAGTATTATATCATGATCACATACCACAACTTGTCCATTCCCCAAGTGATGGGCATCACTGCAATTTTCCAATCTTTGCCACCACAAAGAGAGCTGCTATGAACATTTTAGAACATCTGGACTCTTTTCCTTTTTCCCTAATCATCTTTCCTTTAGAGATATACTCTCAGTTAAGGTGGAGCTGAGGATTAGAGTCATTCAGCATATTTACCACTGCTAAGTAGGCTTATGGCGATGATTTCTTGAGAGGCCCCTATGCTTTTGGCCCTCCAAACCAGTAACCTGGCTTTTATGAGTATCTTTAGATCCTTTAGTTTGACAAGAAATGGAAAGTGGAGTCAGCATCTTCAAATCAGGGGCAGCAAAGGTTGTGTCAAGCCCCTTCTGTGAACTCTACAAGGAAGGAGAAAATCAATGTTAAGACCACCCTTTTCTGCTCTGCAAGAAAGCCCAGGAGAACTTGGACCACATTCTCACTTCCTTCTTTCTTCAAGAACAAAAGGCTGCCCCCCCTACCTGACCTATTGCACTGTCAAGTCTGGAAAGAATGAACTCAACAAGATGTGGGAGCAGCAGAAAGAGGTCTCTGGTGACACAGGTCACAACCCAATGAAGTTTCTGGGGATCAGGGAGAAGGGGAGGAGCTTTTGTAGGAAGAGAGGGAAAGAAAGCCAGAACTGAATTATATCTCTGCCCTCCAACTCTGGTGGACCCACATCTCTTCTGGTAGGATAGCCGCTCTTCACTGTTCTTTCCTTAGAGCTGATGTTTCAAATTTTTCTGAGCTCACTCTCAGTTCCAATTCATTCAGGCACCTTGAACTTGTTGTCAAGGTTGTAGTTGGTACCTGCAACCTCTCAGACACAGATCCAATGCTGTCTTTTTGAGCAGAAACTTCAGTGGACCCCAGAAGAGGCTATAGGGGAGGTTCATGATGAAGCCCATGATGTTTGAAAGGGCAATGATACCTTCAATGACACCTTGTCCCATGAAACTGCTTTATATCCTTTGATGTGAAGGGCTGCCATGATGATATTCACATCATAGTTCCCATTTCCCAGGATGCTCTCCTTGTGGGATGTCACCATGGTGTTTGGAGACAGCCTCCGGAATATCTCCTGTTGTGTTTCCTAGGTCAATGGTTCTCAACCTTCCTAATGCTGTGACCCTTTAATACAGTTCCTCATGTTGTGGTGACCCCGAACTATAAAATTATTTTTGTTGCTACTTCATAACTGTAATTTTGCTACTGTTATGAATCTATCAGCTATGAAGGATGTATTTTCATTGTTACAAACTGAACAGAACCCACAGGCTGAGAACCGCTGTCCTAGGTGGAGGTATGTTGTCTTGGAAAATGTCGTTGAATGCGTAGAGAGCACATGACTTTCAACACTGCTAATTTGCTGGCAGTGGGAGGGTGGTAGTAGCTAGGGCAATTCCAATTATTCTAATTTGGTCTTGTCACCTCTTCATGGCATGCAACTCATGCTTTTGTTTTCCAGAGAGAGATGGACTTTGAAGCTCTCCCCTATCCCCTTCTTTCTGAGGAAGAATGTAGGTTCCTGGGTCTTTCTGCAATTGGCAGGGCTCACCTCAGTCTCTGGGTTCATGATTTACCTCAGAGAAAAAGCTGGAAATAGCAGCATTAAATAACCAACCTCCAAATCCTGTTTTTTTGTAGAAAAATAGCTCTTTATGCCTCGGTTTCTTTTGCTATTATCTCTACTACTAAAGTGCTGGATACCAAAAAAATGTACAAAACCCAGGACCTCTTCCTTTCCTCTGAGAACAAGTGAACTTCTATTGAAGATGACCTCAGGGGCTTGATCGCATCCCTCTTTTTCCTCTATCTCCTTCACCCCCACAGTGGATCAGGACAGAGCATGGTCAGGTTAACAGATGGAGGTCAGAGGCCCTGGGGACCTGTTTTTAGGAGCAAGATTTTATCCCTTTGGGAGCTTCAAGATGTTTCCCAACACATGCCAACATAGAAGAGGTTAGCAGCTACAGAGAGGCAGCTAGGAAAGGACAATGCCTTCCTTGGGGCTCCGCCTAGTGCCTTCCACCACTGACCCTGTCCCAACCCAGTGAAGTTCTTAGTATTTAGTCTCAGTCTTCTAGGTCTATTGTAAGAGAAATAGATCCTCTGAGAAGATATTTAGCAAGGATGGGCCTGACTTGGAAAAAAAATAGTTCAACCAGCATCCCATGATACCTTTCATATGTAATAATTGAGTAGGAGCCAACCATATCATATCTTGTGGAACCTAACTCTTTGATATAGGTTATAGTAAGCTGCCTCACTCAAAATGGAGGCCTTTTGGTTTGACTCCTTGTGCCCTTTAGGACACACAGCATCAAAACTGTGATGTGTATATTCTGCCATTTTCCTCCAAAGCTCTAATGCAGAAATGGCATATTGCAATGATAGGCACAAGACTTGCATTCAAGACCTGATGTTTGAATCCTACCTCAGATACTTAACAGCTGTGTGTTCTTGGGCAAGTTACCTCAAATCTTTGGACTACAATTTCTACATGTGTAAAATGAGGGGCTGCACCTCCACAGAGAGGTGATGGGCTTAAAATGGAGAATGAAACATCGAGTTTTGCACATGACAAGTGTGGGAATTTTTTCTTTTGTTTTGCTTGACTATGCTATTTTGTTAGGAGAGTTTTTTTTAATTGGGAGAGAGAGAGAACAGGGATAAGAATGAGAGAGAAATAAATGGAGGAGAGAGTGGAAAAAGGAGGGAGAGAGGGAGAGTGAGAGAGACAGACAGACAGAGATAGGGAGAGAAACAGAAGTAGAGAGAAAGAGAGACCCCCAGAAAGAAACTTTTCTACTGCCTTATCATGGTATGGATGTGACTATAGGTTTCAAAGTTTATGTCAATGGAGACCACATTCTGGTGGGTTTTACTAAGCAGGAGACTTTAATTAGTTGCAGGAAAGCAGTGAGCACTAACTCCCAAAATGTGAGTATTGCAGGTATGTGCTATTCATCCTGGATTCTGTAGCTCCCAGGGCAAAGATCTTTTGGCTGACATTTCTTTTGGGCCTTGCCTCCCCAGGAGGTTTCTTGCCAAATGCTGCTTGGGGAGATTAATCAATGAGTCAGGTTATGAGGACACTGATGGCCCTCTTCCACCTAAGCCTCCTGAGGGTTGTGAAGACCTTGGCAGCAAAGAATGAGAGATGTCTCAGAATGTGAGAACTGTGCCCTATGAATTCTCTCTACTTCATCTTTAGTGTTCAGGACCCAGTGGTCTCCTAGAAGAAAGAGGTATATTCAAGGAAGTCTGCTAAGAATTCTGCTATTGAGGCCTTCTTCTATCATTTCTGAGAGAACTTCTGAATGCCTGGGTTATCCAGAAAATCTTTGCAAGAAATCAATCCAGCTGTTGGTCATGAGTGGCCAGTGTAACTCCGTTCCAGAAGACTCTGGAATTTAACTCATGGAGTTGGGTTCAAGGCTGGGACAAATACAGAATTGTTGATGGACTATTTAATCTAGGGAAGAGAAGAATTAGGAAGGATGTGATAACTGGCTTCAAATTTTTAAAGGACTGTCACAAAAAAAGTAATTAAACTTATTCTGTTTTGCTCCAGAGAATGGAATTAGGAACAGTGACAGGATATTGCAAAGAGGTGGATTTCAAGTGATTTCAGTAAAAATTTCTAAACAACAAACATAGATATAGAGCTGGAAGGATTTAGACATCATGAAGTACAACTTCCTCACTTTACAGATGAGGAAACTGATATCCATAGGGGTTAAATGATTTGTCCAGGGTCAGAGAGCTGATACGTGTCTAAGGTAAGATTTGAACTCAAGGTTTGCTGACTCAGAGTCCAATACAGGTGTCTCTTCTATGTAACATAGGTGGGGGGCACAGTGCTCTTACTTCCCTTCCTCCCTTTCCCCTGCAGTCTGGAAATCTACATAACATTTTTTGGTCTTCTCTTTGTATCAGAGAAGTCTGTTTTTTCCCCCCCTTTTTTTTGATGGAGTTTTTAAAGTACCTTACTGTGAAATGTGGATGAGGTATTTGGTAATAGTCTCTGTGCTGTCTGCTGTCCTGTGTATCATCTGAAGTTTCTGCAAAACTCCCCCCAAATTCCTACTTAATTTCTTATGCCAACCTATATTGAAACTGTGATGGAGAAAGTCACAACGTGGAAGGGATAACTGTACTCTCTGCACTACATTTACAGTATTCTTACCTAAATCGGTTGTGAATTCTCTTTCAATGAAGGTCTTTAAGTAGTGGCCGATTGACCATGTATTAAAGATGTTGTTGAGGGAATTGCTACTGAGATTGGAATAAATGGCTTTTGATATTCTTTTTACTTTTCCTTGTTATATGATTCTGATAGGCCAGGATAGTCAAGTTCAGGAAAGCATGTTACGAATAGTTTGTCTGCAGGTGATTTTTTTCTCTTTGCCATAGCAAGAGCAACCACTAAGGTAGAGGTACAAACAACTGTGGTAGAGGGAGTACCTGCACTGTTGACATCAAGGACTTTTCACAGTGTTGAAATATCCTTCCCATTTCTATAGAAACAGAAAGGATGAAGGGTCTTCACTGTCAAAGTGAGGTAACTGGTGACTGCAATCTTAGTCTCATATTGTTGCTGTTTGAACTGTGAATCTCTATTTTGATATCCCAGTTTCCAACTGTACATATAATTTCTAATAATGCTAAATTAATTTTATTTCTCACCCCTATGGACACGGAAACTGAAATCTCTTTGTAAGCACACACTGTCTTCATTGACTTTTGCTTGCACCACTTTCAGTGACTGAAAGTCTCAGAAAGCTTCAGCTCTGCCTGAAAGTGCATTAGGGGCTATAAAAATCACTCTTTGTTTGTACCAAATGTACCAAGATCAAAAGATTATAGTGTATTGTTATCCAGGAAACAAATAAAGATGGATTTTGAATTAAGTAATTTTCTTTTGAATTTCTCAAAAGTAGATTTGTGAATGTTTCCTAAGATTGAATCACAGAATGAAACTCATTGAATATCATTTTTCCACGTGGCCTTTAGCAATGGATGTTCTCTGGAGCTCCAGAAAGCCTCCTTCTCCCTACAACAAAGAAATATATTTGAATCTTAGCCTTATTTCCCCTTCTTTCTCTAATTACTCATTTAAGTCTTCTACCTAGGTAGAGTAACTTTCAAAGATCACATGTGGTGGGGATGGCTAGGTGGTGCAGTAAGTAGAGCACCACCCCTGGAGTCAGGAGGACCTGAGTTCAAATCTGGCCTCAGACATTTGACAAACTAACTAGCCATGCAACTTTGGGCAAGTCACTTAAGCCCAATTGCCCTCCAAAAAGCAAAAACAAAAAACAAAACAAAGATCATGTGTGATGGTGGGGAGAGTCAGGAAGCAAGAATGTTGTACATACTCCGAGGAAATCATGAGCAGTGGACTGAACATGTCCATAGGACACAACAGTACTTCATGGAACAGTTATAGGATCATCTGCCACTCCTGTGAAGACCCAGAATGCTGTGATCACTTTGAGATACCTCCTTTGCAGAAACATGTGGACTGAGGAATCTAGGGAAAAAAAAGAAGCAAGCAACAAGCATTTGTTAAATTCTTCACGTGGTTCAGGCATTATGCTAAAATTAGACAGAGAACATACAGAAAATAATGATTAAAAGAATAATAGACACAAAATTTTTAGGATATTCAGCTATTGTTATTTCAAAATACTTGGGAAAAGAAACCAATACTAAGAACACCAAACATTTAGAAAGGAGTAGGCGTTCGTTGGAGACACTGGGGTTAAGGACTGGTTGGATCTTTGACTCTGGTGACAGGTGTAGCTCTAAGATGAAGATACCCTCGCTACCAATTCTGATCAGCAACTTCTCTGCAATTTCTAGTCTGAGGCAGTGGTCTAGAGCTTTAAGACATTAGATGACATACCCAGGGTGACACAGATATGTTGTGGCAGAGACCGGACTGGAACCCATATTCCCTTGGATTCAATATCGGCTTTCTATCCACTATGTTCACAGCTGTATGAGGCAAACTTGAGAGAAGGAAATTTGGGATCTAAAATTCACCAGTAGTAAGAATCTGAATTTAATGTTATAAAAAAAGTGATGTTGAGTCCCAAAGAAACATATAGAATGGTATTTACCTGCATTTTGCTACCCAGGAGGGAAACAAGTCAACCCTTGGACTTGGATTCAAGAAGACTTGAATTCAAGTCCTCTACTGACACAAGTCTTTATTTCCCTAGGCAAATTACTTAATTTCTCAGTGCCCCAGATATGTCTCTAAGAAAATATGTCATAAAGTGGATTTTAAATCAGTCAGCCAATGACTGTTTATTTAGCACCTACTATGTGCCAGGGATGATTCTAAGTGTTGGGAATACAAAGAAAGACAAAAAATAGTCCCTGCTCTCAAGGGACTCACAGTCTAATGGAGAGGTAATATGTACAAACAGGTTTGTAAAACAACTTTGTAGACACAATATATATATATATATGTATATATATATATATATATATATATATATGTATATATACAGGTGTAAAGTCAAGCACAAACAGCTTTCCAGAGGACTGCTGCTGTGAACAGATCTTCAAGGTTCTGATTACACAGTATGGTGAACTCTCTATTTATTAAGTAACAAACTGAGATAAAACATTTACAATGAACAAAGTACAGCATTCAGAATGTTATAACTTTACAACTTATCACTAAAATGGCCACGTAGTTTTCACCAAAGTGGTCACATAGTTTTGAGCAAAAAATAACATTCATTTAGCAAGTCCTTCATTTAGCAAATCCTTAATTCAGTCACAAAGTACAAAGGTTAAAGTTCTCTTTTAAACAAAGTACATTCATTTAGTCAATCACACAGTACAAAGGTCATCCACTCCTAGGTCACAATTAAGTTACAATATATCAGTTACTACTAAGTACCCTCTTAAGGGGTAGTAGAAAGAACAAAGGCCATCTACTAGGTCACAAGTAAATGACAATCTCATCAGTCAGGATTAAATACCCAAGGAGAGGTCTTTTCATCTTGACTCAAGGCAGGTTCTCAGCTTCCATGGTTCCTTTTTCATGGTCTCAGCTCCTACCTGAATCCACCAAATTGTCTTCTGGGTTCAAAGGCAGGAAGCTCTCTGTTCCTTGTCAAGTTATTGTTCCATATTGAAGCTCACAATGTCCAGTCCATCTTCAGTCCTTCACAGTTTCTGTTCCTGGGAAGACAAAGCTTAACAAAGCAACAATAACATTTATGCACATTGCCGGCATGCTCACCAAATTCACTTTCTGTCTGTGAAATTAATATAGACCCAAAGCAAATAGACAAAGTACCAACACCACAGTCATGCTTCCTCTGGCAGCTCTAGCTGGCCCTTGAAAGTCTTCAGCAGCTCCAGCTGGTTCTCAGAAGCTCTCAGTAGAAGTTTTGGCTGGTTCTCAGAAGAAGCTCCACCACTATCAGCTCTGTTCTCAAATCACTTTCTCCTCAAAGTTATGGCTGGTTCTTGGAAGAAACTCTGTTTTCAAAATAAAAATCACTTTCTCCAGCCTAGGCCTCTCCTCCTCAGCCTCCATGTGGCTTGCTCCAAGAAGTTCTGACTCTCCAGCTTGTGCTTTTCCTTATATAAGGTATTATTAGTTCCTCCCTCTTCCAGCTCCTTCCTATTACATCAGGAAGTCCATCCCACTGTGGGGTTCACAAATTCTGAGTCTTAATATTTGATACAATTGTGAGCTTGAAACTAAGTGCTAAGTACCTGTTAGCTTGCCAGTACAAGGGGATCTTCAAATTCCATTACTATCACAACAGGATAAATTGTTGATAATCAAGAGAGGGAAGGCATTAACATTAAAGAGGAATGGGAAAGGTTCCTCAGTGAAGATGAGATACTAATGGAGACTTAAAGAAAGCTGGGGAAACCAGGAGGCAGAGATGAGGAAGGAGAGAATTCTAGGCATGAGGGAGAGCCAGTGAAAATGTTTGGAGTCAAAAGATCAAGGAAACATCATGCAAGGAGAATCAAGGAGCCCAGTGCTAATAGACAGCAGAGTATGTAAAGGTATGTGTGTTTCAGGTGTAAGAAAACTGGAAAGGTGGGGCAGGTTATGAAGGGTTTTGAATTCCAAAGAGAAATTTTGTATCAGATCCTGGAGACAATAGGGAGCCACCGGAGTTTATTGAATGTGGGAATTTGATGGGATGACATGGTCAGACCTGTGCTCTAAGATGTTCACTTTGACAGCTAAGTATAGGATGGACTGGAGCGGGAAGAGTTGTTCCATCATTCATTTTCAAGGTGGACCAATGACATCAGGAGGTTGATATTTTGACTTGTACATGAAGATTTAACTAAGGCAGAGCTGCAGTCATCAGCCTCACTATCTCCTCCAGAGTCATTAGAGCCCAGTGGAAAGACAAGGGTCAGATGACTAATGATGGACCAGTATGCAGTGGGTGACATTTTACAATTAAGATCTTCCCAGGTCTCAGTTTGTCTGAGACAAAGCCCTTTCAATGGCTAAGTATTAGGTAAGAATTGAGACAAAGGATGTTCTAGTTTGTCATCACAAAAGTATCAATTTAGGAGGTAAAGAACCTCTGAGTTTCTGGCCAGAACAGAAAACAATTGCTATTTGCACTCCCTCTTATCCATCAAAACTCAGACAATCAATAAGGAGGCTTGGGCTGGAGCCTATTGTTGGCCATTTAGTGAAAGCCATAGAGATTTGGGTTTAAAGATAGCAAGTCAAGTAGCTCTATTTGAATCACAACAGACTTTAAAAGCATGTTTTATCAAAGCTATATTTCAAGAAATCATGAATGAAAACAGACTAGGACAGAATAAATTGTCTCAGTTTTTGAAAAAAACATATCTAGCCTCTAAATCCCAAGTATCTTACAAAATCTAAGGGACCAAAAGTTGTATTCCTTTGGACAAGGGCATCTACCTGTATGTAATGGTATGACACCCCAAGTGGAGTGAGGAGCCACGTGTGGTGAGGGATGAAGGAAAAGGAGGAGGAGGAGGAGAGGAGGATGAAGGGGAGAGGAGGAGGAGGAGGAGGAGGAGGAAGAAGAAGAACAATAACAACAACAGCAACAACAACAACGACTGGAATGATGATGATGATAACAGCAGTGGCAGCAGCAACAAAAACAATAATCAGGAGAGACTTGAAACATGGAGATTAACCAACAGGAAATTAAATATTCTGGGTATGAAGTGATGAGGGTCTGAGGAAAGTAGGGAGAATGTGTGAGAAATATTGCAAAGGTAAAGTAGATAGGTCTTGGCAACAGATTGGATATGTGGGGTAAGAGGGAGTGAGGAGTTGAGGATGATACTTTAGTTGTGAGCCTGGGTGACAGGCAGGATGGGAGTATCCTTTACAGAAATAGGATGGCTAGAAGGGGGAGGATTTTGGGGAGAAGAAGATGATGTGTCCAATTTTGGACATGTTGAATTTAAGATGTTGACAGGACATTGGGTTTGAGATGTCCTATAGACAGACATATGAGACTGGAAGTCAAGAGAGGTTTAACCTGAATAAGTGGATTGGAGAATAATTACCATAGAGATAAAAATAAATCTCTGGGAGCTGATGATATCATCACATGAAATAGTACAGAGGGAGAAGAAGGGAGAACCCAGGACAGAACCCTGAGGGATGATGGAAGGATCAAGAGAATGACCTTTTTGGCTTGTAGCTGAGGTGAAGTAGAGGAGTAGATTATGGAAAATGAATAACCTGAGGAGGTAAAGGTGTTCATAAAAGGAACAATACGTATATTGAGGCCCCCCAGTATGAGGACAGGAGTTGTGGGGGAAAGACACCAAGCTTGTTGAGGAAAGAAGGTAGAAAATCAGTAGAGAACAGCTACTAGAGTTTGGATTACATGGCAGATAAGCGCTGAATGAACCTCAAAAGAGAAAACATCACTGAGTTATGGTGATAGAAGGTGAACTTGGAAGTGACAATGGGAAGCTAGGAGTATTCCAACTTTCTCACCTCAGTTGTGAGGTAGGAAGAATGAGTTAAAGTGCAACCAGTGCTGGAAAGAGTGACCAATGGAGACTGTCATCAGAAGAGAGCTAGAACTCAGTGAGAGCCAGAAGATGGAAAGAGTGAGAAAGGAAAAGTCTTAAGATGAAAACAAGTTTGTTGCCTATAAGGCAAGTATTCAGAAAGCACAGTGAAAGGTGTAGACATCGTTAGAGTGGGGCACTGGGGGCTTTGAATCGAGAGGTATGGCAATAAGGATAGGTGATACAAATGGAAGATGAAAATGGGATTTGATTTTTGACAGCTGGGATTCAGAGGCATTGGGATGGAGAGTAGATGATAAAATGGGAATCTAATGAATTCAAGTGCATTATCAACAGAGCTAGGGGTTTGACCTTGGGGTAGAATTTTCTCAAGACCTTAGCTGGGGTTGAAGGGAGCTCTGATATAATAGTTTTTCTCTTTGACATTTTTGGACATTAATGAAATTAATGAAATTAGAGGATCAGATAAAAAAGACCAAGCAAAACAAACTTAACAGGGATTAGCTCACTATATTTTGGGAAGGCAGAACATCAGGACATCAGGACATAGGAAAAGAGTTTTGTTGTTATCATAGAAGGGACAGAGAGTATAAGGCATTCTTTTATCCTTTTTTTGCCAAAATGGAAAGTTCAAATTTCTGGTGTGCCTTGCTACACCAATTTCCAAAATTGAACCATCATTACAGATCTATGAAAGCATAAAACCCTCAAATAAATGCTCATTTTCTCAATTCAAACCATGACGTTTTCAGTGTATAGTTACAATCAGTGGAGATATACATATAAAGCAGTGGAAATAAATACATCAGTTATCCTTTGAAAGAAAGGTAAATTATATGTTCCAGATGTTTTATTGTACATTAGCTATAGCATTCAAATGAACCTGAAGACAGAGTTATATCATATATTGTTCAGTGGAAAGAATGTTAGGATTGGAGTCAGAAGATATGAGGTTTCAAATCTGGTTCTGTTGCTTACTACCTGTGTGATCTTGTACCAGTTACTTAATCCCTATGAGCTTTTTTCTTTATCTATAAATGAGGGTATTCAACTAGATGATTTATAAGGTCTTTTCCAATTCCAATTATAATCCTAATATGTGAGACAAATATTCCTAATTATTTTAGGAAAAGAATTGATTCCTAACATACTATATAAAATATTTAAAGAAACACTTTAAGATCATAGGGTCACAGAATTACAGATTTGGTGTTAGAAGAGAGTTTAAAGATCCTGTAATCCAACAGCTTCATTTTGCAACTAAAGAAACTGAGGCTTGGGGAAGCTAGGTGGCACATTGAGTAGAGCACTAGCCCTGTAATCAGGAGGACCTGAGTTCAAATGTGGCCGCAGACACTTAACACCAGCTGTGTGACGTTGGACAAGTCACTTAACCCCAATTGTCCTGCCTTCCTCCCTCCAAAAATTAAAAAAAAAAACAAAACTGAAGCTTATTGAAATGAAATGATTAGCCCAAGGTCACAAAGTTAGTTAATGGCAGAGCCAGATTTCAAACCATGTCCTCCAACAAACTTGACTCTAGCATTGCAATGTCATTTTGGTCCTCTTTGAGAATGAAGGACAACAACTAATCCAATATGTAAAATAAATTTTATTATATGAATATGATTCTAATTTACTGCCAGACTCTTCAAGGCACAATTATTTTTTGCTTAAATCCATGAACAAAGCCCAGAACTTTAGGATTTATTTTTGGTTGAGTCAAATAATAAAATCTCAAGCTAAAAATTCTGGTTTTAAAACTAGGAGCTTCTCAGATACTGATTTGAAAACTAATATCACCTTTCAGACAAAGGTGTGGGACAGGAATGGATGTTATGTCTTAATTCTTCATCAGTAGAGGGTCATGACCAGGCACTCCTTGTCATGTGACATCATGTCCCATCTGATTTTGTGCCTTTAAAACTATTTCCTTTTTTTTTTTCTGAGCCTTCTTATACCATTTTGGTCCTTCTACTGTCAGTCCCTAAAATTTTGACTACTTTTTCTAATTATCTTGTGTTTTTTTTAAATTAAGTTTTTATTTTTGCCAGTTCTCTTGAACTTGGTACTCTGAATTTCTTTCCTTGTTGCTAGATTTCCCATTGTCAGTTAAAATGCGTATTAGATTCCTGCCCACAGTCTGGTTCCAAATTTTCCTGCTCCCTTTCTCCTTCGCTTTTCCTTTTTCCCTCCTCCCATCTCTCTTCTCCTTTCCCTTCCTTTCCCTTTCCCTATATATATTTCTGATTCCTTCACTTAGTCTCTCTGTCTGTCTGTCTGTCTCTGTCTTTCTGTCTCTGTCTCTCTCTCCTCTAATTCTCTATCTCCCTTCTTCCTCCTGAAATTACTTTACATTTACTTATTTCTGTATATTTTGCTTCCCTCCAGTAGAATGGAAGATCCTTGAAGATAGGGATTATTTAATTTTTGTCTTGCTATTCCTCAGTGCTAACGTCAGTGTCTCATACATATAATACATGTTGGTTGAATTACAGGCATAATGTATTCTACTGTACTTCACTTTATTGTGCTTTGCAGATTTTTTTTTTTTTTTACAAATTGAAGGTTTGTGTTTGTGGCAATTGTACACTGAGCATATCTATCAGTGCTATTTTTCCAGCCCCACATGCTCACTTTGGTAATTCTCACAATGTTGAAAATGTTTTCATTATTATTATGATGTGCTCTGTGATCAGTGTTCTTTGATGTTATTGTTGTAATTGTTTTGGGGCTCCACAAACCACTTTCATATAAGACTGTGACTTAATTGATAAACATTTGTGTGTTTTATTGCCTGTTTAAAAAATATTGAAATTAGGCCAGTTAATAACCCTCTAAGTGTTCAAGTAAAAGGAAGAATCAGTTGATGGGGTAACCTTCATTGTCTTATTTTAAGAAATTATTACAGCCACCTCAACCTTCAGCAATTGCTACCCCAATTGGTCAGCACTTATCAGCCTAGGAGTAATACCCTCTACCAGCAAAAGATTATGACCAGCTGAAGGCTCAGATGATGGTTAGCATTGTTGTTGCTTTTAGATACGATCCTATTGCACACTTAATTGATTACAGTATAGTGTAAATATAACTTTTATAAGCACTGCAAAACCAAAAAATTCATGTGACTTGCTTTATTGCAATATTTATTTTATTATGGTGGCCTGGAACTAAATCTATAATATCTCTGAGGTATGCCTATAAATCTTTTGCTGTGAAATGGTTGACCAGTGATAAGAGTCACATCCTCTTATTTCATTCACTGAAATCAAATAAGAGCATAGCATCATAGATTTAAAG
>CM053593.1:238688118-238703118 GCA_028646575.1 Pseudocheirus occidentalis | reverse complement strand
TAATATATCATTTTTCACTCAGTATATACAAATGGAAAGTAATCTCAAAGTAAAGGCACTGGTATTGGGAAGAGGTAGAAAGGGAGCAAGGAAAAGTTGGTGGTATTTGAACTTACGCTTGAAGGAAGTTAGAAAATCCAGATGTTGAAAGAGGAAGTGAAGGAGAGTGTTCCAGATATGGGGGGGAGGGGCACCCAAATAAAAGAGTTAGGGCATGAAATGTGTGCAAAGACCAGCAAATAGGTCAGCATTTCTGGATCACCAAGTATATGGAGGGTAGTAAAGTGAAAACGTGAAAGGTAAGAAGGTACCATGTTGACAAGGGCTTTAAATACCAAAGAGAAAATGTTATATTTCATCCTGAAGGTAATAGGAACCCATTGGAATTTATTGAATTGAGGGTGGGGGTAAATAGATACATAGGTGGCACAGTGGAGTGCCAGGCCTAGAGTCAAGAAGACTCATCTTTCTGAGTTCAGATCCAGTCTCAGACACTTATTAGCTGTGTGACCCTGAGCAAGACATTCAGTCCTGTTTTGTCTCAATTTCCTCATCTATAAAATGAACTGGAGAAGCAAATGGCAAACCACTCCAGTATCTTTGCCAAGAAAACCCCAAATGGGGGCACAAAGAACTGGACACAACTGAACAATAGAAATAGATATATTAAAAATTTTTAAGTTAGGAAAATTACTTTGGAAACTGAGTGAAGGTTGTATCATAGTGGGGGGAAGTATAGAAAGAACTCTGATCTTGGAGTCCGGTTTGAATCCTGGCTCTGTTTTTTGGCTAGTTGTGCTTTTTTAGACTGGTCACTTACCTGCTCTGAGTCTCAGTTTCCTTTTCTGTAAAAACGGGTCTGACACTTGTCCTGCCTACCTCAATGTGTTGCTGCACAGAGTAAGCAAGATAATTTGTATGAAGCAGCATCCTACAAATGTAAAATGTTATTCCCATCACTATTATCTTGCTAGCTCAGAAGTCCTATGTGATCTTTCTCAACAGAGAGAGGGTATTGCTCAGCATGATCATTTCACACATAAGTACAGTACTGCTGTGTCAAAAAGGAAAAAAAATATATTTAATCATAAAGTAGATTGAGAAAAGGAGAGGGTGTACAATACGTATTTTTCCTGCTCTTCTCATTGCCCTAACACCTTTTTTATTTTGATTTTTCAAACATAATACTATTTTTCTTAATCCTTTTACCACTGTGCTTTCTGCACTTACCCTTTTCACTATTGTTTTGTGTGGCATATGAACTTCTGGAAAGGAACTACTTTGTGCCCAAGATTAAATATCGACATAAAGTTCCCCATGCTACTGGGAATTTGCTATCGAGAAAGTAGCTACATTGTTCTGGGATTCTGTGGGTTTTTTTCGTCTTTAAAATGAGGGTGACACCACCAGATTCATTCATTATGTAACTCTATGAAAGTAATCTTTTGTCTTTAGGAAGAATGATCATTTTAGTTAATGATTCTACAGGTTTGGGGAATCTTCCAATGAAAGGTTGTGTTGAATTTGGAAAAAAAAATCCTGGATGGTGGAATATCATTACCTCATTCCCCATTATTTACCCACATGTAACGTTCAATTTCTAAATTCTAGCCAGGGGCCTATAAATCAGTTTTTGTTTCATCCAATATCTCCCCTGGTAGAGTGTTTTCTCCTTCAGTTCTCTGAAAAAATATACAATAAGGATTCATTGTACGATGATCATTATGGACAGTTTGCATTTGCCACATGGGTAAAACATTCCATGTATCATTTCTCTTGAAATTTTCAGTCAATTCCCATGTCATTTCCCATGGGTGAACATTACTTTGCAATGACAATGAAAGTGGATGGTAAAATAAGTAATGTTTAGAGAGATGCTTAGGAAATTGGACTGAAAAACTTATCTTTAGTTCCAGTTTCTTTGATGTGTATGTTATGATTTCTGGCATTGAAGGGAACTATTTCTGTTTGATGTAAGTCTTTCCCTGAAGCAGAACCAAGTAGAATTTCCCTCTCTCCCAATGTCATTTCAACTCAGTCCCTAAAATAAAGACTAATTTCTCTAATTTGTTGATACTATTACATTTGTGTTCACATACCTTTGGGCTACAACTAGGAAAATAATAATTGAAATGCATACAAATGAAACATGCCCTATCTCCCACCATCTGTCCTTTGACTCTGACTACATGAAAGCACACAACTTAAAAAAAATATTTTTAAAAGGGAGAACAAAATAGAAAATGATTTGATTTGGTGATTTTGAAGTCACCAGAAATGTTTTCATTGAAAATAGAGATGTGGATTTGACCTGTCTGTCTGGTTAACTATCTTGGAGAAATGGACTTTTTTTTCCAATGCCAATCAGAAAGCCTTTGCAAACTCTGACACTCACTTTTTTTTTTTTTTGGTCATAGACTGTGTACCTACACAATTTTGTTAGACTGAGCATTTAAAGACAAAACAACTCCAGGGTTCTATAATTTATTCAATTACAAAGGTGAAGAGGGTAACCATAAAATGTTGAGTTATAGACCCCCCCCCGTTGGGTCCCGCCTAATGAATTCATCTCAAGTCTTCTCTCAGCCAAACAGAAGTAAAGTTTATTAAAAGTTCATCTGTACTGGACACAGAGCAAGTCTGTGCTAGAAAATTCTATGACACTCTCACACACATGGGGACAAGATGGGTCTTATATACAGAAAGGTTGTAGGAGGAATCTAGGGGTGGTCTAGAGGAAGAGTTTGGGAAGGGTCTTCAGGAGAAGTTAATGAGGTCATACTCCAGTAAATGAGTGATTAAGGGTGGGAAGTTGCTGGAGGCTGCCTGGAGCTGACAGACTATGGTGCAAGGGTGGAATAGTTGATTTGGGTATAGATATTTTGATAGGCTCAAGGGTGGGAAGTAGATGGACAATGAAGGGCGAAGCTAGGAAGAGTAAGAGATTTGGGACTAGCTATGATGAAAGGCTTATGGCCTCAGGCAAATGCCTCATCAAGTGGGAAGATTCAATCAGAGTTCAAGGGGGTTCCCAGAGCCTGTACCTCATCAAAGGGAGGTGCAACTGCACACTTCAAAATTACATCAAAGGATCTTTGTGGTAGAAAGAATCTCAGATATCTTTGTATAATTTCAACTGCACCCTTAAACCAATCTATTCCTTATATTTTATGGAAAAAAATTAAGATTATTCACTAAGAGCTTCCTTTTCTCCTCATCTTCTATCACTTAGATTCCATTCTATCATTCTCTCTTCTTTCATTCCATGTCAAATAATGAGGTGGCCCCTCTCCTTGACAATCTAACCTTTCTGCCTGTACCAGGGATCACATTCTACCCCTGTGTCTCCAACAGATTGAATTTTTTTTTTGTCATTCCCACTCCATCAATTATGTTCAATTATCTCCTTGTATCCCCGCTAGTTCTCTACAGCCTCTAAACACATCCATCTCTTTTCCATCTTCAAAAAGCTATCACCTGATCTTTCTATTACTACTAGTTATAATTCCATATTTCTCTCTTTTTTATGTGTGCTTAAACTCCTTGAGAATACCATATTTATTACCCTCAACCCTCCCCCCCAAAAAAACCCCCAACCCAACCCCAAAATAACCTTCCTAAATTTTATCCAATTGGCTTTCTAGGAACTAGTAGACTAAGTGATGATCCTCTATTCATTGCTCCTATAGTGTAACTGACTACCCATAGGGGTCATACACTAGCAAAGTCAGATGTGCAAATTAATAATTGTAAAACAAAATCACATGGTTTATGTGAATCTAGATTTCTGATCATATGGGCTGCTATTGAAAAACTTTGGATGCCTTTGATCTGACCAACCCACTTAGTTTAGTAAATAGCAGAGTTGAGATTTGAATTTGGGTCCTCTTGATGGGGTACCAACTCTGGGAACCCCCTTGAATCTTCTCATGATGAAATATTTGCCTCAGGCCATAAGCCTTTCATTATCACTAGGCCCAAATCTCTGTTACTCTTAACCTAGCCTAGTCCTCTGTTTTCTCCTTCAACTATTTCCCACCCTTAATCCCATTCCTGGCATCTGATTCAGTCCTCAAGATCTTCCTTAGACTCCTCCTGAAGACCCTCCTCAAATCCCTCCCCTAGACCACCCCTAGATCCCTCCCATAGTCTTTCAGTATATAAGATCTATCTTGCCCCCATGAAGGTGCTGAGATTCAATCTAGTGCAGACTCAGTCTGGGTCAGATTGTTCCGGCCTGCTTGTCAGTAGAAAGTCACAAATACTTATGTTCCTTAATAGTCTATCCACTATGGTGTATCTTTAATAAACTTTGTTTTACTTTGACTGAGAGAAAGCTTGAATCAAATTCATTCAACAGGGTCCTGTGTATTTGTATTTTGGGGTCTTGAGCACCCCTAAATCCCAAACCTCAACACTCTGACATTGGATCTGTTGTTCTTTCCATGTTGTCTTCTGGCTCCCTTTCCGGCACTTCCTTTAACAAACAGGATAATATTGCCTATTTAACCCTGAAAAAGCATTGCTACTATTCTATAGATGGGTTCCCCCAAAACAAAATTTAAAAAGGTAAGAGATTAGAAGAAATTGTGTTGCTGCAAGTCTCACGATGGAAGGAGATATCTACATTCAGAGAAAGATCTTGAAAGAACAGAGTTTAAATGGAGATTGAAGCTATCTACATGCTATCGTTCCTTTCCATGTTTGGCTTTGTTTCTTCTTTCCCATTGTCCACTCTATTGGCTACAACCCTTCTATACAAACAGACCAATGTGAAAGTATTTGCAGATCCTCTACTTGATTGCAGGCTGCCATGGGTGGGGGAGAGGGGAGAGGGAGAGGAGAAAATGTGAAACTCAAGGGACTATGGAACTGAATTCTGTAAACTAAAAGTAAATAAACCAATCAATTTAATAAAAAAAAAGAAGAAATTATGCTAAGTCAGTTATATTCCCTATTGTTCTTTAATCAAGGTATCAGTTAATCCTACTTTAGTTAAGGTAGAGAATATTTAAATTCTCTCCATTCCACACCTAGTTATTTATGTTTCAAATGAATAAACTTTGTATTATAATTTCTTTACTAGACTTGGATTGTTAGTCAAGAGCCATGCATATAGCTTTTGCCTTGCAGGCATTTGCAGGCAGAATGACTGGGAAATTGCAAGTTTCATTAACAAAACATGTGGAAGACATACTGATTCCATTAGCACAAAGATCTCCTAGGATACATTAGATCCATTGACATAATGGAGTTAATGTTTTCCAAAATACTAATGCTATAATTCTTGCAAACTCATTTTTAGTTTTAAAAGTGGTCCTTCCAAAAATAAACATAGCAAAAAAGAACAGTAAGATCTAAAAACATAAATCTTAGTTCTGAATTGTATTACACTTTTCTTGACTTTAGTCTGTTGGCTGCTTTGGGGATGTGGCATGGTGACAAGGACGAAGGTCATCTTTATAAAATATCATAAAAAGTAATAGGCTACTAGTACTGAGCTGGATTTATGGTTTTATTGGTATAAGAAACTTTTGGGGAAGAAACTTCTACCAATGCAAATAGTCACTTATTCTGCAAGTTAAAGTAATAGAGAGTTGCTCTGGGGGCACTGAGGTGCTAAGTGATTTGCCCAGAGTCAGAAACCATTCATTTGTCAGAAGCAGAACTTAAACCTAGATCTTTCTGACTCTGCAGCCTGATCTCTAACTACAGTGACAGATTGTCTTAGCAAGCACAACGAAACTGCTAGTAGCAAAAAAAAAAAATCTTCCTAAAAAAATTATTCAGCAGTTCATAGGATTACAGAATCAGAACTGAAAAGAACCTTATAGAGGGAATTAACATAGTTATTCAGATCCAGTTGCAGGATTGACCTCACTTCCTTTTCAGAGTCTTACACTCATTGACAAGACTATGGCCTTGAGATCCCTAGCAGTCATGATCTTTGGCCACCCAGTTGCCTTCAACTACCTAGCATAACTGAAGGGATGTGAACACAGCAAAAACTTTTGGATGCTGCTTTTGGATCAACACCATAGGGAAAGTTAATAGACACAGAGGTTTCCTTTAAAAAAAATTATATATATATATATATATATATATATATATATATACATATATATATAATATAATATTTTCCCAATTATATGTTGAAACCATTTTTTAAACATTTTCTTTTAAAGTTTTGAGTTCCAAATTCTATCCTTCCCTCCCCTTCCCTCTCTGAGATAGTAAGGGATCAGGTATAGGTTTCTTAAAGATAACATTAACCACCAGTAGTATCACCACAGATCTCAAGACCATTCTGGTAAGGTAAGGATTTGTAGACTTCTTCTCCAGGTGTAACTTCTGAGTAGAGTGACTGAGTAGGACAGTTGAAGAAGGTGGGTTCATAATCCTTCTATGCTGCTAGATCCTTGGGAAAATGGGCATTTAGATTTTACACCTGGTGCAGGCTTCTCCTGGTTACTCAGACAATTTCCTTTAGGGTCTGGGGACACAAGGTGGATTGTAAGGAATATGGTATCTTTCCCAATCTGCTTAACAGAGAAGCTGAGAAACTCCTAAATCACACTGTCAGAGTAAGACCTGCAGTCACTGCCAAAGTTCCCTTTTTCCACTTATGGAGTTTGAATACCATCTAGGTGCCAAGCTGCCAGACATTTTCCTCAGCATCAGTTAGCACCAGACCCAAACCCTGAACTACCTCAGGTACAATCCCCTACTTCCTACCCCCAATGACTGGTCCATTTTGACCCTATAAAGATCCACCTCACTTCATTTATATTAGGTACTCAACCCCATCCAGGACCCCTTCAGAATACCTTGGATTCATTCTCCTTGACTGCTCCCTCATTTTTTGAGTATCTCTACTCAGTAAAGCTTATTGTGCTTCTAGTAAAGTAAAGCTTATATTACTTTCTTCTTCTTGTCTGTCTTATACTGTGTTTGCTCAATTCCTCTGTCTCCAGACATACCAGTTGCAGAAAGACTTAGATCTGGTGCAAGGAAAAATTGCCTAATAATTACTACTTTCAGAATGAGGGCTGCTGTGGGAATCACTTTCAAATCTGCTGTCTCAGTGAAGTTGGAACATTTTTGCCTTAGAGCAAAGTTCAAAATCAACACTAAATTAAAAGAAGCAATAAATATGAGAAAATGATATGGAATGTGATTGCCACTCCTATTTGAAAAACCATTGGTGCTGAAAAATGAGAACTGGAATAACAACAACAAGAAAAGATATTGGGGGATCAGTATTTCCTATGGAACTTTTAAGGATTGTAAAGTAATAACCACAATAAGAAGGCCAAAAAAAAAAAGCTTAAAAATTGCCTCAGCCAGCAAATACTTGATATCCTGGTGAATGAGAGAGACATGGCAGCCAATGGCAACACAGTTCAGAGTAGAAATTCATTTGCAAAACCTTATACAGGAAGGTAGTGGGAGATTCTGAGCAATGAGCAGTATCATTCTAGCAAGAGGGGTGTGTGTGTGTGTGTGTGTGTGTGTGTGTGTAGGATTGAATTGGCAAAAGTTTTAGCATGAAGCTCAATTAAATCAGATCATCCCCAAAGCATTTAAAAGCCAACTAAAAAAAAAAAAGCTAAGGGGCACCTGACAGATAAAAAATGGAAGAGATCTGGCAATATTTTTTATAAGCTACTTTCTCCATTAATGACAATAGAGCCACAATATTTGGTTGCTAACATCTCAGTCTTGATGTGGGGAATGCTGGGCCAGAATAGGAATGCATAGAAAAAGAATATGTTGGACATGACATGCTTGTGAAAAATTTGAGGGGTCAATTGTCAAGATATTTGAAAGAAGGAAACATACAGTATGATTGGAAAAGAAATGGTATTACACCTGAAAAAGGTTTTTTTTTTTTAAAGAATCTTAAAATTACTGACATAGCTGTATGTTGCCATAGGTACATAACTGGATACAAATAAATAGAAATCTTCCTATTCTTCCTTGAATTCTTGATAGTTATCATTTCCTATAGTACATTATCACAGTTATGTACTATAATTTATTTAATTATCCAGTTTTAGACTCGTCTCATCTCTATATGGTTCTGAGCAAGCTTCTCATTTTTATGGGAATTCCTTAGTGTGAGGCTAAGTGCAAAGGCTTTGATGACTCAAGGAGGTATATAGACTGCACAGATTTGGTTCTGATCCATTGATTTAGTCACCAAGAATTTTTATCTAACAAAGGTAATTCAGTTTTAAGTGAGATTGAATAACCAAGAAACCTTACTTAGAGACCTTGTTTGATTAAGATTTTTCTCTCTAGGAGAGGAGTTTTGATTTGGTGTCTATGATCTTATTTCTTTTTAAATGTACAAGAAATGTATGGTATATTAAACACATACACGCATCTTGATATATAACTATATTTCAATAATCCTTTGTACATTATTTTATCTGTTTGCATTCTGAGAAGAGTTCTATAGACTTCATCAGACTGCTAAAGGCATGTATCACTGGAAAAGGGGGTTTATAACCCCTGCTCTTGCCAAAGTAACGAAAGATATGAGTTTATATGTTAATTTTTTTTTATGGTGTGAGCTTCTATACGCATTCAATTTTCTTTACTAGTGGGATTTGGATTTGTGTTTTAAAAATCTGATTTGAGAGCTCTGATTTCCTGCCTAAATTCATTCCTAATTTCTCCTGTTTAATCTTTTTATTTCTCTTTTGAGCCATCCTGAGTTGTTTGTTTTTTACCTTTTGTTTCTACATTTAGGGAGTCTCCAGGACTTTGTATGTTGTAAAATAATACTGGTTCATTTTCTTTCATCTTATAATACTTGTTCAGTGTCCTTTGGTTTTTGTTTAAGGTTTTATTCATATTTTCTTTTGTGTTATGATGCTTTCTGTTGATTTTTCCCTGTATGAATTAGGGTTTGTTTAGGCTTTCTTAGACTTCTAGTCTTTCAGCTTTTCTCTTGTATTCCCTACAAATTTCCTTTCGGATTCTTCTCAATTCTTGGCCTGTCTCTCTCTTTCAATACTGCACAGACTACCTCTCCTTAGGTTCTTTGTTCTAGGGCATATGGGTTTTGACCATGTCTGAGTCCCTCCACTCAGTAATCTACATGGTTACTAGTTCTAATTTGTTCAACCTCTATCCTATGACTCTGAATACTGCAATTCTTCCATCCTACTTGAGTCTTCAACCTTTCACCCATTCTTTATTTCTTTTATTCACCCTACTTTTCTGCATGTGGAAGGAAGGAAACAAGCATCTATTAAGTTCCACTGTGTGCCTGCCATTCAATGTGCTAAATGCTTTACAAATATTATCTCATTTGACTATCACAGCAATACTGGGAGGGGGGTCCTATTATTATCTTCTTTTTACAGATGAAGAAACTGAGATGGATCCAGATTAAGTGACTTTCCCAGGACTACACAGTTAGCAAGTGTTTAAGATGGGATTTGAACTCAGGTCTTCCTGATTTTTGGTCCAGTGCTCAAACTATTTCACCGTCAGCTTTTTGTGTATTGCTACGCATACTAAATGTCTACTATCTCTTATGAGGTCAAAAGTGTGCTCAGGTCTTTCAGACTGAGTTACTGTTGTGGGAGAATCTTTAAAGTTGACCCAGAGTCAGAAGCCTGTTCCTATTCCCTGTGCTAGCTATGTTGGGGGAGCAGAGTTAGTTGCAGTGGACCTCTTAAGTATCTAAGTATTCTTCTGTTAAAGCATTAGATTTTTTTTTTGGTTTGCTGTTTCTAGCTTCTAATCTTGTCAAATCAGATATATGTCTAACTTTCTGAAGTTTTTGAGTTTCCATAGTGTTGGTGGAAGTGATTATTCCATCATTTTGCTGGTCCTACCAACAAAATATAGATTACTCTTATGTATATGTTGTAATCATACAGAATTCCATGAAGGGACAACAGAGATAACTTTATATGATGATGCACTAATTATTGCATCAAAATATTAGCTCCTTAAGGATAGTGACTATCATTACTTTGCATTTGTATCCCTAGTGACTAGCAGTGGTTGGCATATAGTAAGTATAATAAATTCGTTTTTATTTTATCATTTTCAACATCAAGCATAGAATAAAACAGTGAAGTGTGTGCTCACCAGTGGTATTTGCTGCTTCTGTGGATGATATCCCATACAGAATTCAAATGGAAGTGGAATTCCCTATTCTCAACCAGCTTTTCCAAATGCTATTGCTTTTGGATGTCAGTATTGCTAACTGCATCAAGCCTGTGAAAACGGCAACATTTCTTAAATGAGATCTGCAACTGCTTGAAAAAAAATTGACTTAACAATCCAATCTATATACAAAAAATCAAGTTGATAAAGAATTCCTATTGTGGAGACTCTAATATGCCTGCCATCACTTTATGTGTCTTCAACAGAACCTATAGTTCAGCAATGTTCTGGGTGCAGAATTGACTAAGACAGAGAAAGTAGACTCAATTGTATTTTGGCACTTCTTGCAGCCTTTTCTGGTTCTCTAAAACAAAATACCATCTTTTTACCACCATTACTCTTTCAGTGATGTTACATGGTCTCAAATTATAGGACACAATCTCTGATGAGTCCAGACTTTTAATGTTCCAAAGGGCAATGGAGACACATGTTTGGTGGGCATGTTTAGGCTGTGTCAGATTGACAGAGGTATCATACAAATGCTATCTAAGAAATTTATGATTAGAAAATATAGTTGCACAGCAAGAGCGAGAAATAAGAGATGGATAGTTATTAAGTCAAGCACAAACAGCTTTCCAGAGGACTGATGCTGTGAATAACTTTAAGGTTCTGATCACATAGGATAGTGAACTCTCTATTTATTCAGCAGTAAACTAAAGCAAAACATTCACAGAAACCAAAATACAACATTCACAATGATTTAACAACTTATCGCTAAAGTGGCCACATAGTTTTAAACAAAACATATCATTCAGTAAGTCCTTAACTCAATCATCTTTAAGGAGCAATCCTCCTTAAGGGATACAAAGTACAAAGGTCTCCTACCTCTAGGTCACATTGCTTTAGTCTCACCAGTCAAGAAGTCTTCTTTCTTCTTGATTGGAGACTAACTTCCAATCATCCTTAATTCAATCATTCTTAAGGGGTACAAAGTTCTCCCAACCCTAGGCCACAGCAAATCTTCATCTTGTCAGTCATGACTAAGTACCCAAGGAAAGGTCCTTTAATCTTGACTGGAGGCTCTCTTCTAAATTCCATGGTTCCTTTCCCATGCTACCAGCTCTTGCCTGAATTCATCCAATCATCACCTGATTCACAGGTAGGCAGCTCTCAGCTCCTGGTCTAACTGCACATTCAGCTCCATGTCCAGCTCCTGTTACATATTGAAGCTCACAGTGAGTAGTTCACCTCAAGCCCTCCACAGTCTCTGTTTCTGGGATGACAAAGCTTAACAGAACCACAACAACATACATTGCTGGAATCATCATCAATTCACTTTCTGCCTGTGAAATCAGCATAGATCTAGAAACAGGGTCTAAGAAATCAACACAAATCACAAGTAGGTCCCAGGACCTCTGAAAATATCAGTAAAACTCTCCTCCAGGACTTCTGTAAACAGACATAACAAGAGAGTCCTCTTTCAGGGCTTCTGAATCCGCAGTATGGTCCCAGGGCTTCTGTAACAGCAGCAACATCCTCTATCAGTAGACAAGTCTGACAAAGTACCATCAACACAGGCAGACAAAGTGCTAGCACCACAGCAGCCATGCTTCCTCCCAGTTCTGCTCAGTCTCAGCTTGTGCTCCTGCTCATATATGGTCTTTAGTTCCTCCCTGTCCTGCCTACTTCTAATGTTCTGGTCTTTGACAAGTCCTTCCCACTGTGGACCACAGGTTCTGTTTCCAAAAAAGACTTGATATTAACATGGGCAAGACTCAAAGACACTTGAAGTGAAACAAGGTGCTAAGTATTCCTTTGCTTGCCATTACAATAGTTCAAGGGCTAGACTAACATTACAAATTGTCAAAAGGCCTATATGGATGTCCTCAAGAAATTGGGGGTGGTTGATGCTCTATGAAGTATTTGTTGGAAGATGTGGATTAAAATTATACAGGATGAGATGGTGTGATTGGGCTATTGGGGTAGTGTCCTCATCATTTAGGGGCAGGGGTCCTCATCAGTGAGATCATAGATGCATCAGTGTATTAGAGCAAGTGGAGATATATGTGTGCATGTATCTATATATAATCTGTCATTCTATTTACATGTGGACATCTATGAATATATAGATTATTTTTCTATCTAATTATGCTTGCATGTTTGGGCACATGTAGATTATCTTTATATGTATTTACATGTATATAGATATCTTTTGTATATGTATGTTTGTATATGCATATACGTGTTGATTTGTAAGTAGATTGGCATAACTAGGCCTGTAAATTAATTCAGATTGTATAGCATATGCTCTGGGGATATTATTCAAATCCCTATTGGCACTGGCAGGTTGAGACCCCCCAAATGGCTGCTACATCTTGTCTTTCTATTTTCTTGTTTCTGTCATTAACATTCTAAAACTGTGTGTGGGAGATAGTCTCTTTGCTTTACCATTGTATTTTTTTTTAAAGAAAGCCTCTATTGTTTCCTTTTGGAAAAATGCTAATTTTATACACATATAAGCATATAATCATGTTAAGACCCTTTCTATATCTATGCTGTTTAGATTTTAGCATAACACTTTTATACTTTGTCAAAGGCTTTTTTGTTCTGTACCAAATAAGATCATGTAACTTGAAGGATTTTGTTTTTGTTTAGTAAAGTTAGTTACCATAAATGTTTTTTTCTTTCTAATTTTGAAGCATCCTTGACTACCTTGCATAGATTCAACTTTGCCATGTTGAAAAATTATTTTGCATCAATAGTCATTAACGATATTGATTTTTAGCTTTCTCTATATATCATTTTCTGGTTTAGGTTTTAAGGCAACATTTAACTCTGGATTCTTGCTTCTTATTGACATAAAAATTGTTTAAAAAACCAATTTGATTTTGTAAACTAAAAAACCCCAGGTGGTTCCATGAATTCTGTATGTTGGAGCCTATTCTTTCCACTAGCTATATCATACATCTGAATTTATGCTCCCACTTTTATACAGTTCCCAGATCTGGAAATCACTTAGGCTATTATACTTTGTAGACTCAACCCTGCTTTATTCTTTTAATTTATTCTTTTAAAATTTATTCTTCATTCAGAAGTACCAGGACTCCTGTATGCAAAGGTCAGTGATTTAGTGTCATGTCAGCCTTATTCTTGGTCCTTTTCTGACATATAACTGGATTCTTTCCTTATTCCTTGATTATATTCCAGACTTGGAACAGAAATCAGGTCTTGTTTTTGCCCCTCTATTTTTGAATGCCTTCCTCGGTTTTATGCATAATTCTCCATTTCCTTTAGGCCTTGGACCCATTCTTGATCCCTCAAGGTAGACAGGAAATTGTCCTATTGTCAGCTTCCTGACTTCCCTCTAGCACTTCACCAATACTACTTTTCTATTAATCCCCCCCCTCCAAAATCTGTAGCTGAGACTTGCCTGGATTAACTGTCCCCTCCCTGTAGCTCCCCTAAAGGGATACTAAATATCCCTTTCCCAGTCATACATCACATGGGCCATTATACTGCCAACTCTAATTCTAACAAGCTAAATGATAACAACAATAATAGTAACAACAATAATAATATCAACAATATGTATATAGTCCTTTAAGGTTTACAAAGTGCTTTACATATATTATTTGCTTTGATGCTCATGACAGCTCTACAGTAGATGCTATTATGATCTTATTTTTTTTTAAGGAAAGGAAACCAGGGCAAACAGAGGTTGTAACTTGCCCAGTATCACACAGCTAGTGAGTATTTGAAACACGTGTTGAACTAGGGTCTTCCTAACTCTAAATCTAGCATCTACCCACTATGCTGCAGTATCTAGAAAGAGATGAATTTACTATTTCTATCACTAGGTATTATTTGGGTTACTCTAATGGAGAGAAGTCGCTTTTGTATTTTTTGAATGATCTCTGGCTTTTTAATTTTCTTATTTATGAACATTAAATTCAGTTCTACTATTTGTTATTTTCAAGTGGATGTGTTGGGAAATATTTATCCATACGCTCTGATAGTCTATGATATTCAGAAATATTAAGACCTTGGAGCATGATACTGAAGTCTGACAACATTTTTATCTTTGCTTTCTGGAAATCTGTGTTTTGTTCCTTTTGTTATCTTTTCTGAAGGGAGTGAGGAGAGGTGTTAACATTAGTGAATGTCACTGATTTGTTCTAGTCATTTATCACTCACCATCAAAAGAAGCAAAGCTGTTAGTTCTGGCTGGGAAATGAGAAAGCCCTGTTTATTTTGGGATCCTTGGTTGAATTCCCCAAACTGTCAAAATGTCTCTTTGCTAAGATGATCTTTTAATATCTTGTCAGAGTCCCTTTAAGTCCTTGTACTGTAAGAAATAAGCAGGTTGATTTTTGGAAAACATGGAAAGACTTGCATGAAATAATGAAGAGTGAAATGAGGAGAACCAAGAGAACATTACATAAAATAACAGCAATATTGTTCAAAGAATAACTGTGAATGATTGAGCTATTCTGAGTACTTTAAATATTCAAATCAACTACAAAGGACCTATGAAGGAAGATGCAATTCACCTCTGGAGAAAGAACTGATATATGTATATATCTGACATGTGTATATGCACATACCTATGTATATGTGTACATATACATACTTATATACACAGATGTATTTATACACATCTGTATCAAATGATGGCTTTCTCTAGTGTGAGGTGTGAAGGGAGGGAGACAGTTTGAAATTTAAAATGTAACAAGAAATGAAATAAAATGTAAAAAAAAAATCTCTCTAGGCCAGCAGTTCTCAAACTCTGGGTCATGACCCCTTTGGGGATCGAATGACCCTTTCACAAGGTCACAGGAGTCACCTAAGACCATTGGAAAACACATATTT
>CM053593.1:238669165-238687618 GCA_028646575.1 Pseudocheirus occidentalis | reverse complement strand
TCTCAAAAGGGAAAAGAGAGCACAAAAGGCCATCCACCCTTAAGTTACAACAAGGTTAAGATATTATCTCAGCATTGAAAACCCAAGGAAAGACCCTTCTTTTATCTTGACTCGTGGCAATCCTTCAGTAATTTCAGTTCCTGGGAGACAAGGCTCAACAAAACCATAGCCAGTGTCCTCATCAAGTCACTCTCTGCTTGTAGAACAGTCCCAGAACCCCTGAAAACATCAGCAAGGCCCTCTTCCAGGATTTCTGTAAACATACCACAAGAAAATCCTTCTTCAGGGCTTCTGAACCAACAGCCAGGTTCCAGGATGTCTATAACAGCAGTACTGTCCTTCACCATCAGGTGAATCTGGCAAAAACAATGTCAAAACAGACAAAATTCCGGTATCACAGCCATGCCTCCTCAGTTCTTGGCAGCTCCAGGTGGCAGTTCTCAAAAGTCCTGGGCAGCTCCAATGGGCTCTCAGCAGTCTTTATCTCAGCAACTCAGACTCCACAATACTGGATACTGCTCTCCAAATGTCCTTCTGGCCTTTTTTCATCTTCAGCCTCTCTCTCAATTCACGGCTCCTCCCAGTTCAGCTCTCTCTCTTCACATCAACAAGTCCATCCCACAAGTGGGATTCACAGTCTCTGGGTTTTAACACTCAACCCCAAAACCAAGCCAATACAGGGGTATTTCCAAATTCCATTACCATTACACCTAGCTACCTCATATTACGTTATAGCATGCATGAAATAAGAATCTCAGCTGCTAGAAGCAATGAACCTCATTGTATCTGTCTCTCTTGTGGACAGGGCTCATTTTAAACACTAGAGAAAAGAGAAATTAATTCTTTGGTTTTCATATCTCATATAAAAGTTTGGAGTGAGTGTCTTCTCATTGAATTTCCTAGTGTGAGCTGCTCCTCTACCCTCTAGACATGAAATATTTCTGCAGGCAGTTTAAATATTTCTAAATCATGTTTTCACTTATGCTTGTGTAATGTTAATGGGAGCTGAAGATCTTCCCTGTCCATTAATAGGTCTGATGTGGAGCCCAACAATAGAAGCTTAATGAGGGGAGGTTTTTTTTTTTTTGGAAAGGTCCACACCTTTTGTTACTTTGTAATTAGGTAGTGGGTGACAAGGGTTTTGATTTCCTCTGACCCTGAAGAAGTAAATATATACCCTGAAGTTATCATTTTTGCTTTGGGGCTTACTCATGGGAAAAGTATTTATGGGATGTAGCCAGATGAGACTCGGGGCAGTTATTAAGGAGCCCCCAGATTTGAAAACCCAAATGTTGGTGCTTCTCTCTCTGGTAACTATGTATGTACCTAACAGTCAGACAACTGGATCTGTCTATTGATCTCTGATATATGTATTATTTGGCTAGATGGTTAAAAGCCCTGGCTGTTGGTGTTTATACTATTATTTCTGCTTGTAATTTCTGTTTGTGTTTTCTCTGAAGTTCAAGGTGCTGACTTTCCCCCCTGAACTAAGTAAATGATACACATTGTTTGATTAAAGTAAGATTGTTGACTCCTTTTCAGTTGCTTTCCTTCAGAAAGGCAGATCAAAGAAGCTGTGCTAGCAGCCATCCTGTGTGCTGGTGTTATTGGTCTTACACCCCCACAGCATCTGCAAGTAGCATTAAGTGACTTGCCGAGGCTCATATAGCCAGTAAGTGTCTGGATTAGACTTTAGGAAGATGAGTCTTCTTGACTCTAGGCCCAGTGCTCTAGATCCACTGTGCCATGTAGCTACCCCATATTACATTATAGCATGCATGAAATAGACTCTCAGTTGCTAGAAACAATGAAATTCATTGTGTCTGTCTCTCCTATGGACAGGGATAATTTTAAGTACTAGAGAAGAGAGAAATCAATTACTTGGTTTTCACATCTTATATAAAAACTTAGAGCTGAGAATCTTCTTATTGAATTTCCTAATGTGAGTTGCTTTTGTACCCTATAGACATGAAATATTTTTGCAGGCAGTTTAAATATTTCTAAATCATGTTTCCACTTATGCTGGCCAGAAACTAGGGAAAAAATGTTTTCCAGGAAAGCCACATCTCATATCATTGTAAAAAACAACAAATCTTTACTTACATTTATCATATGACTTAGTGTGATACAATGTAGCATAATTAAATATAATTCAATTTACTATGATTTATTCTATCATGTCATAAGACCATCATTCTTAAAAGATTTTTCTTGGAAGTACAAGCCAGTTGCTAAATTGTTTGGGTTACACACCAGAGATCATCATGTAACTTAGCAAGGTTACCTCTGCTTCTCACAGTGAAGTTTTGAATCACTTCTTATATAGTTCCATTTCAGAGACCAATTATTTCATTCAGTTCATTTCAGTGAGCATTTAATAAAGCCTACTGTATACAAGATACCAGGTAGGAGATTGGGCAGGCAAAGTTCAGGTCACTGCCCTTAAGTCACTTATATTATATTGGAGAGAAATGACATGTACTTAAGTAAATACAAGGTATCTGCAATGTTGGACAATGTAATTTCAAGAGAGAGAAAGCATTAGCTGGGGAGCAGGTATTGGGCATAGATCATGTGTAAGAGGAAATATCTTAGCTAACAGAAATCTAGAGATTTTAAGGAGTAAGAAAACAGGAATGGATTTTTGACATTGAGGAACCCTTCATGCAATGGTATGGAGGGAAGAGATGGACTGTCATGTATAGGGAATTGCGAGGAGGCTTGTCTGATTAAAATGGAATATGTGAAGGGTAATCATGTGAAATAAAATGAGGAAAGTGTGTGTGTGGGAGGCATGTCATTCACGATCCAGGATGGACAAAACTTTCAAAACCATCAATGGGAATAGGTATAATATAATGTGCAGAATCAGCTCTCAAATTGATCTTCCTAATTCTCAGGCCTGACCATGTCATTTCCTTACTCAATAAGTAAGGCTCCCTGTCACCTCTAAGATCAAGTCCTTTATAATCTACCCCTCTTTTACTTTCCAGTCCTCTTGTGCCTTGTATTTTCTTCTCTTCCTCCTGTTCCCTGATTAATACTTTCATGAAGCCAAAAGTAGACCATTTTTTTTTACCTCAGTTCTTATGGGGGGAAGGGCAGTGGAGCCAACATGGCGGCATAGAAGCAGCAAGGTTCACAGCTCCCACATAGCCACCTCAAATACCCATAAAATATGACTCTAAACTATTGAATGGGTGCTGCCTCAGACAAACTGAAACCTGGGAAAAACCTTAATTTAAAAAGACCAAAGTCTCCCACTACATCCTGGCCCATCACCAGTTCTTCCGACCTATGTCCAACCAATGGACTCCCATGACTGGAGGAGAGAGTGAGGATGATGACTTGGCATAGCCCTTCCTCACTTAAATCCAATTCACTTGCAAGTCATGGCATCACCTTTCTGAAATCATGGTCCTCTTGGAGAATGAAGGATAAACAACAACAGGGTGTTGAATAAGTATGGTATAGAATGATTGTAACTTATCTGATAAGTAAAATTTCTGAGCTAATCTAACTTGATTCTACATTATTTCAGAAGGAAATAACTCAAAGTTCTCATATTTTAAAGTATAAAACGGGTCTCCATCAGAGTCTCTTTCGATTCCTATGAACTACAACAAACATTTATTAAAAGCTTAATATGCGTCAGTCACAGTGCTGAGTTCTGGGTATACAAATGGGAGCAAAAAAAATTCCTTGACCACAAGGAAGTTACATTTTAAGGAGAGTAGATAATATGTAAAAGGAAACTAAAAAGTTTGTGGTGGTTGGGGACTGGGATGGCAGTGTGAAATTAGGTAGAGGAATGCAGTGTGCTAGGAAACGAATTTGAGAAGGATCTCCTGAAAAGTTCTACATTCATGAATCACATTTTTGTACATAGAATTCACTATCAATCTTTATGTGATGGCTGAGTATCAGGTAGAAATAGTGAGCAGAAAGCTGGAAATGAAGGTAATGTTCTTTGCTACATTTCCATGAAAATGAGCCGCTGCTCTGTAGATTTGTTCTTTATAGAGATAGAAAGCATCTTGGTTCTTATTGTTCAAGTCCATTTCAATTTATCTGCATTTCTCTAAATGTGTTTATAAAAGCTGGATCTATTTAGACAGGGACCATTGGGAATGATAATTAAAATGTTACTAACTTCTGTTTATTAAACAAACATAGACTCATAATATCAAAGAATTGGAAAGAACCATAGAAATTATCTAATCTAACCCTTTACTAAATGTATGAATCTTCTTTCTGACATTCTGACAGCAAACTGTCTTTAAAGATTTATTGAAAGTTCCTAAGTAATAGGAAATTCTTGATTTCACAAAGCAACCATTACAATTTGGCACCATTCATATTGTGAAGAATGTCTTCTTTATATTGAGGTGACATTCTAATGATTAACTTTTACTTTGGCTATCATTATGAGTTTATAAAATTTGTATGAAATAAAATTAAAGAGGCATATCTCTGTGTAGGCTTAAAATATGTTTCAGTTTTTTATAACTCATAGAGCAGTGATTCTCAACCTTCCTAATGTCATGACCCTTCAGTGCTCTTATGTGGGTGTGTCTGGGTAGACCCACTTGGAGACTGATATAGGAGAGTGTTGTCTTGGTTCCTAAGACCATAGGAAATATGTGTTTTCCCATGATCTTAGGTGACCCCTGTGACCCCTGCAAAAGGATTGTTCGACCCCCAAAGGGGTCATGACCCATAGGTTGAAAACTGCTATCATAGAGAATATTGGAAACACACCTTTAAAATATGAAATCCCTCTACCAATTTTAAAAAATTTTAATTTTAAACCAATTTGCATTAATTGGGATATTTTTAAATACTCATAACATTCTTCATAAACAAAGTCAAAACCAAATGAATAGGAAAATTTGGTAATTTTAACAAATACTTGTTTAAAATTCTTACTCTTTTATTGACCCTAGATTCTTACTCTTTTTTTTGCTTTATTTTTTTTGGGGGGGCAGGGCAGGCATTTGGGGTTAAGCGACTTGCCCAAGGTCATAGGGCTAGTAAGTGTTAAGTGTCTGAGGCCAGATTTGAACTCAAATCCTCCTGACTTCAGGGCTGGTGCCCTATTCACTGCATGACCTATCCTCTCTGATTCTTGGTCTGTTATTACCCATGCATTTGTAATTTACTAGGTAATTTGTAGATTAGGTTCAATATATGATGACTAGATATGAAGTTACAGTAACAAATTCCTTTGCAATATCAATTAGTGATACACACCAATTAGTAATATATGATGAGTAGTAGATACACATCATGCTATAGCATTAAGTTTTGCTTGAAAGGAGGACATTGCTACTTAGTACAGTGCCTGGCACAGAGTAAACACTTAATGAACTTCTGTCTATGTACTTAAGTTTCTATCTATCTATTTAAATACAGCTTCTGCCTGATCACTATCTCTAGACATTTTCCTTCTCCTAGGTTTTTGTTCCTAAACTGTCACCATTCATAACGACACACTCTTTTTTTTAGTTTTTAATTTTTTTTGAATTTTATCCTAATTATTCTTAAATTATACGTCTTAATTTTTTTCCTAATATATCTATTGTTGGAAAATTACTGACAATTTTTCCTGGCTGGGGAAAGTGTATCCATCTTGTAGTAGAGGCATCATGACATGGTGAAAGGAACACTAGTCTTAGAATGTTGCAGAGACTGAAGATGAAGAAAGGAAAGAGAAAGTTCATGGGTCTTGAGGGTGACCAGAAGGGTGAGGATAAAAGGAACATTTAGCACATTCAGTCTTGTCTGGGAGTAGGACAATCTCACCACCATAGACTTGAGCAAAAGACAGAATGAGAGGGGTGGTTTGAGATGTGAAGTAGGGGAGAAGGAATCATGGTGGATAATCTCAACTTTGGAGGGGGAAAGAAGATGGTATAGGGAACTACAGGGGAGACAATTTAGAATGGCAGCCATGGGAAAAATGACAGAGTCAATCCAGGAAGAATAAAAAAATGCCATGAACCACTGAGGACCCAGTTGACATTAGATAATGCAAACTTAAACACATCCCAGTTCAAATGATTGCTTTTCTTTTTCCAATAGAATAAGTAGTTTCCAAGTAACACTGGAGAGGACAAATAGTGGGAGTAACCAACACATGGGGCTTGACAAGTGTGGACACTGACAGGACAAGGGAATAAGGAATTCAATGGTGGAGTTAATATTTTAAATATTAAAGACAGGATCTGGACTGAAAAGGAAGAAAAATGAGACAGAAATGGGATAGCAAAGTAGGAGAAAAAGTAGTGTTGGAAGATTGGATTTTCACAGTAAAAAAAAGTTTTAAGAGGAGTTGAAACAGAAATGGAAGGATAAGAGGCTATAACTTCATGGGCAGAAATTCAGAGGTCAGCGTTATGGAGGTAACATAGTTTTGGGTAGTGACAAAAATCTAAATTGTGACTATCCCTGTGTGACTAAGTAAGGTAAAGACATATGAGACTTGAGGCTGATAAATAAGAAAACCAGTAGGTTGGGAAATCCATAGGTATATTCAAGTTTGAGATTTGGGGCTGAGAGCAAGAAAATATACATTGAATTCCTACCTCTGATTTTCTGATGCACCAGGACTTTTCAGTTCTCTAGCAAACAGTTTTCCCCCTCCACAAATATTTGTATACATTATTTTATAAACACATACATACTGTTATATACATAGCTACACCCTTGAATATTACAAATAGCTATAACTATAAATAACATTAATCTATACATATGCATTCATTTGCATGTATCCATGCACATTGCTATATGTATCCTTTCTGAACTATGTTTTGGGAACTGAAACAATTGCTGGTCAGGTTTTGGAAGGACTGAAACTTATTTAAGTAATGAAACACTCTCTTCCAATGAAAAGTTTCTTGTTAAATCACAGATAGATTTTTTTTTTTGGTGTAGAAGAATTTGATGCCATTTTGGTGAATATCTTCATGTATTTTCCAACTATAGGAAGCAAATGGCACAGTTACCCTTTGGAAACATTAATGAATTCGAAGTCAGAGGGCCTGGGTTCAAGTTCTGATTCAGCCACTTACTACTTGAGTAACCTAAAATGAAGGGCTCAGACTGATTCCCTTGAATGTCCCTTTATGTTCTATATCTATGCTCATTGTGTTAGGACACCTAACTCCTCTGTACCTTATGAATTATCTGTTACTGTCTCTTTGGAATTTCTATTATGAGACTAATTGGTACAGGTCTTTCTATGGCTGCCACATTTAACTGTCCCATGTTGGAAGAGATTCAGTACCAATCTCTACAATTGCTTCTTATTGCCAGCATTGTGATGCCAACCCAACTCCTTCAGCTCTTACTGTGTTCTTCCATCCTCTCACCATAATGCAGAAAGGTTCTTTAATAGAAATGGAACTAGGTTTCCCATATCTCCTTCTAACGGGAACCAAAGTGTATTAAAAATGGATCTAATTCTTTTTCAAAACTTCATTCACTTATTGAAATAATTTTTTTAACCCCAGAAAGGAGTATTAAACGAACAGGCTAACTTAAAAACAATCAAAGCCACACATAGTTGAGTCACAACCCTGTGAGTCAGAACATATTTTTTATTTTCATAAAGTACTAACTGCTTTAAGTGGATTTATTGGGAGGTTTTAAAACAGACTGTGCTGCCTGACCTATGATTTGGGAGAAAGATTGCTGGTTACGCATTGGTCTTTTCAGCCATACACCCACAAGAGTAATGCAGCCAAGAATGGCATCTTTGATTAGAAAAGGGAGACCCTTCCCCCCTCCCCCTACTGTACTTACATGTAATTAGAAACATGCCCTAATAACTTCAGGAGAATTTACTGTTAGCTGCTACTCCAACTGGTCTTTCCTTTTTAAGTATTAGGAGAATTATGGCAAGCATTTTTGATTGAAACAAGAAGTATAATAAAGACTGACTAAAAGTAGAGTCAGAGAAATAATAGAAATAATGGGAAAGTTTGAGGAAATGGGCATGAGAAATGAGAGGAAAGAGTATAAGGTAAAGTTAGTTTTCTTGATTTTCCTTTGATTAATCATGAACTTATTAGCAAATGTTTTATCAAATAGCTTTTTTTTACAGTACCTTCATCGATTCTGATCTCCAAAAAATTGAAAGGACTTTACTAAAATGAATGCCCTTTTCTATCAGAAAAATATCATTTCAGATAGGATCTGATGCCATTTTTTTTTGAGGAATTGATATCCTCAAAATTGAGAGGCAACATGGTATAGTAGAAAAAGAGCTAAATTTGGAGTCAGCAAGAACTAGGTTTGAATCCTGCCTTCAATCTTTCCTAGACTGGTGGTTATATATAATTTAATTAAATCCTCTGGACCTCAGTTTTTTTCAATTGTGAAATGATGGGGCTGGATTCAGTAACTGATCCCAGCTCTAAATCTATAATCTCTTGCTCCTAATAGGTTAGAAGACAGACTTAATCCTATGTACTGACTTAAATGAAGTTGAAGATAGACCTACAGATGTCTTGTGGACAGCTTAAAACAGAAGACCATGCTCCTTAAATCTACTAGTTATTATTTGCACTGGTCTGAAGTGATCAGCCCTTATTCCTAATCTAATTTGAAATACAAGAAAATCATGCAGATATGAAAAAAATCCCACATCATTCTCTGAAAAGAAAGGGGGTATTTACATGACAGCTCCCTTGGCACAGTTCTAGATGGGAATGAGTATGGGTGAGCAAGAATTACTGAGTATGTGAGGATATAGTCCTAGCAGTTTCTGGTGCCTGTGGACCTCTGGACAGAAAAGTAAAAACCAAAGTCCATAAGTATGTGTCCCAATTTTCCATCTCTTAAGCAAAATCTATTGAATAAATGGTTTTTTCCTGAATCTGGCATTCCACAAGAAGGACATCATTACAGGCCTGATTTATAGATTAATTTACTGTTGGATGTATAAGGCCTTTTTCTTCCAAAGTGCTCAAAACTGCTGGAAAACCCCCCTTGTCCCCTCTTAAACCTCAGATCTTTAAGCTGCCTTTCAAATTGCAAGACTGAGTAGTAAAGAAGGAAGATAATTTTTGTTTCACAAAGAAAACATAATCTTTTAAATATTGAGTGTTCCATTTTTTTGTAAGAAACTGTAAATGGGTATGTGTATGTCAATTAAACTACATATTTGTATAATATATATTTTAATTGATATGCCAATTAAACTATATATGTGCATATACATATAGTTTAATTGACATAAACTCATATGTATGTATCTGTCTGTCTATCTATGTATCCAACTACTAGATGGCTCAGTGGATAGAGTGCTGGACACGAAGTCAGGAAGACTTATCTTCCTGAGTTCAGATCTGGCTTCAGACTTACTGGCTGTGTGCCCTTGGGCAAGTCACTTAACCCTGATTGCCTCAATTTTTCCATCTATAAAATGAGCTGGAGAAAGAAATAGCTACCCCAGTATTTTTGCCAAGAAAACCCAAATGGGGTCATGAAGACTCAGATACAACTGAAATATTATTAAACAATATGTCTCTGTGTATATTCATACACATACACAGATATATGTATATGTATATACATATGTATAAAACATATGCTATGAAAAATCATTACTTGATTTCTCTGAATTCATTGAATGGAAGTTTCTGGAGGGTAGCAACTGTTTATTTTTTGTCTTTGAATCCCAAAGCTTTGCACAGTGACTGATTCATAATATTTATCATCATCATCATCATATCTAACACTTACCTACTATGTGCCAGGCACTGTGTTAAGGGATCTACAATTTTTTTAAATCTCATTTGATCCTTACAATAACTCTGGGAGGTGGGTGCTCTTATTACCCCATTTTATAGATGAGCAAAGTGAGGCAAGCAAGGGTTAAGTGACTCACCTTAAAAGTGACTCACTTATTATTATTATAAGTCACTCACTAAGGGTCACGCAGCTAATTAGTGTCTGAAGTCAACTTTGAACTCAGGCCATCCTGACTCTAGGCTTAGTGCTGAGCCACCTGGCTGTCCAACTAATTCAACAAATGATTGAATTAACTTGTATTAGCTTCTGAGGATATCTGATCTTATGGTCCAGTGCACAGAGCGTTTTAGTAGAAGATAGGAGATCAAGTGTGAGTTGCAGGGAGGGGACAAGTCCTACTTCTACTAATTGTATAGCTCTTGGGAGCTTTTTTGACCTCTCTTGTTCTAATTCATAATGTAACAATTCAACCATTTCTTTGTTCAACAATTCAATAAGCATTTCTGCAGGACCCACCTGGCAGATAAGAAGGGAAGGCTGCTGAATATTAATTACTACGTAAAGAGATTAAGCACAAACAAAAGTGTGCCTTTCAGGAAAAGAGGGAAATGGGACTTGGCAGGATAGGACAGGGTAGACCAATGACTAAGCAGGTCAACCGGAGACAGGTAATATTGAGAAATACCATGTGTTGTGGGACTTGGAGAAGAGGAGAATTGGTTTACCTTAATATAGCAAGCCTGATTCCCACTGTAGCTTGATAGAGCTAGCAAGAATTAAAAAAGAAAAGAAAAGAAAAAACCTGAATTTTGCTTGGTGTCTATGCAGAGGTGGAACAAATAATGTGTTCCCAAGGCAATTAAGAGGAAATCTGGGGATAAGGTAAGCTAAAGTTGGTTCAGATTGGCTTGAGAAAGAACTGATTATTAAATTTGCAGGGTACGCATTTATGCCTCATGCTACAAAACAAGGATTGATTGTTTTGTTTTGTTGATCATCTAGATATAAGAAAGTTATGATAAAATTGTTAATAGTACAAATTAAACTTAAAAGTGTACTGTGTCTCTCCTCTCAGAGAGATGTTAAACATTCACCAGCATATGCCTAGGTAGGGGAATTTCCAGACGCTTAAATGACACTGGTAAGGCCATTGAGAAGTAGCTAGGCCTGGAATAAACAGGCTATGTTCATGGTAGGGAAAAAGCTCCTTGAGCTTCCTATTTTAATTATTTCTTCTTGTTCATTGGATATTAAGTCCATTTTTTTTATGCCATTGAGGAATTTCTTAGTGCTGTCAATGAAGTACACTGGTTACCCTACCAGTTCTACTTCTGTGATATGGATTGTACAAGCCTGTTAGACTTGTGGTCTCACAGGTTGTGGGAAGGGTTGTTAGAAGCACATGCTTCTGTAAAGGGACAGGGACAAAGAAGAGAACAGAACAAGTTGGGGGTGGAATAGGAAGGAGGGAAATAAAGTCAGTATTTCACAATATGTCCATTGTGGAGATGTTCTATGTAACTACACATATATGCCCTATATTGAATTGCTTGTCTTTCTGGTGGGAGTGGGTGACGAGGGAGGAAGAGACAGAATCTAGAATTTAAAATTCTAAAATCAAATGTTTATATATATATATATATAAAGACTTGTGTTCTTTAGGATGGTAGAAGGTGGCCATAAGGGGAACAACACTCTGAAGCTAACGCTCTAGGTTGGTTATACCATGTTACTATTTTTTGAGACACTAGAAGAGATTTCCTTCTATTCCAAGAAAAATGAACTTAAACTTCAGTTATATAGTCCTTTAACTTTGTTGAGTACTTGGCTATACCATACTCTGTCCTTCATCTTTTGTGTATCAGGTGCCATTTAAAAAAATCTGTTACTGCAACATTTTGAATTGTCAATTAAAATTTACATGACTTTCCAATTCATTGAAGAATGGTATAAAAGAAAAAGAACAAATATAATAGAAAACACTTTTTACTGAAGTTTTTTTTAAAGTATTAGTGTGATGTATTCAACAAGAATTTGAATTTGTTTTATGTCTCTAAAGTTTTATCCTACATTATTTGTGGATGCCCAATTATCAGTGGTCTGGTGTTCATAATCAGTTTTTAATGTCAGGCAGCACTGAGTAGTATTGATCTCCTATATTCTTTCTATTTCCCATGAAACCTGTAGAAGAGAAGGGGATGCTGCTGTATAACTTTCTCTCAAGGAACTCTTCCATGACAGGAACTCCAGACTGCAGAACTGGGAATTCTATAATAGCTCTAAAGATGGCACACATTATGAAGGCATTTTTTAGCTTGGTTTAGTGTGAAAGGAATCTCCCATCTTTCACATACTAAATATATTTCTCCTGTGGCATTTCCTAAACTAGGAGAGCAAATGTTTCAACTTCCATCTGGACCTAATTCTGAGATATGTCACTGACGACACAGTCCAGACTTTGATGCAGATGGGATTAGAAAAAAAGAATGTCTATAATCACACACATGAGATCTCTTTCACAATAGGAGATACATAATCCAATATAACCTTATGTAATACGTCCCATGTGTCTAACTGGGAGAGGGATGATTCAGACATCAAAAGATTCACCTGCTTATCATAGGGAAAGTATGAACTTTCTGTGCTATGTGTTTCTTGGTAGTTGAAACATTTATTGAAATTTCTATTTCCCACGATGTGCTTATTCACCTAGAAGACACTGTACTTCAGAGCATGCCTTGACTATTTTCAGACCATTCATTCTTCTCACTGGCTGTCCTCATCCTCTTCCAAATGGAACTCAGACTTCGCCTCTGGCTCTGGTGGATAATATCTTGACTAGAGCCAGGACACTACCCCTGCCCTCAACTTCTCAAGCCATTTTCAAAACACGCCACTGCCAATACCTTGCTTCTTTCTAGCACACCATGATGTATGTTGTTTTCCACCATTAGTGCATAAGCTCCTCGAGGGTGGAAACTGTCTTGCTCATTTGTATTTGCCTCCCTGATACTTAGTCTGGCAGCTGGCATATAGTAAGAGATAGATAAATACTTTTTAATTCATTCAGTTTTTTTGATGTTCAGTCATTTCAGACTCTTTGTGACCCCATTTGAGGTTTTCTTGGCAGAGAGACTAGAGTGGTTTGCCATTGCCTTCATCAGCTTATTTTACAGATGAATAAACTGAGGCAAACGGGGTTAAGTGACTTGCCCAGGGTCACACAGCTAATAGGTGTCTGAGGCCAGATTTGAACTCAGAAAGAAGAAGCTTCCTAACTTTAGGCCCAGGGCCAGCTAGTTGCCTCTTTCAATCTAGAGAGATTCATAGATAATATAGAGCTGGAACTGAAAGGGACCTTAGATGTTACTAAATCCAGGTCCTTCACTTTACAGAAGAAACTCAGTTTCAGAGAAGTCTAGTGACTTTTTCAGGATTATACAGCTAATAGATTTCTGAAGCCAGATTTGAGCCCACGTCTTCCTGACTCCAAGTACGGCATTTTATCTCTGTCACGACTTTTTAGTGCCACAAAACAGGATGTCACTGTCATTTGACATGTTCAGTTGGAAACTTATGCAAGGCTTATACAAGAGTGTTCCAGTGTCCCCATGATCTTGTTAATATGGGGTCTCCCTCCGCTGATGGAAATAATCCACTTATGCTTGGCCAGCCTACATGACTCTCCTTGATGTCCTCCTCTAAATTCCCCCCACCCATGTGAAAAGCTTAATGTCATCATAATCCATGATGTTTGCAAATTATTCCTGTGGATATAAAGTTCTTTATAAAAATGCCAGGAAGCCCAACATATGAAGTTGGAAAGAAGGAGAAATCCCAATTTATATCAATGGAACTCATTAAGAACTATTAGATTTAATTCATCTTAACAAGGTATCAAACAAGTCACATGTGCTGCTTTTATTTTTTTTCTTTCTGGCAACAAGCATGATTGGTTGAAGAAGAAGTAATCTCCCCTCTTTTCTTAGAAAAGCTTTGTGTGCAAACAGTTTGGAACTTTAAAGTCATGCATGTTACTGATCCTTCTCTGTTGACTCCAGAGGTTATAAGAGAAAAAAACCCAACAACAACAGGACCACAGATTCTCAAACTTTGCCAGTTTATTTTATATAACTGAAGTTCCTGTGACTTTTCTTTGGTTAATTTGGGATCTTGATTTGGAGCTAGTATATGAGCATGTATATTTGGTTTATAATCATTTTTTTAAAAAATTCCAATTTTTTTTTTGGAGGGCAATTGGGGTTAAGTGACTTGCCCAAAGTCACATGGCTAGTTTTTGTGTCAAGTGTCTGAGGCCAGATTTGAACTCAGGTCGTCCTGACTCCAGGGCCAGTGCTCTATTCACTGTGCCACCCAGCTGCCCCCCAATTGTTTTTTAATTAGGACTTAATCATGGTAAAATGGATAGAGGGCTAACATTGGAATCAGGATGACAGGCCCTTTGTGTCCTGTCCCTAGCATATGAAAGCTGTGTGACCATGGCAAGTCATTTAACCCTTCAGTGCTTGCCAGAGAATTCTCTAAATCTATTAGTTTTACAGATGAGTTGTCAATTGGGAGCCTTGTAGGAAATTTCCACACTGGGAGTTCCTTATGCTAATAAAATTTCCAAACCAGATTCCCTACTTCTCCCCCCCTCTAAAAAAAAAGACTATTAAGAAATACAGGGGGTGGCTATGTGGTAAAGTCAATAGAGGACTGGTGCTGGAGTCAGGAGGACCTGAGTTCAAATGTGGCCTCAGACACTTAACACTTACTATCTGTGTGACCTTAGCAAGTCACTTAACCCCATTTGTCCTACCTTCCCACTCCAAAAAGGAAAAACAAAAGAAATATAATATGGTCTGTTCTCCAAATTCATTATGTTCTCAATCTCACTGAAAAAATACAAGGATAGCTGTGGCCTGAATTCAATAAGTATAGTCTATTTCTATGGCAGAAAGCAGCATTGGTGTCTTTAGAACTCAGATCCTGACTTCTGAATCCTGATTCAATCCAACAATCATTTAAGTGCCTATCATATGCAAGGCTCATTTCATGCAAACTTATTATAATCTAGTAGCTATCAAGTCCAATACTCCAGGCAATATTTCTAGTGAGAAGCATATAAATGGGTGAGATTTACAGGGTGATAATTTAGGATTGTGATTTTTGCTATTCTTGTCATTGAAGCTGAACTAGTATACATTTGAATATATTAAGTTCTTTGTGAAACTTATTTATGTAATCTTGATCAGTATTGTCTGAATTAGAATGAAGTATTGTGAATGAATAAACACTTTTAGGCATTGATGAATTGCAAGTTAACTTCACAAAAAACCTTTGAGGTTGCAAAGAACTCAGATCCTTCAGCATTTTCTCATTATTAAAATGTCCATATTTCAATAATGGGAGGCATATGGTATAGTGGAAAGAATGCCAAGCTTGGCATCAGGAGACCTGTAGTCTAGTTCCAGCTGTTGTTTATCTATCTGAGAAAAAATGGGGAGAGTAATGCATGTCTGACCTCCCCTTCATATGTATTAGGGTGCTTGTATCACATAAAGTAATTAATGTGAATGCTCTTTGAAAAGTTAAAGTTGCTTTACTGATGTTATTACATACGATCCACACACAGTTGTTATGGAATCAGAACAACAAAAGTTTGTCTTCCCTCTGGTATGAGAGTAAGTGAAGCCTAGGGAATTCCCACCCAGTGTGGAGAATTTGATTCTTTAGTTAATCAGGATGACTGATTCCCATCTCTTCTCCCTGCCATTGAATCGACCAGTTGTTTAGTTGAATCAACTACATATGTTGTTGGCAGTATAGGCATAGCTTCAGGCTATGCTGCACCCGTGGTAACTTGAGGCTTCCTGGAGGGAGGAAATATGGATATATAAATATAAAGAGAAGATCAGTGAAGGGAAAAACCAGGGATATGGTCAGCTGAATATTGGTAATCTATCTTTTATCCACTGAATTCATTCTTTGTAGCTTTAGAAGGCAGAAATGGCACCGACGAGTGGAAGTTAAAAGGATGTAATCCTATTCAGTATGAGAATTTCCTAACAATCGGAGTTATTGAAAAATGAAATTGGCTGCTTTCTGCCAATAGGGAATTTTACAAAAGTATTTACAGAAAGGCTAGATGGCTACTATACTGAGGAGAGGGTTTATGTAGGGGTTGGAGAGGATGTCTTCAAATCTTCTTTGCAATTATAATATTCTATGATAATCTTCCTTTCATTCCTATTGCCTTCTCCATGGGCAGCTAGGGGGTTCAGTGGCTAGAGTGGTGGCCTGAAGTTAGGAAGACTCATCTTGAGTGATGTGTGATCCTGGGCAACTCACTTAACCCTGTTTGCCTCAGTTTCTCATCTGTAAAATGAGCTGGGGAATGAAATGGCAAACTCCTCCAGTATCTTGGCCAAGGAAATACCAAATGAGGTCAAGAAAAGACAGACACAACTGAAATGACTGAAAAACAAAACCTCCTCCCTAGTTCAGGCTTTCATTATTTTTTACATGGACTGTTGCAATAACCTCTCCATTTCTACAGTCCAACTCATGAAAGTATGGCAAAGTAGATGAAAAGTTGGCTTCAGGGATAGGAAAGTCCGATTTCAAGTCACCCCATGGATCCTTCCTGGTCATATGACCCAGAACTCCACTATACTCTCTTAACATGATGAATTACAGAGAAGGTGTTAAACTGAATGAGCACAAGGAGTTTTCTAATCTGAGAGTTCTTTGTAACAATGAAATCACAGGTCCAGTCTCAATTCTACTATTCTCACTATCTATCCTACTCACGGCTGCCAAATTAATTTAGCTAATATTTGTCTCGAAGCATGTTGATTTCTCTCTTTAAAATTCTCCAATAGGTTTTATTTTCTACTGAATCAAGTCCAAGCTCCCTGACTTGGTATTAATGGCTCTTTACAATATTATGGACATGATGGTAGCTATTAGGCAGAAAGGTAAGAAGAATACGTATGATACTTCTGGGTAAATATTTATGGACATTTGTCAGAGTACTATTAGGAGAACAAATTTTTGCTTAGGCATGTCAGTATTTATGACTCACTTTCATTTACCTAAAAAAAAATCTAGGTGTGAAAAAATATGGTTACTGTAAACACAATTTGAGATTAAAGCCAGATGGGACTTGCAAAATCTCAGGATAATTTAGAGTCCCAACATAAAAATGCCTATGAAAATTTACAACTTTGATGTTCTGTGACATGTTCTTGGAAGTAAATGTCTAGTGTGACACATGCTTCTGATTAAGATTTGGTAAGGAACATTCCTAAGCATACTTTTCTAAGTTGGTTCTGCCTATATCTGTAGGCTTAGGTTACCAGTATGTAAACCAATTAGACATGAAGTGATATTGTTGTCATAAGGTTACTGCTGTCTCATTATAAATGATGTATTTTAATTCGTGATCTTATGAGCCTATTGGAGATGACCAATTATGGCTTCTTGAGATTTTCTATACAAATTTGTCCCTGGCACAGAACCTAGAACTGTGCTGTACATACTGTAAACATTGTACATATTTGTTGAATGAATGAAGGTCCTCCCTTTCCTCCCCCCCAAATAAATCCTTTAAACTATTTCAGTTGGTCTCACTAAAAAATGAAAAGACTCTACTATCTATTGTTTGAATATTATATTCAAGTCTTAATTTCCTTCAACCATTGTTTTAAAGAGCTCTTCTCACCTTAAAAATTCTTTTTAGTATATCTAGAATCACAGAATTACAATTACAAAATTGACTACATACCTCAAAATATTGAATGATACTGAAAAGAATCCTGTAAATACTAATTTCTTTTAATTAAAGGGTTTCATACAATATTTGAAGGAGCTGTGATTTCAGCAGTGTGGAGAACTCCCAGCCCAACATGGGAAATTTCTCTACCTCAAAGATTGCAACTATGACTTAACAAAATAATCTAATTCTTCACTGTGGGTGAGGCTGAGGGAGATAGAGGTTTCCTAAGAAGTGAACCTATCCTTTCCCTGAAGACCCCCAACAAGGGGAAATTTATTACCTCCTAAGGCAGTACTTTCAAATTTGAATAATTCTAATTAGAAAATTTCTTAACACATAAAGCCTGAATCTGCCCCTCTGAAACTTCTTGTTTTGTCAGGCAAACCACTTTATTTTTTGTTTTGTCATTATTTCTTGTTTTGTCAGGCAAAATGAGTCAATAATTCCCCCAGACTATTTTGATTCCAAAGTGATTTTCCTAAAGTGTACGTCTGACTATGTCACTCACTCAGTAAAGCCACAGTAGCTCATTATTACCTTCAAGATCAGATATAAAACCTCTTTGACTTTCAAAGTCCCTTACAACCTGGGTCCTTTCTACCTTTCCAGTTTTCTTACACTTTATTTCCCTCAACACACTCTACCAAAAATCAACATTGGCACTCTTGTTATTACTCACACATGGCACTGTGTCTTCCAACTCTGCTATATTCCATGCCTGGAATATTCCTTCTCTCCTTTGCGTTCTGACTTTCCTGTCTTCCCTGACATTCACATTGAGTCCTAACCTTTTTCAGGTTGCCTGTCATCTCTAGCTCCTTCCTTCCAAGATTACTACCCATTCTATAGATCCAAACTGCCTGTATAGATTGTGTGTGTGCACTATTTTTTCTTGTTGGATCCCCCAT
>CM053593.1:238647658-238668665 GCA_028646575.1 Pseudocheirus occidentalis | reverse complement strand
CCCTCGTGTGGAATGATCTCAGGGACTTTCAATTATAGCTGTTCAAAAGTGACTGCACCAGGTATCAGTTTTCCATATGACTAGCTGAAATCTAGATGACTCATTACTTCCATTCACTGATCCTATTTCTTTTCTCTGTAGTTAAACAACCCCTCTTCCACAGGGCTATCCTTCATACATTTGAAGACTAAGCTATTATGTCTGCTCAAGTCTTCTCATTTCCAGGTGAAACATATTCAGTTGCCTGAATTAATTCTTGTACAACAAGATCTCCAGTTCCTTCATCCTCTTGGGGTTTTTGGTATTCTCCAATGTTTCCTAAAATGTGCCACATAGAACAGAATACAACGTTCCTAGAGTGGCATGAATAAGTCAGGGAATAACAACAGTATAGCTTTCCTCTTTGAAGACATTATGTATCAATGAATGATACATTATTTTCACAGGATCAGAGATTAGGAAATTAGGGACATCAGAAGACAGTCTAGCTTCATCACAGCACAGATGAGGCACAGGTAGGTTAAGTGACTTGTCCAAGGTCACACATGTAGAAACTGTCATATGCAGTATCCCAGTGATCCTCTGGCTACAAAACCTGAGATCTTTTCATTGTCTATCTAACATTCTTTTGGTTTCTACACAACACTGTAGAATCTCATTGACTTGCATTTGCTTTCCTATGTATGTTCTCTAGACCATTTATGTACTTCCCCAAATGCGATACCAAAGACTGAGCAAAATTCTTCATATATGACCTGATTAGGGCAGAGTATAGCAATATCATCATCTCCCTCATCGCGGACATTATAAAGTTATCGCTTCCACATCATGACTTTTCCCATAGTGGTTTCAATAAATCTCTGGTTAACATAAACGATTACATGGGAATTTTTGAAGAGTTTTGTGGAAGCTGCAGACAACATGCAAAGGCCAGCAGAAGATAGAAAAAGAGCAGAAACTCAGAAATGCATAAAATATATGTCTATTATTAGATAACATCAATGTATTTTATTTTTAATACTATTATGATTCATATTTGTTCTCTGGTGTGAAGGGAGGGCCAAAAAATTTTATGTAGATTTTCTACATCATGGGGGTGCGACACCTCTGATCCCAGCAATGTGGAAAGGATAAATTTAGTCTTTTTTTTTTTTTTACTGCCATACCATTATATTGACTCTCAAAGAGCCTGGATTCTACTACAACTGCCAGATCTTTTAAAAAATAAATAATTCGCATTACTGTGTGTTTGAAGGAGAAAGTGAACCCATGTTCTAGTTTTGTTTACTATGAATTCCAGTTTTTTTGATAGCCATAATTTCAAACACTCATGCACATTTCTCTAATAATCACCTGAATATCTTAGAAGTTCCAAAAGTGACTAATAATAACTGAATGAATCATGTCAATAGGCATTAAAGTAAAAATACATAATTGAGAGCCTCAAGAGGTGAAAGTTTTCAGACTTGGAGAAACTTCATTATCCATTCAACTCAACTTAGCAAATATCTATTCAGCACCTCCTGTTTGCCAAGCATTGTATTTATATATTTGGTATATGAAGACGAAAACAAAATCTTCCCTACATTCAGGGTAGGGGCTTTAAGACAAGTCACAAAATGTATGATTTAAATTTGCAAAATGTAGTATGTGATTGGAACTATGTGTTTAGTAGTATGTGTGCAGGTGATACATAGAACATGGTTTGGAAAATATGATCACCAAAGTAAGAAAAGCTGTCTTTTGAAGTTGGTGTATTTTACAGTTTGTCTTAGGATTTTTCTACCCAGTTTCAAACAACTTTTAAAGTACAGTTTTTAAGGGAAAGTAGAATTAGTTGCTTGACTTTTTTTGTCCAGATTGATTCTAAACTATTGTTCTGTGTAAACATGTTCTCAAAGGAAAATGTGTCATATTTGATACAATCTCAAGAGTAAAACATTTTGCAATACCATGGAAAGCTTGACTATTTTTCTCTTTGCAAGCAATAACATTAAAAAAATTAATTATCATAATTGTCATTGACTTAATGATAGAATTTCCATGGCTCAAATTATTATGTGATTTTGACATCTAAAGTATCATTTCCTCTACTCCTATCATTATAATAGTAATTTATTTAACCTCCAGATGTTTCAGAACTATCCTGGCTTCTGTGCAAACCAAGTCAAGCAGATATGATTCTTTTCAAAGTTCTCTAATCTAAAACAGATAACACTGACCAGTAGGACATACTAGCAAGTGCGCCTCTGAAAACTAATGGAGAGTGGATGGGAGAGTCACAACAGAAAATGAATCAATAAAAAATACTCCTTCCCCAAAGTATCTTTTGGGACTTTCATCCTGTAGAAGAGATAAATTTTTGGTTGAACTTGGGTGCAAGGGGGTAAAGCCGTTATTCCCATTGAGCTTTTGCTTCTCTGGAACCTTTAGGACACATCCCTGATTGACTTTAATTTAGAAAAACCTTAGGGATAATTACAATTTCCTCTTTTTTAAAGCCAATCCATTGATATTTTTATTAGGTCACATCTTGTCTTATACAACATAAAAACCAAGCATCATTTTCTACTATCTTGCCATAAGCAAATCCAAGAGTTTTAGTGGAATGCAAATTCAATGAGATTGTATAAGGTTATGTGGAGACCAAAGGAATTCTAGATAGGACAGTGGAAGGAGCTCTGATTCTTTAACCAAAGGACTCTGGATCAAATCTGACATCTGACAGTTACTACATGTGTGACCTTGGGTAAGTCACTACAGAAGAAAGAAATAGAATCAGTGGACTGAAGTTATAAGTAGATTTTCAATGGGCTTATGGAAAATAAAATCATAACAATTAAATCTATTCAAATGTGACTACATCAGGTACTGAAGAATTCTATATTACTATAGGTCTTTGAGCTTTTACTAGATGCCAACTTGTTAGGATTGTTATAGATAGAATTCATGTTAGGATATTGGTTGGATTAGATGGCTTCTGAGGTTCCTTCAAACTAAGATGGGGTGGGTCTACAGTCACTTTCTACTGTTGCCAACTTTTCCAGCAAGTCCAGCTTGAGATTGTGGATAAAGCAGAACAAACATGACTTGGTTGTTGTTCTTTGTGATCAAGAGGACAAAAATGACATTACAACATGGCATGTGTGTGACTCTGGTTTTGACTATTATAAACACCCAAATTTACTATAAAGGACATATAAAGAAAGATTCTATCTCCATCAGAGTGGGAAAAACTGATAAAAAGGAATATCTATAGAATGATTTTACACATATGTGTGTGTGTGAGACACATGCACATGTATTTGTGTCTAAAGCTATCCCTAGGTCTGGGGGGTGGGGAAGAAGAAAAAAAGAAAAAGAAAAAAGAAATTTACATGATAACTTTATTATATATTTTAAAGGAATAACAAGTTGAACCTAACAGATTTGCAGTTTCATGTGCAATCATCTTTTTTTCATTGTACTGTTATGGAAATGCTTGATTTATTTCATAAATAAAAAATAAAATAGATAAAAATGTTTTCAAAAGGATAAGTTGTTCTGACCAGCTACTATATGACTGGCTTAAGTAACTTTAAATAACTTCTCTTCTCATAAACTAGATATGGATGGAAGCCTGTTGGACTCATATATGCCAATGTCTTTCCCAGTTCCTCCAGATGCTAATGCCTTTCCCCTTTCTGCTTTCTCTATAGCTAATTGCATGTTGTCTCCCTCATCAGAATGCAACCTTCCTGGAAGCAGGGTCTGTTTTTGCTTTTCTATATATCTCCAGTGATATATAGCACAGTGCCTGATACTTCGTGAGCACTTAAAATGCCTGTTGATGAACTGACTGCCATCAAAGTATTCCAATGGTTTGTCATCCAATGGAGCTAAGGTTTGTGATGTCCCAGATTCAGATACTCCCTCTGCTGGTACAGATTGAAACCCAACCATGTCTTATTCTGTGTGATTCTTTTCCATGATTTTACATAGACCCTTCACAGAGGATACACTGAGCATGCTATAGACCTTTCTTTAGATGTGCTTAAGCTTCTCCAGCACCCCGTAGACCCCTGGGGCAGTTCTGTTATATCTCACTTTTACCGTATGACCACTTTACCTCCTTTCCTGATCCTACTAGCCCTTACATCATTTGATGGCTACAAGTCATCTCTGAAAATAGGTTATGTCTATTTTCACCCACCATACATCTCTCTAATCCCCCTTCTCCTGTCACTTTGAGTGCTTGAGGATTTTAGTGTTAAAAGATTTGCAACCACACAACATTACAGGGAAAGCATCTGTACTGCAAGATGTGTCTTCGCACCAGGAAATAACTCACAGCTTCATTCACCGGCCAGTTTTCATTTAAAATGTAATGATGTAAAGGTATACAAAGGGGGTTTCCATAGAAAATATGGGACCTCCTTGACATGATCTTTCATGGCGGTACTGTGGAGAGAACCCTGGGCTTTAATCAGTGGACCTAGGATCAGAATCTGACATTGACTTCCTGTGTGACCTTGGGCAAGTTACTTAACCTCCCTGAGCCTCAGTTTCCCCGTCTGTATAATAAGAGGGCTGGATTTAATGGCCTCTGACTACTCTTCCAGTTCTTGATTTATGATCCTATTTTCAAACCTGCCACTATAACTTGATTAAGTATTGACTTTATTTACTTTCCTTTAAGTTATTAACAAAAGCCTTACTTTTAGCTGGAGTTGAAGATATGCACATAAAGGGAAAAAATTAAATGAGAAGGCACAACCTTTGAGAGCTTGAAAATGATAAATTTCAATCAGGTTATTTGTGGTTTTCTAATTTTCAGGAACATTTTTTTTGGTGGTGTAATGGAAAGAACACTAAACTTAGGGAGTCAGATCTAACATTGAATTATAGTTCTGACATTTACTAGCTCTGTGGCTTCAGATAAATCATGTAACTTTTCTGAGTTCCAATTTTCCGCCCTGCCCTGAAAATGGGGGTAATAACATATGCACCAGTATCTCAAGGAATTATGAGAAAAATACCTTTTTAAACTATAAAATACAACATAAATTTAAGGTATACAACACAAATTAAGGTATAATATATAAATTAAGGTATATATGTAAATTATAAATTTAAGGTATAACCACTGATCAAATAATTATTAAGCATCTATTCTGTGCTAGTCACTATGCTAGGTACTGATGGTACAAAAAAAAAGAAATAGTCACTGCTTTCAAGGAGTTTATATTCTAATTGGAAAAACTACATAGACATATACAGACATATACATATACATATATATACACTTATGTGTATATATACTTATGTGTATATATACACATGCGTGTGTGTATATATACATATATGTGCATATATGTGTGTTTGTGTATAATGAATAAAGACAATTTTTAGAGCTCACTAGCAGCTGTACAGATCAGAAAAGTCTATGTAGAAGGTATCAGACTGAAACTTGAAGGAACCTAGGGGTGCCAAGAAAGAGAGATGAGGAAGGAATATGGTACAGTTATGGGGCATATCCAGTCCAAAGACATGGATATGGGAGGCACAGAATAGTGAATAAGCCAACATGACTAGATTATAGATTGTGAGAAGTCAAATAATATCTAAGACAATGAAGAATGTTGGAAGGGACCAGTTTGTAAGCATATTTAAATATTAAGCAGAGGATTTTGAATAGTTTGTTTGTTTTTGTTTTTGAGCTGAGCAGCAGGAGCAGACCTTCACTTTAGCAAAATCAGTTGAGCAGATCTTTGGAGAGGGGAGAAGCTTCAGGCTGAGAGACCAAATTGGAGACTCTAGATGCAGTCCAAGCAAGAGGCAATGAAAACTACATGGGATAGATAAAAGAGAAGTGTCAAGGATATATAGACTTAGATGACTAGGAAGATGGTGGTACCTTCTATTGTAAGGAGGAAATTTTGAAATAGAGTGGATTTTGGTGGAAGCGAGTCTATGAATTCTGTCATGGGAATTTGAGATGTCAATGAGATATCCAACTGTAAATGTACAATAGGCAATAAGTGATATAGGAGTGGAGCTTATCATGATCATGATCATGATCATGATCATAATTGTTGTCTTGATCATAGTCATAAGGGGATGATGATGAAAGGGTCAGGAATCAGGATCATTAATGTTAATTAACACAGTGGTGTTGTATTTTGTCTCCCATTTCAAAATCTTCCTCCAATAAACGAGAGGTATCATAGCATAGTATATAGAGAACTGGTCCATTGTCAGAAAAGTCTAGGTTCAAAACTTGGACAAGTCACTTATCAGTACTCTAGGTCAATGATATCAAACTCAAATAGAAACCAGGGTCACTAAGCCATACATAAGGATCTTTGTGGGCCACATATTAACTTAGAAAAACACATTTCTAGCTACCTATCAACCTATCTATCATCTGTCTATCTATCTATCTATCTGTCTGTCTGTCTGTCTGTCTATCATCTATCTATCTTTCTATTTACATATCAAAACATTAAATTAGATAATTTGGGGTGCATTTAGGAGTACTGTGAAAGGTATGCAGCCTACAGGTGGTGTGTCTGACACCTCTACTCTAGACAATTTTCTAAGTTGTCAGTTGATAGAGGGGGTTTCCTCCTCTGGATATATGGAGTATTGAGGGAAGACTAGTACCTCTGGTGTTAGGGTTGCCAAGCCCTTTTCATGTCTGCTTATCCACTTTTGTTGTCTATTTGCCATTGAGCTCTCACTTGTCACTCCAAGATACTATAGAATACACAGCAGCCACCCATCTTGGCAGACGGGCTAAACCAGGTTCTAGGTAATGAACTGGCCTCAAACCCGTTGGTCGGTTAGGGGGTGTCTTCTCTTAGCATGTGAAGACTTCCTTGATGGGATAGGTGGATGTGGGCATTTTGTTTCAATGGACAATGAAAGTGGTCGAAGCAGGTCCTGTGGAGCACTTAGAGCTTGGTCAGACACTGAAGATGCCATCATTGTATCTTGAGCCAGCACCAGTCATCTTCTGTTTTGCCATTGGACTCTGATGATTATAAGAGAAAGGGGAAACTTTGTATATCTCTGCCTCACTTAAAAAAATCTTAAATCCAGTTTATGGACAAGTCAAAAGGCATCACCCATACCATTTTGCTATTTTATTATTCAGTAATTTAGCAAATTTACAATAATTACAATAATTTTATAATTTATTATTTAACTTTAAACTATTTTACTATTTATTACTTCACTATGTTGCAATTTTGCTATCTTACTATTTTGCTTACCTTGATATCCTGTGGTGTCTGGCTAGTGATGAAACAGTAGGTACATCTGTACCTACACTTGCACCGGAAACGGTAGTCACAACCCTGAACATGGTGACCCAGGCCATAAGGTTGTCTTCTCACTAGGTTGAAGCAGTAGCGAGATCTGGCATCCCCTGGTGTGTGAATAGCCTTTTAAAGGAACACCCTGCTCACCTCCTGGTATGAAGAAGGGGCTAGAAAAGGTACCCTGAAAATTGTCTATATCTCCCAACTCTGAACTGATTACCATGGCAGGCAGGCATCTTACCCAATGATCAAAACACACAAAAATATACAAAAACTTTTGCAATGATGATTTTACTCATCTTTGTTACGTGGAATGTGTGCACACTTGTGGACAACAAGAAATACAGACCCTAAAGATGAACTGATCTGGATGCAACAGAATTCAGCAGGTACCACATCCAGATAGTAGTCCTGAGTGAAACAAAGCTGGTAAATGAAGCCAACTTGATGAATTTGAAGCTGGGTATATATTTTTCTGGATCAACTGCAGTGATGGGAAGAACTATAAAACTAGTGTAGGTTTCACAATCAAAACCAATCTAGTCAATAAACTTGTATGCCTACCAAAAGGAGTGAATGATAAGGTCATGACAATGCCATTATAGCTTGCAGGAAAGCCACACCACCATCATCAGTGAATATACTCCCTCATGATGAATCCTGATGAGGTTTAAAAAAATCCTGAAGGCCTGGAGACTCTCATCATCAATGTGCCAAAAGAGGCCAAGTTTGTAATCTTTTGGTCCCTTTGATGCCAGCATAGACATAGACTTGGACAGACATGGCATGGAGTCCTTTAGAGGGAACAATGACAGCAGTGATCACTCACTACTGAAGACTTGTCATCTCGTCACATCATCACCAGCACTGTCTTCCATTTACCTAAGGCAGCAAAACCTCATGGATGCACCTTTGCAGCATTTTGTATTTATTGGACTACATCATTATAAGGAGAAGAGACAGACAGGATGTTAGAGTGACTAAGGTGATGTATGACCAGAGTGCTAGAATGATCATCGACTTGTTCTTTACAAGCTAAATGTTTTCATTCAACAAAAGCAGCAGCCCCAAGACCTGATGAATATTAGAAGATTTTGAGTCAGTTAGGTAGCATGCTTCTGAAAGTATGAACCTTTTGTTACTGATTGGAAAGAAAGCTAAGCCAACACACTGGAGCACAAAAAGCGTGAGCAGCTTTCAGAGATTTGGTATACAGCACCACTGTATACTCATCTAGGCCAAAACATTTGCAAACATCAAAATTTGTTTGATGAAAATAATGGGGAAATTCAGAATCTACTAAATGAAAAATGAGAACTCCACAAGGTTTACCAGCAGGATAGTTTATCTGTCTTTAAATAGATAGTAGTTAACCCCATCAAAAATTAAGAACAAGCAAAGCTCAGAGAGATGCAGGATTCTTCTCTCTGTAAGTGGAAGGTCACAGTCTTTATTGTGAATGTGGGTGCTGTAAATATTGCACTAGAGCTACAGATAATTCACTCAGAAGGCAGATCAAATTTAGTTTTATGCTGATAGTAACAATGCAAAGTTTTCTTTTTTATGATGCCCCAAAGGCTACTTATGGACCAAAGACCTCTGGAACATCACCACTACTCAGCACTGATGGAACCACACTGATCAGTGATAAGGAAGTGATCCTGGAGAGGTGGGCTGAACAGTTCCATAGTGAAGGCTGAAACCATTGACCCATTATCTCAGGTTGAAGTCAGTCCTTCTCTGGACAAACGTCCAAATGAAGAAGAGGTTTTGTGGCAAAGTACCTGGTGCTGATTCTATTCCAGCAGAGATCTACAAGGAAGAGAGTCCACTGCTCATATAAAAGCTGACAGAAATCCGGATTTTTTGGCAAGGGGAGATTATCTTCCTAGGATAATCAAGGGTGCTCAAGGATGCCTCCATTTTCTGGCTACGTAAAGAAAAAGGAAATAGGTTGTCCTGTGACAACCACAGAGAGCTCTCTCTTTTAATAATTGCCAGAAAGATTCTTGTCAGAGTTTTCCTTAATCAGATGATCCTTTACTTGAAAGAGGATCGTCTCCCCAAGGGCCAGCGTAGCTTCAGAAAAGGTCAAGGAACAGTTGACATCATGTTTGCTGCTGAAAACTTCAGAAGGATTGCTAGGAGCAGAAGAGATCTGCATACAACATTCAATGATGTAACCAAGGCTTTTGATACTGTCAGTCATGAGGGCTTGTAGAAGATCATGACAAAATTTGGTTTTCTGGAGAAATTAATCAATATTGTATGCCTTTTCCATGCTAACATACCTTCATGGGTTCTGGACAATGGCCAATGCCTTGCATTTTCCCAGTCACCAATGGAGTGAAGCAGGGCTGTGTACTTGTTCTCAAGATTTTTAGTACAATGAGGATGAAAATGACATCAAATTAGCTACCACTCTGATGGTTAATTATTTAACTTGAAAGGGTACAAATGAAGACTAAATTAAAGGGAGATGATTATATACTCAATGCAGCCTCTGAGGAGGAGATGTAACAAAGTATGGATTGAGTCTTCCGTTAGTGCTAATTTTGGCCTAAAAAGCAACTCCAAAAAAACAGAGGCTCTCCCCAGCCAGCACCATGCCATCTATATGTGGAACAATCGGTTATAGCAAATAAAGAAATTTTCAATGCTGATGATAAGTTCATTTATCTTGGTAATATTCTTTCTAGGGATATACAAATGGGTGATGAGGCTGATACATGCATTGCCAAAGCCAGCCAAACATTTGGGAGGCTTGAAAGAATTTGTGGGAGAGAAGAGTTATAATACTGCCTACCAAACTGAAGGTCTACACAGCTGTTATATTGTGTTTATTGTTGTATGCCTGTGAAACCTGCCAGAAAGTTAACCTACTTCCATTTGAATTGTCTAAGGAAGATTCTGGAGATCACCTGGCAAGATAAGTTACCAGACACTGAGGTCCTTTCTTGAGCTGAACTGCCAGACATTCAAACTTTCCTACAGAAAATGCAACTCCAATGAGCTGGCAACATTGTTTGAATTCCAAATGTGTGCTTGTCTAAAATATTACTTTATAGAGAACTCATGCAAGGCAGGTGCTCATATACAATGACTCTCTCAAGGTCTCTCTAAAGAACTTTGGAATCAATTGTGAGACATGGGAGACATTGACCCAAGATTGGCCAGCACAGTGTGTCCCCATCAAAGAAGGCGCTACTGTATTAGCAAAACAGAATTACAGTAGCTCAAAAGAAATAGAGATGCACAAATTTAGAATAATCTCCACTACATATTTATATAGACTATTTGTTCCTGACTTGTGGTAGAGTTCATATAGTATGATTAACCACAGCCTATGCACTGTACATTGACCCCAGAATTGTTTTGTCATCTTGGTCCTTTATGATCATGAAGGACAGCCACTCATGATAGCTATTCTACATGACATGAAAAGGACTCTGGGTTTTCAAAGACCAGGCTAGTGAAGCATAAACTCTGAAAAATCCTATCAAACTTGAAAGGTTTTAAATTTTGACTCAAAACCAAGCTTTAGTACCTGCTGTCCAAAGGCTAGACTGACTAAGGTCAAAGGGTTGGTCACTGGGTGATGAAAATTTGGAGACAGAAACTGATAAATACACTACACTAAGACATAAAGGGATGTGGTTTGTCTTGGAAGGACTCATGCTGACAAAATCAGTGGTCTTTGAAAGATTCTCCTCCCTCAGGCCTCACAGGCCACATGTACCCCAGTTACTTCTGTACAAATATGAATGCATGTCCTCTGATTTTTACTCCTTGCCAGAAAATATTTCCTGCTTTTATGATCCTGAATGATTAATCAGTCACTGCCTGTTGGACTTAGTTAATCAGCCTTAGCTAGTTTATTGCATACCACTAAGTGCCTCCATCTGTTCTCTCCCATCACAAAGGATGGTTCCTTGTGACACTTCCCTATAAAACTCAAGATCAATAAAATGCCTTAGCTTTAAGAGCCAAGAAATGTCTTTGGTTATGCAAAACTGGGCAAGTAACAGCTGACAAGCACTTTGGTTCTCCTATGATGGGGAGAAATGTCTCCTATTTTTCATCGTTTATTTTGGGGAAGCTTTTTATTCTTTATGAAGAAAGAAGAGGAAGACAAAAGAGATAAGAGAGGTCTTTACAAGTTTGCCTGATTTTAAGAAAAGTGTATGTAAAGATGTTAATAATTACTCACATTTGTAAAGCATCTTAAGATTTATAAAGTATTAGACACTTATTATCTCTTTTTCCCCTCACAACAGCTTTATGAAGTAACTGCTATTATAATGTTTGTTTTACAGGCTAAAAAAAACTGAGGTCCAGGGAATCTAAGTCACTTGCTGAATGTCACAGAGCTGCTAAATGTCAGAAGAACGATTTGATCTTAGGTGTTCCTACAATAAGTCTAGTACTCTTAACTAAAATTCCTTCAAGCTCTAAATCTGACAATCATAAAAAATCAAAGTGGAAAGCAAACTGATTGACCTTCCATCTGTACCAGAGCAAGAATGCTCTGTATGGCAAGTGGTCACCTATTCTCTGCTCAAAGGAGGAAGGAAGAACCTAACATCTTCAGAGACGGTTAATACCATTTTTGATTAGCTCTAATTAGAAAGTTTTTCCTTACATCCAACAAAGTTTGCAATTTGCATCCATGATTGCATCCTCATTCTCTCCCCTGAGGCCAAGTAGAATGAGTCTAATTTTCTTTTAGGACTTCAAAAAACTAGAGCATAGTTATTATATCTTCCCTAAGCAGGCAACTCTTTGCCTCAATTTCCTCATCTGTAAAATGAGCTGGAAAAGGAAATGACAAAATATTTCAGTATCTTTGCAAGAAAACCCTGAATTGGTCATGAAAAGTCAGATTTGACTGAAATGACTATAATGGTGATGGGATTTGAAGATATTCCATGGTCCTTGAACTTGCTGACATAGAAGGAAGGGCTGGGGCAAGAGGAAGCCAAAGCCAAACTAGAATCAGTACAGTGACTTGACTGGAAGCAGCAGCTGAGGCTGCCGGTGTGAACTCCTGTTTTTTTGAGCCAGCCAAAATTTCTGCTAAGGACTCCTGCCAGGAACAGGAACTGTGGGGGACCAGAGCTGCTGGGAGCAAGTTGAGTGGATGCTGAGTAGTTGCTGTGAGTGAGGAGAAGAGTATCTTTGCCTGAGGGAGCCTGTTCTGTTTTGAAGGCTTGAGAATGTGGGTGCTTACTACATTAACTACATGTGACAGCTTCATAATTACTGTGATGGCTTTGACTTTCTGGTTTTGAGACTCAGTTTTCTGGTATTGGAATAAATGTTCTAGCTATATTTCCCATGTAGAGAGCCTGTTGCATTTTGTGGTTAATAACCATATCAACATATTTTTAGTTACTGTAGACATTGTGAATACTGCATTGTTGATACACTGACTGATCAACAACAACAAAAACAAACATAACAAAGTCTTCTCATGTTCTAGGTAAAAGAGGTAAAAAATGTCATCTTTTTATGACATGAACTTCCTGGTTTTCTTCATGTTGATAGTCCTTAACTGAACTCTCTCCCCTTACTAATGCCTTCCTAAATGTGTGCAAAAGTAATCAACTTAACAGATACTTATCCCTTAGTAACTTAGAGCTAAGTATGGAAGGTGTGAGCTCTGTCTCCTGCTCCTGATGGCAGGAGGAGGTTGGCTGAGACGGGAGGCCAGTGTGTATATATAAGAAGAGTTCTAGAGACAGAGACAGAATTGGGAATCTTCCTCCTGGTGGCTCCTGGTGGAGAAAGCAGTATTGTTCCAGCATTTGGGAACTGGGCTGCTAGACTGAAGAACTGAGTTGGAGTTTTCTTGAGAGAGAGAGAGAGAATTTATCTGCTAGCATCTGGAACACTGAGAGGGCTGCTTGGGAGGCTGCTTGGAAGGCTGAGATTCCTTCTGGGTCCTATGGCCAGTAGTGTGCTGTAGGACTGAAGAAGCATGACCAGGATAAGCCTTGGTTAGTTTGTGGCTTGGCTGATCCTTGCATTCCTGGCAACAGAAGTAGTGAAGGGTCTGAGATGTTCCAGATCCTGTGAACTTTGGTATGTATCAGGGACTGCCTGGAGAACTGGACGAGGACCTGGGAGCTGTCTATCCCTGAATCCAGGTGACTGTTTGGTGGATTCAGGTAAGAGCTGGGACCATGGAAGGGGATCCAGGGAATCCAAGAGTCCACCCTGAGTTAGGATGAAGAAAAGGTCTCTTCTTGGATATTGAATGAGTTTACTAGACATCAAGGGGTGGAGGTTTTGTGTGGTTTTCTAATGATTGTATTTAGTGACTGATTGTTAGATAAGTGACTGACAAAGTTAATCTATGGTTGCCCCATGAGTGGAAGATCGATTATTGTATTGTGAATTGATTGAATGATTAAATAAGGAGGGTTTCCCCCTTAGGAAAACCATTTGATTATTCTTTTGTCCTTTGTTCTAAATATTGTGGCCACTGTAGTGAAAACTGTGAGGCCAGTCTAATGTTAAGCTGTTATGAACATTATATTGTGATTTTCTATGACAAGATGTAATGTTGTGAATATTATATTGTGATTTGTTGTGAATGTTTGCCTTGATTTGTAATGGAATGAATGGAGTATTTACTATACTGTGTAATCCAAACCTTAAAAGCTGTTCACAATAGCATTCCTTTGGGAATCTGCTAGTGCATGGCATCACAATGTGACACTTTTAAGTTGAACACACTTGTCCAGATATAGACTGATCAGAACAGAGGAGAGGACTCTCACTTCCTTCTTCTTGGATATTATGTTTAATAGCACCCTAAAATTGCATCTTTTTTATTGTTGTTGCCAAATCATAAAGTTTATTCATGCTGAGTTTGCAGTTTATGCTGCAACACCAAGATTTTGTTAAAGCTAAATTATGAACTAGTTATGTTTCCCTATGTGACCTTGGTCAAAACACTTCAACAATTAGAGCAGGGGTTATTAATCTGTTTTTTTTAACATAGCTCCTGCAACTAGGAATCAAGATATACAGGGGCTGGGGTAGGGAGACCCTCCCTGCCCTACCAGAAAGTTAGAGAGCAGACCAGGGGAGGGGCTCCACAGTGGGATCACTGTTTTGGCGGTGGGGTAGGGGAAAGACAGGGAGAAAATTTGTAACTCAAAAATCTCATGAAAATGAATGATGTAAACAAGAAAACAAATAAAATTTATTACATTAAAAAAAACATAGCTCCCTTTGTCAGTCTGGTAAATTCTATTAATATTTTCAAATGCAAAAAATAAAATGTAAAATAATTACCACTGCACTCACTGTCTGGAAGCCAAATATGTTGTATTTGGCCACTCCTCTAGTGTACTCTAGTATCTTTAAGAAAGCTTGGGGGGCAGCTAGGTGGCGCAGTGAATAGAGCACCAGCCCTAGAGTCAGGAGGACCTGAGTTCAAATCTGGCCTCAGACACTTAACACTTACTAGCTGTGTGACCTTGGGCAAGTCACTTAATCAAAGAAAGCTTGGTGGTGATTAGTCTTTCTGCCACTGATTCCAAGTCTCACTCATGGTATTCCCTCAATTTTAGGAGTCTCCTGCATCTCAGATGGTTTAATCATTTAATAACTGAATTAACTGTTACAGAGGAATATTTATTTCTAAAGTATAGAAAGAACAAGCATATAAACATCATCTACCTAAAACTTGTGGGCATAATCCTTCCTACATCACCTCAGTCTTTGGGGAGGAGAAAGGAATAAGGTTCACAATCTAGTTCATGTATATATTATGGCCGAGAGCAATGAGAATGGGAATTTGAAGATCTTCCCTGCCCCTTAATAGACTAGGGGGGAACTCTGCCCCCTAATAGGTTGAATGTAACCACATGGAGCCTGTGATGGAGGAAATTTGCTAAAGGATGGAGCAGAGCCCACAGGAAGTTTTCCTTCTGTGAAGATAAACTCTGCTCCCTAATAGGCTGATTGTAGTGACAAGGAGCCTGTGGTGGGAGGAGTTTGCTGAGGGGAAGCTGAACCACAAGAAGCTGGTCAAAGGTAGCCAGATGATGGGGGACAGAGGAGCTCAGGCAAGGAGATAGAGAAGTTTGTGAGTAAATATTGATCTTTCATTGGTTTGTGGGAAGGCTCAAGGATGTCATGGCTCTCAGCATTATTATGCCTTCTGAATATCTTTAGTGCTATGATGGAACTGGCTTACTGGTTTTGGGATTTGGTTTTCTGCTGTCTAAATAGATGCTTCAGTTCTATCCTCTATCTAGAGTTTGGTGTATTTTGCTACCAAACATCATGAAATACTTATAGTCACTGTCTTTATTGTGATTGTGAGCACTGTAAATATTGCATTGGCACTACACCAAATTAGCATAGTCCCACTATGTTCCAAATCCAAAGCCTCCTTTCCACTCAAAGCTCCCACACTTTAATTTTTCTAGGCTTTTTTACAGACCTGGAGGTAACATTTGGCCTAGAATTCTGTTTCCAAGGTCACCATGGCAGAAGTAAATAGGCAGAGCAGTGACAGAGTACTTGAGCCTGGAGTCAGAAAGATATGAGTTCAAATTCTGACTCAGATACTTACTAGTTGAGAGATCCTGGTCAAGTGACTTGACCTCTGTCCACTTCAGTTTCTTCAACTATAAAATGGGAATATTAATTGCAACCACCTTGCAAGGTTGTTCTGACAATCAAATGAGATAACATCTATAAAAAGGACTTAATACAAAGTATGTACCATGTAAATGTTTATTTCTTTCTCTTCTCCCATGATTTAAGTCTTAATCTGGTGAGAATTCTGCTGCCTGTACCTGGAACTGAGAAGAACAAGCAAAACTGGCCAGAATAAAATCGCAATCTTATATTTTTTAGAGCTCTGGGACCTAAAATGGAAAGAGAGAAAAGTAGTTTTTCTTCTTACCTAACTCCTTTTATGGGGCCCATCCTCAGATAAATAGTACTTTCACTCTCTCTGGATACAGTTGGGAGGAGAGCAAGATTGTCCCAGTTTGGACATTTTATATGTAGATACAGCCTGTTCCAGTTATGGAGAAAAATGTAAAGAAGCTTTTCATGTTCAAGTGGTAGAGGAATCATGCTCTTCTCCCAGAAGCTAGTTGCCACCTGGGTGCCTCCATGTTAGGTGGTCTGGACATGTGCAAAGCAAAGCTGCATAACAAAACTACATACGATTACAAAAAAACCTAATTATATTGAAACTTATATAGCAAAATAGGAAAAAAGTTCATGGGTAGCAGGTTAAGTACCCTTGCTTAGAATTTAATTTTCCTCATGTATGAAAAATGAGTATAATAGTAGCACCTAAAAGAGTTTTTGTGTGGACTAGATTGGATATTTTGTAAAACATTGTACAAACCTTAAAGTTCTATATAAATATGAGCAATTATTATTGTTAGCTTGTATTTGTAAGGTCGAGTTTTTGAATGATTGTTCATAACTTTGCATTTAATACTCAAACGTTCTCCTCTTACAGATCTGAATACTCCTTAAGACTATGCAGACCACAAACGTACCCAGGCCTGTTCAAGTCTGTGTAACTCTCATCCATATTCTCCTATAAAGTCACCATGGGTGAGGGTGCTTTTGGCTTCCATTGATTTCTTATGACATTGCAAGTGTACTGTTGGAGTTCTCCAGTTGGCCATTTGTTGTCCCTTAGCCTCTTGTCCCTTTGGTTAGCCAAAAGGTGGCCAGCCCATCTTTTCTCTTTCCATCCTGATGGGGAGTTCTTAGCCTTTTTATGTCACAGATGTCATTGGCAATCTGAAGAAGCCTATGGAGCCTTACTCAGAATAAGATTTTGAAATGCATAAAACAAAATACATAAGATTATCAAGTAAGTCCATTATATTGAAATACAGTTATCAAAATAGGTTTTTTTAAGTTCATAGATAAGAACCCCAGCTCTAGATGCTTTGGCATCAGATAACCATGGAGTTCAGTACTAAGGTACCACAGATGGAAGTGTAGGCAACTTTTGCATGTGAAAAAATAAATTTAAAATATCTAATGAAAACTTTTACTTCTCAAGAGGATGTTAGCACTTCCTATTGAAGTGCTTTTCAGAAGGTTTACAGCGGCTTTAATTTTGTATTTTCAAAATTAACCATACAGCTACTATAGCTGCAGTTAACTGTGTGCAATCCTTCAAGTCATGGAAGGCCACTTTATCTTCTTAGGTATTTAAATAAACAATAAATAAAATTTTATTTTACAATAAAACAATAAATAAAATAAAATAATAAAATTAAAAAAATAAAAGACAACAATAAAAAAATTTTATTTAAAGATAAGTGGCACTACGCTATTTAAACTCCTGGGGTCTGACTTAAGAAATGCATCAAATGGCAGCCAGTGGGTCTGTGGCAAAATCAAGTAGAAGAAAACAGATGTCCTGGAGGGTTATGTGGGATTAACCTAGGACATGTGGGTCACATCTACCACTTAAAACAGATAATTTACTTTCCCTTGTAAGGATGAAGGCAGTTTTCTATCCTACTGAAGAATATCTGATACTAGGAATTGCTTTTGCAGGTTGCTTTTAGAGGTTAGTAATTTCAATACAACTTTCTTTGTCATTAACATCAACAGGACCCAACCCAGTCTATTCTGAAAGTCTCTCCAAAGCTTGGATAGGAAATACATTTTCTTTCCTTTTCTATAGTTTGTATTTTGTCAAATGTGGTCTTTATTAATATTTGAATGGGACCATCACTTATTATGGTGTGCCATTAGCTGGAGGTCCTGTGGGTAGTGATCGCCATCTGCCAGTCTGTTTCCAAAATAAACTCAGCAGAAATTGAACCAGTACAATAGACAGTACTGAGTGGAACCCTTCTGAGAGTGGCAGACAAAGGCGGGGGTGGGGGGTATGTCAAAGAAATGAGGGAAATAGGAACAGGTCCTTGAGGACTTCTGAAAAATAAATAGCACTGGAAATTTTGAAAGAATATCAAATGGTAATGAGGCCACCAACAGGTTCACTTTGGAATACTACCACACTTCATTTTTTACAGAAAGCACACACAGCATCTCAAACCATATATTATAGCTAGAGTAAAGATTAGGGGAGACCAGTTTAAATTGAATTAACTTGGATTTTCTTACTAATCACAACCCTTCCTGAATTTTTTTAAAAATTTAACTAATGCTGCTTTAAGCATTTGGCTAGAGTCCAAAATTCTGATAAATGGATGATTTTGCTTTGTTTGACTCTTGAATGAGTTAAAGCCTGAAGCAGTTGGTAATAAATATAGAGATGGTATAGAGATTACTTTGTATAGTGACTTTTATTATGTTTGTTTTTCTTTATTCATCACTCATCAGACATCCTATCCAGTCTTTACCACTGATTTATACATATCTTTTCAGCCACAAAGGCTGTAGCATATGGTAACACATTGATTTTTCCTTCCCATTCTTAGGCAGAAGGAACTGGGAATGAAAATTGACAAAAGCTATCGTTCCCCAAGTCAGTACCTGTGGAAAACATATTTTGACTAGCTTTTGTTCCAGTTGAAATGAAGGTATATTGGAAATCATATGAATTTCTTAATCCAATATCTGCAAGAGGTTAAATATATATAGTGAATAGAGTGCTGGTCCTAGGTTCCAATCTGATCTTAGGCACTTATATTAGGTGTGTGACCCTGGGCAAGTCACTTACTTTCTGTTTGCTTCAGTTTCCCTGGTGTTGAATGGGGATAGTAATAGCACCTACTTTCTACACTTGTTATTTCAAATGAGATGATGTTTGTAAAATGCTTAGCACAGTGTTTGGCACATGGTAGGTATTCTATAAATGCTAGACAGTACTATTATTGTTTTTGTTACTGCAGTGAGGAATATAAAATTTTGATGTCCACGTGAACTTATTGGGAACATCTTTTCTTTTTTTAGCTTATTTTTTTTGGAGGGCAATAGGGGTTAAGTGACCTGCCCAAGGTCACATGGCTAGTTTTTGTGTTAAGTGTCTGAGACTTTGCCAGTGCCCTATTCATTGAGCAACCTTGTTGCTGGAACATCTTTTCAATTTTGACAATACAGGTAGGATTTGAAGCTTTATGGAAAGTAGTAAAAGAAAGTCCATTGATATTGATAATCTCCTGGAAAGGAATCAAATAAATAAAGACTTTGGTGGAGAGTCAGTAACCCTGGATTTTTAATCCTGTCTTTTCCACTGGCCAGATATATGGTCCTAGGCAGGTCTGACTACAGTTTCTTTATGGCCCAGTTTATTCATTAGTAGAAGGAGGTCACTCAAATAGCTTCCATCTCTAGTCTTGTCTTGCTAAAACTTAGCCTAAAGTCAACATAGCTCTTGTTTAGCCATCAATTGTTTAAACCTCTCCCTTCCTTTCCCCTTTCCAAAATTTTTGATTTCTAAATGAATTTTCTTCTAATTTTGTGACATGAAAGGTTTATTTGGTTAATTATAGAGCATGGCCACAACTTACTCAAACCATTCTGTAAGGAATGTGACTTGTACTGACTGAGTGAAAACCTGGCTTGGGAACCTTGTTTTACCACCTACTGTGTGGAAGACTTTGGGTGCATCTACTTATGAGCCTTAATTTCTTCACGCATCAAATGAGGATAATAGTATTTATTCTAAGTACCTCATGGGGGACTGTGATGAAAGCACTTTGTAAGTTTCAATATTCTGTATAAATGTTAAGTTGTTATTCGTACTGGCAATTGCATTTAATAATAAAAAGCTATAACTAGCATTCTTATAGCACTTTGAGGTTTGCAAAGAGCTTCACAAATATTACTTTATCTTTACAATAACCTTGCTCCAGTTTTACAAATGAGGAATATGAGACTGACAAGTTATATGACTTGCTCAGGGTCACATAGCTAATAAATATCTGAGGTCACATTTGAACTCAGCTCTTCCTGACTCCAGGTCTAGTATTTTATTGAATGCTCTAGCTAGCTGCCTTCAATTTTAAGGTATTAAAAGTTAAACTTGCACCAAGACTTTTGGGACGCCCTATATTTATAGTACAAATTAGCATTAGTCTTTCTCTAAATTTTACTTCCCATGCCTTATTGCACCAGAGGGGGTCCTTAAGTTTGTTCCAGGAGAGCCCAAGCTCTGGAAGGAAGGTCCTGCCAAGTTGGAAAGGCAGGACTGGTGGAGTGATGGACTTCTTGTCTTTCATCTGAGGATCAGTCTTGCCAAATCTAGAGAAGCCAGAAGATTGGCCAGCAGGTGATGAATTTTCTTTGGCCATGACTTATAACATCTCTCCTAAAGCTTGGAGGGAGGTGTTGGGTTACAGATTGGTGGAGAAAAAATACTGACATGGATAAAATCACTGATCTTTGATGTTTCATGAAATACACAATTGTTACTCATGGATTACTACTAAAAAAAATTCGGGACTCCCCATAATTTGTTACTTTTTAAAAAAAAGTTATTTTTATTTTTCAAATAAAATAAATAACAATTCCCATCCAAATAAAACCTTTATTAGAAACTTGCATAAGCCAGCAAAACAAATTTTTACCTGAAACCTATGTCTGCATTTTAAGTACATCACCTTTCTGGCAGGTAGTGAATGATATGTTTCATTTTTCAGTCTTCTGGGCTGTTTTCTCATTGATTAGAGTTCTGTGTCTAGAAGTTGTTTTTCCTTTATAGTATTCATTGCATAAAATATTCTCCT
>CM053593.1:238617062-238647158 GCA_028646575.1 Pseudocheirus occidentalis | reverse complement strand
TTTTTTTTTTTGGTATAAGGAACCTCTACATGAGGAAAACTCCCTCTACCAACATAAGTGGACACTTTCCCTATAATTTATTGGTTTAGAGAGTTGCCTAGAGAACTGAAAAGTTAAGTAATTTTCCTAGGGTCACAGAGCAAGTATCAGAAACAAGACACAAACCCAGGTCTTCCTGGCCTTGATGTCAGTTCTCTATCTACTATGCCATGCTGCAAGAAGGCATAAAGGTTCTTTAGTTTTAAAAGATCTGGAGAAAAATTCTTGTTGAAATCAGGATGGGACAGACTCAACTTCCCAAGTGACTAAAGGGTAACAGAATACCTATAGTCAGAGGTCACTGGTCAGAGGAACCAAGAAAGGTAAAGTAAGAGCTAAGGTAAGAGATGGTTTACAACAGATGATACAGAGAAGTAAAGCACAAAAACTGAGAAAAAGATCTTCCATTTAGCAATGTGGAGGCCGTTATGTTTTCCTGTTCTACCAGTGAGTAATTGACTCACATTTACTCTTTAATTTACTCTCATTTTCCTGATGCTGTTAAAGCTATTAAAATGATTTTTCATTTTAAAAAATCTCTTATTTCAGGTGCAAATTACACATACAATTCACCATGCTTTTTTTTCCCACATGGGTTGACTAATTTCACTTTGAAATTGGGGCCCTATTTTAATGTCCTACTTGGACTGGACTAGGGAAGAAAAAAATTCTTAAATGAATACCATTGGGAACAGAGAATTTTACCCAGGGCTTGGGGTGCATGAGAAGGTCCATGAACTTGGATGAGAAAAGCTGACATCTTTATTTCACTAACTTTGCTTTTCCTTCACACTCTTATATCTTATGCTTTTTTTAAAAAAAACATTACTCTGAGAAGGGGTCCATGACCCACACAAAGAAATATCAAGAATCCCTGATCTAGAGTCTTTTATGATGGTGAAGTAACTAGCCAAAGCTCAGCAACTGGAAATGAAAGAGACATTTGGAGGCCCTCCGTGAAATATCCTCATTTTACAAAAAATGGACTTGTATTCTAGGAAACCCAGATCTTCTTTTCCTACAAATCTTGACCATAGTAAAAACAAGAGGACAGAGCAAAAAAGAGGATTGGGAATGATGTGTGGTTGTGTACTACAGAGGTGTCAAGCGCATGGCTGCCTAGTACACACCACCTCCAGTGCTACACCAGATTAATATACAATTGAGAAACGTTTAACAAATTAAATTAAAATGCAACAAAAAATAGACGATGTTAATTTGTGAATTTTTATGTCTCTATGTGGCTCTCAGGGATCCATCTCTATTTGAGTCTGAAACCAATGGTATACTAAGTGTAGTATAAAAAAATATAAAAACTTATCTGCTTAGGTTATCTCAATTGCTTTCCAGACTTCTTCTAAGTCAGTGGTTCCCAACCTGTGGGTTATGTTCAATTTGTAACAATGAAAATACATCCTGCATATCAGATGTTCACATTATGATCCATAACAGCAGCAAAATTACAGTTATGAAATAGCGACAAAAATAATTTTATGACTGGGGGAACCATATGAGGAACTGTATTAAAGGGTCGCGGCATTAGGAAGGTTGAGAACCACTGTTCTAAGAGATGAAACATTTGGGTAACCTATGATGAACTTGCAATCAGAAGGACATGGGTTCTAATCCTACCTGAGAGAGACACTGAGTGGCTTTTTGGTTCTGGGCAAATCACTTAACCCGTCTTAGTCTTTTAGAGATAGATCACAATACCTGTAGTGGTCACATTCTAGTGTTGTGAGGCTCTAAGACAAGGGGCACACAGCCATTAAAGGCCAATTACATGTGATTAGATTGTGATACAATCGATCATCACGAGTTTAGATATATTCTAATCACACCCCAAGGGCAGTTAGGTGGGACAGTGGTTAGACTGTGGGTCCTGGAGTCAAGGAAGACTGGCCTTCAAATCTGGCCTTAGACACTTACTAGCTGTGTGACCCTGGGCAAGTCACTTAACTTTGTTTGCCTCAGTTTCCTCATCTGTGAAAAAGAACCAGAGACGGAATTAGCAAACTAGTCTAGTATCTTTGTCAAAGAAAACCCCAAAATGGGTCATGAAAAGTTAGACATGATTGCAAATGACTAAATGACAACAATCACACTTCTAGGAATGGTAGGGTCTTACTTAGTGGCCTGCTCTGAATTCTCTTGGTAGCCAAGTACTAAATCAGGCTGCCACTATTGGAGACCTTGAGTATTGGTTTAGGATTTATACTCCCTCCCAGATAAGAAAATTCCTTCTATTATGAGGGTAATTTTGTAGGTTAGAGAATTCATTTTCATAAGTTTTTAATTTTCTCTCTCTCCTTCCCCCATTCCTCCCCAAAAGAGCATGCAATCTGAAATGGGCTCTACACATACATTCCTGTTAAACATATTTTCACATTAGTCATGTTGCATAGAAGAATTATAACACATGGGAAAAACCACGAGAAAGAAAAAGAAAACAAAAAAGAAAATAGTCTGCTTCACTCTGCATTCTGACTATAGTTTTTCTCTGGATGTAGCTGGCATTTTTCATCGTGTGTCCTTTGGAATCCTTTTGGTCCTTGGGCTGCTGAGAAGGGCTAAGTCTATCAAAATCAGTCCTTGCACACTGTGGCTATTACTGTGTATAATGTTCTCCTGGTTCTGCTCCCCTCACTCAACATCAGTTCATACAGTTCTTTCCAGGTTTCTTTGAAGTCTATCTGTTCATCATTTCTTATAGCACAGTAGTGTTCCATTACATTCATATACCACAACTTGTTTGGTCATTCCCCAGTTGATGGGCATCCCCTTGATTTCTAGTTCTTGGTCACCACAAAAAGAGCTGCTATAAATATTTTTGTACATGTGGCTCCTTTTCCTGTTTTTATGATCTCTTTGGATTCAGACCTAGAAGTGGTATTTTGGGACAAAGGATATGCACAGTTTTATAGCTCTTTGGGCATAATTCTAAATTGCTCTTCAGAATGGTTGGATCAGTTCACAACTCCACCAACAATGCATTAGTGTTCTAATTTTTACACATCTTCTCCAGCACTTATAATTTTCCTGTTTTGTCATGTTAGCCAATCTAATAGGTGTGATGTGGTGCCTAAGAGTTGTTTTAATTTGCATTCTCTAATCAACAGTGATTTAAGGCATTTTTTCATACAACTACAGACAACTTAAATTTCTTCATGTATAAACTGCCTATTCATATCCTTTGACTATCAATTAGGGAATGATATATTCTTGCAAATTTGACTCAGTTCTCTACATATTTTAGAAATAAGGTCTTTTTCAGAGATACTGGTTGCAAAAATTGTTTCTCAGCTTTCTGCTTTCCTTCTAATCTTGGTTGTGTTGACTTTGCAAAATCTTTTCAATTTAATGTAACCAAAATCATCCATTTTGCATTTCATCATGTTCTTTCTCTCTTGTTTGGTCATAAATTCTTCCCTTCTCCATAAATCTGACAGGCAAACTGTTTCTTGCTCTCCTAGTTTGCTTATAGTGTCAGTCTTTATATCTAAATCATGTGCCTATTTTGAATTTATTTTGTCATATGGTATAAGATGTTGGTCCATGACTAGTTTCTGTCATACTGTTTTCCAATTTTCCCAGCAGTTTTTGTTAAATAGTGAGTTCTTATCCCAGAAGCTGGAGTCCTTGGGTTTATCAAACAGTAGATAACTCTAGTCAATGACAACTGTGTCTTGCATGCATACCTAATTGATCCACTACTCTACTTCTTAGCCAGGAGGAAGTAGTTTTGATGATTCCTCCTGTATTATACAATTTAAGATTTGGTATAGCTAGGAGACCTTGCCTTGCATTTCTTTTTATTAATTTCCTTGTTATTCTGAATCTTTTGTTCTTCCAGATGAATTATATTACTTTTTCTAGCTCTATAAAATAACTTTTTGGTAGTTTAATGGGTATGACACTGAATAAGTAAGTTAATTTGGTTAGAATCGTCATTTTCATTATATTAGCTCAATCTAACCATGAGCAACTGATATTTTTCCAATTATTTAGGCCCAACTTTATTTATGTGAAAAGCGTTTTGTAATTGTGTTCATATAGTACCTGGCTTTGTTTTGGCAGGTAGACTCCAAAATATTTTATAATGTCTTCAGTGACTTTAAATGAAATTTATCTCTCAATCTCTTGCTGTTGGGCTTTGTTAGTAACATATAGAAATACCTACAATTTATGTGGGTCTCTCAACACTTTTATTGGATGTTGGGACTTCTAGCACTGGAAATTCTAACAAGTATAGTAAGATAGGTAAAAACATAGGTTAAAGGGATTAACTTGAAAGGAGAGAGGTCAAAACAGCATTCTGTACAGATAGCATGATAGTATATGTGAAAAATTCAAGTATTTCAGCCAAACATCAACCAAGATGATAAATAGGTTCAGCAAGGTTGCAAGATAGCAAATATACCCACAGTATTCTTAAACTTTGTTAGCAGTGGAGATCAAGAGTGTGTGTGTGTGTGTTATATGTATACATAAAAAACACATATGAGGCATCTCAGTGGCTCAATGGATATAGCATTGGACCTGGATTCAAGAAGCACTAAGTTCAAATCCAGCCTCAGACACTCACTGTCTTAGTGACCCTGAGCAAGTCACTTAACCTCTCTTTGCCTTAATCCACTGGAGAAGGAAATGGCAAACCACTCCAGTATCTTTGCCAAGAAACCACTATGAACAGTATGGTTCATGGGGTCAGGAAGTATAAGATATAACTGAATAGCTCAACAACAACAAACATACCATTTATGATAAATAAAATTCACTAAATATTTGGGAATTAAGTGATCTAAAAATATATATGACCCATATTAGGATAAATATAAAGCTATAATGACTGGAATAAAGAAAGAAATAATTGGAGGGATTACTGCAATGAATTCCAGAAAGTAACTTTCTACAGAAGGAAGAAATTGTTATTAAGGTACTTGTTTTAGTTGTGAGGGTGAGAGTTTTTTTTATTCCACAAATAGAACAAAAATAAGAAAGTCTAGGAAGATTTATAAATATTCTAGGTAAAAAATTAACATCTACAATGTACAAGTGACACAATGAATAAATAGTCAAAGAATGAGAAGAGTCATTTTTGAAAGGGGAAACAGATTGCTGACCTCTCTAAAGAATTCAAAACAATACTGATACTACTTCACCACCACTAAGGTAACAAAAAAAAGTAAAAGCAATGTTACTCAATGCTGGAAGGCACTGTAAGAGAACATTTTGCTTAGAGAGCGATCTGATAGCATGCAGTAAAAGTTATAAAAAAATAATCATACCATTTGACCCAGTAATTTTATTGCTAGGAACATGCCCTGAAATGGTGTCATTAATTTCAAAATGTAAAGCTGTTTGAAGATTGTTTATAACTGCCCCAAACTGGAAGCAAAGTAAATGCTCAACAGCAGATGATAGTTAAATAAATTGTACATTTAATGTAATAAAACCATTCAAATAAGGCTGACAAAATATTAGAAGTAAAATGAAAACTGTAAATAACGCAAAGCAAAAAAAGCAGAACCAGAACAGATTATACTTGTAACTTCAACAATACAGTAGGAAAAGTAAATATGAAAGAACAAAAAAAAATGTGATATAGACCGTGACTAAAAGCATATTTGGGGCACTGAAAAGACTTTAAGGTACATAGTTGTAATTACAGGTTTCATTATATTGACTTTTAATGTGAAATTTACAATAAATTATTTAAGATTAAAGCTAATTTTTTAAAAAGAGAAGTGACAGTTCTAAAATTTAGGACAATCGCTTTGGCTCAGTTTTCTCATCTGCAATATTAAACATTGGACTATGTGACCTCTAAGCTGCTTTATAACTATAATTCTATGGTCATATGTTAAAGTACAGTAAAAGTCACCTGTTCACACAATTTAAAATAAATCCTTTCACACTTACATATTCATTTTGACAAAATGGAAGAAATTGAAATTATGTATTACCTCACCTTCATTTGGTCCCATCTTACAAGATGTTTTGGACTAGAAGATTCATCAGAGGATTCAACAGAAATAGTCTGGGTATGGCTGTTAGATCACAAAATGTGTGTTCTTATTTTAATGATATAAACAGAAGAGCAGTAAAAACTGGTAAGAACAGTTCTCTGTTGTGCCTGTTTCCAAAAAAATCCCAAAGAGATTCACCTGAAACATATACTTTTTCCCTCTTCTAGTAGAAAATGCTTTAATTTAGTCTCCAAATGTAAAACATGGATTAAATTACATCAGGATAGGTTTTCATAAAGTTCTGAGCCAAAGTACAGCTATTACAAAAGCCTACCTACTGTTTGCATCCTCTGTAATGGTCTTTTTATTACCAAAGATTAGTCATGTAGCCCCACACTGAAATGAAAATAAAACCTCTCATAGATGCAGTCATATTATTGATGCAATTATTTTCTCACTTAAACTGTTATATTCTTGCATAAAAGAGTTTATTGTTGTTGTACAGTCAGTTTCAGTGCCCAACTTTTCATGACCTCATTTGAGGTTTTCATGGTAAAGATACTGGAAGGGTTTGCCATTTCCTTCTCCAGCTCATTTTACAGACAAGGAAACTGAGGCAAACAGAGTTAAGTGACTTGTCCAGGGTCACACAGCTAGTTAGTGTCTGAGATCAGATTTAAACTCAGGAAGATGAATGTTCCTGACTTCAGGCCTAGCACTACCCACTGTGCCACCTCGCTGCCCGGATGAAGAGCTTAGGACTATACAATGAAAAGCATAGTTTCTAGCTAACTGAAAAGACCATCTGCTCAGGGTTTCTCAGTTTTTTCTGTGTCATGGCTCAACTTGGCATTCTGTTGAAACCTATCAGACCCCTTCACACAATAATGTTTCACAAAGAAGGAAATGAAACCCATAGGATTATAAAGAAAATAATTATCCTGAAATGCAGCTATCAAAATATTTTTCAAAACAAGTTCATGGACCCCAGGTTAAGAACCCAACTAATCTTTCATATTATAAGGTTCAATTAGGTTAAATGACTAGTGCTAGGCCATAGAAATATTGACTATCAAAGTCAACATTTGAACCCCCCATCCTCTGACTTCAGAGCCAATATTCATTCCAATGTATGATGCTAAATTCCTGCTTCCTAACTAATTGATCAATTTGTCAAATACTCAGTAGGATACAATGTAAATTCTACTTGACTTCTCCCCAAGATTATAATTGCCAACCAGAGTAGAATAGTTAATGGAAATAGATAATGGAAATAGATAATGGAAAATCATATATGAAAGCCTGAACAAATTTTGAGAAAGTGTGTTTTCATATAGAGGAATTCAGAGCTTAAAAAAACCCTAATAATATTTCCAGCAAAAGAATAACTTCTCTTATAGCCCCCCCAAGAAAATGTTTAGTTGTACCCAAACATATAAGTGCCTAATATGGGCAACACATTGTCCTATAAGCAGGACACAGTCTGAATGAATGAAGTACTTAAGTGTTTACCGTGTGCTTAGCTCTGAGGATATAATAATTTTTTAGAAAAGCAAAACCATCAACTTCACTGAGCTCACATTTCAATAAGAAGATGAACACATAATGAGGTGGTGGCCAGGAAAGAGTGTTTTTTCAGGTAAATCACAAGGATGGCATGTGGAACAATAAAGAAGTCAATTGGCTATTCCAGAAGCATAGTAGTATTATTGATTTGTTTGGTTTCCAGAACAAGAGATAGAAGGAGTACACAGGGGAAGAGATGCATTTGAAACAAGAGGTTGGGAAATGGCCAGATTGAAAGTACCTGGTTGGGTGTACGGCCAGCTAGATATATAGTTCTATAGAAGGAGGTTGTATGGATCTCAGGGCAGGAATTCCATGGCTCCTCTAGGATACAGCAACAACAACCATGGAAACTGTGGCAAAAGAGAAAGGTAAAAACAAATGGAACAAAAGGTAAAAACAAGGAGCTCATATTCCACCGATCTGCTGGGGGATACACCATAGGAACAGATTACTAAATACAGGTAATTTGAGGGGACAGAGAACATTAGTGACCAGGAAGATTAAGACATGCTTTCCTATATGTGTTTGAATGTTTTTAAATTTAAACTGAATGTTGAAGAAGGATGGAAGTAAGAGAGAGTTAACTGGAGGCTCTTATTCTGTCCTTCATTCCTCTAACATAATCCTTGTTGGCCCTAGCCTAGTATCATGATTATAACACTATTGGAACCAGATTTACTGAGTTTTATGTCCATTTTTATGGACCTCAGTCTTCAGAAACCTATCTAGTCATAACTGATACTGTAACTGCCACTAAATTAAGAGGTGCTCTTTAAGGTGATACAGAGCATCCCACATACCTTGGCTTCAAGAACAAGAGGATGAGTCGCAATCCTATTTTCAGTCTAGATGCCCTGGAACATGTTGACTCCTTTAAAAATAAAAGTGGCAGGACTACAGGGGAAAAAAAAGGAAGACAATTTTTTCCAAGAAAAAAAAAACACTTATTTTATGATGAGCAGGATGTTTTCAAAAAATCTGCAAAAATCTAAATGAACTGATGTAGAATGCAGTGAACAGAACCAGGAGAACATCTTACACAGCACCAGCAATATTGTACAAGAAACAACTGTGATCGGGGCGGCTAGGTGGTGCAGTGAATAGAGCACCGGCCCTGGAGTCAGGAGGACCTGAGTTCAAATCCGGCCTCAGATGCTTAACACAAAAACTAGCCGTGTGACCTTGCGCAAGTCACTTAACCCCAACTGCCCTCCAAAAAGCAAAAAAAAAAAAAAAGAAACAACTGTGATCTTAGCAATACAATGATCCAAGATAATTACGAAGGACTCATGATGAAAAATGCTGTCAGCCACCAGAGAAAAAGCTGGTGATGTCTGAATGCAGTCCAAAGCATACTATTTTTCATGTTCTTTCCTTCTTTCTTTTTTCTTTTGGTTCAGGTTTTCTCCCACAAAATGACTAATGCAGAAATACATTTTATGTGATTGCACATGCTTAATCTATTGCTTATCATCCCAGGGAAGAAGGTGGTGAGGGAAGGAATAACAAAATTATTCAAAGCTTAAAAAAAAGTGTTAAAATTGTTTTTACTTGTAATTGAGAAAGACAACATATTATTCAAAAAGAAGAAACAAGAAAAATCACTTATTTTAGATGCAACTAGAAATGTGTTTCTACATTTCTAAGCCCCAAAGTAAGCTTAGTTTAGGGGCTAGAGCACCAAATTTGGAATCAGGGTAACCTTGATTCTAATCCAGATTCTGACCTTTTCTATCTGTGTGACCATGGGCAAGTTACAATTTCTTCTAACCTTGGTTTGCTTACCTATAAAATAGAGATAATAATACCTATGGTATTGTTAGCAGCCCGATCATGGTGGTGAGCAGAGCTGGTGGTAAGAGTGAGGGAGCAAGATGAACTCGAAGCTGGGAGCAACAACGCAACCACTATACTTCTTTCTGGTGGTCATGATTAGGTGGTGAATAGGAATGTTCACAGACGTCATTGTCTATCTAAAGTTGTAGATTCTGCTGCTTTATGTCCTATATTCAGTGAAGAACAGTATTAATGAAATCAGTAATGATGAAACTGTGGTCCAGGGGAATCCAAAACTACTGATCAGAATTGTAAGTAGCTGATCTTGCTTCTTGGGAGTGAGAATTGTTTCATTCTTTTTCTTTGTATTCTCAGACCCTAGGAGAGTGACAGGAATATAGAGTGCTTAATAAATATTGATTGATTGATTGATTGATTGATTGGGCTCAGTTCTTATTCTTGGGGAAGAATACTCCATACTAGTTATAAGGTTTCTATCAGGGAAAGAGATACAAATAAGTCCTCTTTACTCCCAAAATTTTCAGTGGCCTTTAAATAAGTCAAAAAGGCTCTGGACTGAAGCATGCCGTCTTGGAATTCTCCTAAAGTAGAGCAGGATTTCAAATCTAGGAGTGGGGAAGTGTCCCAGTGTCAATCTAGCCCTCTGGGGTTCATGGGACTTAAAGGTAATGTGAACCCAGGAAATTGGCAGTGAATTTATTGGACCCAGCCTTGTCCCAACCCAAAACTCTAAGGTAGTCTCATTATACTCTTGGTAACCCATGAATAGCTAAGGATTACTGAAATTGATCAGTACTGTACTAAGCAGTAAACTTAATATTTGGGAGGGTCATTCTATCACAAGCCCAAACAGCTGCCATTTTGACTTGATAGATTCCCCAGCTCTCATGGATTTATGCTACCTCTCACCTCAATTACTAGGTTGACTGTATATAAATCTAATCATTATTAGAGTCCAGGTGGGGTATCTTAATCTCTCAAAATACATCAGTCAGATGAGTTTCCCATAAACCCTTTCTCACTCACCCATCATATCCCCAGTGGCTGTAGCCCACCACATCACAGGGTTTACCTCTCTTACATAATGTTCATACGACCATACTCCAAGTCAACCCCATGCCCTGCCACAAACAACACCCTTGTCAATATTTTTCAATATCTTCAAGTCAATCCCTTCTCCATTTCTTAAATCAGAACTCCTCTTCCTTTAGTGGTTACAATGAACAGCAGGGTTTCTGTTTGGAAGAGGAAGATTATGTGATTTGGCCAGTAGTCATCAAAAAGAAAGTTTCCCTCTGGGAAACCAGCACTCATTCTCTTGCAGTTCACTAGTTATCTCCTCTGTTAGGAGAAACTCTTAAATTTTGCTTTGACACTCATTTTTCCCCTCTGTAACATGATTTTAACCAATTGTTCCCCTAGGGAAGGAACTGGTTCATCCAAGTACACCTCTGCAACACTCAGCATAGACTAAGTGCATTCATGGTATCATTTGAACAGAGCATCTTTATAGAATGCCAAGATTATATTCAACCATCTACAAAAAAATGAGGAAATAAATGAGAAATTTCCAATTGCCCATACAGATTCATAAGCCACATAAAATTTACATTATCAGAATGGATTATCTACTAAAGTTATCCTCCCCCCCTTTGGACACTACCTTACTTGCAGGAAATGTGTTTTCTTGAACAAAATCCTGTCTCAAAAGCCTGTGGGGGTTTTTTTCCCTTCCAGCTTCTACAGAAGGTTCATCTTCCTTCCAAACAAGTGGGTTTGACACGTATTCAGTGTCCATAACCTTCCACAACTTGTGTACTTTGGAAACTTACAGATATTTCTGACTGGATGAAATCCTAAGGAAACTATGAATTTTTCATGTACAAAATCAGAACAAGACATTATATAAGAAGTGTTTATTAAAATACACACCCTTTTCTCCTCATAGGACAAGCTTTTCACTCCATTGATCACGAATAATTCTAGTTATTTTAGCATAACTAAACAGCACTGGGGACTGGACCTATGATTTCATAGGAATAAGGACCTCTCAGGTAAGAAAATTTAATAATAATAATATGTCACACCAAAAAGATAACTTTCCATCATGCTTTTTTTTCATGGAGCTCCCATTCTGTGAATGTTAGTTCTAGCATCAACTTATAACTAGGCAGTGAAAAAGCTGTTTCCAACTCTTTTGAATACCCTTAGAAATCAGGAAAGAATCTAACTGCATAATTTGTATAAATCATCATTAGAGATATGCCAGATAAAGAACACAAGCGAATCAGTGTGACCTGCTGCAAGCATAGTCATACCCCATATTGAACTCAAAGCATGGAATATAAAACATATATAGTCCATTTGAAATTAAGTTAATCACTCCAAGATTAAGAAACAGAAAAACACCAAGACTAGCAAGAGGTTTTCTTCTCTTCTGTTCTCTTCTCATCCTTTCTTCTCCTCATTGCACTCACTTTCACAAATAGGTCAAGAGAGGCAGCATTGCATCGTGGATAGAGACCTTTACAGGAAGCCAAGAAGAAAGAGGTTCTAGTACCCTCATGACATACTCATTCTGTGCCTGCAAGTCGCTTAACCTCTCAGTACTACAGAGAAGGGAATGACCTGAATTTGGTAGAGTTTTCTCACCTAATTATTCTCTATACCAATGAAATCATCCTTTTAATCTTGACCTCTAACTTTGGGCATGTATTCACTATAAGTTAGACTTTGATCTTATTCAACTTCATTCCCAACTGTACTGTACATGGGCACCCAGAAGCTAAATAAGGTCACAGCACATCCTCTGTTCCTTTGCTATTAATTAAACATATGAGGCTCTCTTTAATCCCCTTTTGCCTTCAAGCAGATGAAATGCCACGGAAGTCAAAATGGAAAGCAAAAGGGATACCAAGAACTCTCTATGAAAAAAGTGGAAATCAGAGAAATCATCTCCTCCCACCTCAAAGGTCAGAGGTCTTGGGAGTGGAGGACAGAGAGAGAGAGAGAGAGAGAGAGAGAGAGAGAGAGAGAGAGAGAGAGAGAGAGAGAAGACATTCCTACCTACCCATTCTCCTCCCTGAGTGGGTGGAAGTATTGCTGGAATGTTGGGGAGCTGCGGGATCTGGCAACAGCATCTAACCCCCTTCTGTCACATTTGGGTGCACGAGAGGAGCATCTGGAAATGCTGTTTTCTTCAGCTGGGTGGTGTGCCATATGGACAACCACTCCAAGACCAAAAGCCAACCCTTAAGGCTACATCAGTCTTTAAAAATAAAATAATAAAAAAATTCTGCACATTATTTTTTTCAAAATAAGTACTATGTATTATGAACTCAGTGGGAGGCAGTTTTGTGCCTGTTTCAATTACTGTATCTGCTTATGATATATTGGAATCAACTTTTTCCCTTCTGAATCCAGGTTATCCAACTCCTAGGAAGGTATTCCATCTAATTAACATGTTTTCTTTAAATTGTAGCCATTAGTATCTGGAAACTGGAAAAGATTACTGGTGCTCTTTGCTATCCTTATTTTTTTTTTTGGAGGGCAGTTGGGGTTAAGTGACTTGCCCAAGGTCACACGGCTAGTTTTTTGTGTTAAGTGTCTGAGGCCGGATTTGAACTCAGGTACTCCTGACTCCAGGGCCAGTGCTCTATTCACTGCACCACCTAGCCGCCCCTTTGCTATCCTTCTTTACCTGTTCCTGCTTTTTTTTTTTTTTGGAGCGGGAAGCCAAGGCAGTTGGGGTTAATTGACTTGCCCAAGGTCACACAGCTAGTAAGTGTTAAGTGTCTGAGTCTGGATTTGAACTCAGGTCCTCCTGACTCCATGGCTCGTGCTCTATTCACTGCACCACTTAGCTCCCCCCTCCTACTTCTATTCGTGGCCTTAACTCATCTTTGGCAAAAACAATAGGAAGGCAGGGGTTGAAAGGAGGAGCATTTTGCCATCACAGTGCAGAAAGTGGTTTGTGGGAGTGACAGTAGGCAAAGGGAAAGGCACAGAAATCAGGGAGCAGTAATATCACAGAGAACACTTCAATTCAGTTTTTCTAGAAGAGGGGGTAGCCTGCCTTTCTGACTCTTGCTCATGTGTTTGTGAAGATTGAGGATGAAGATAATTCTTAACAAAACCACAACACTGGGACCCTGCTGTTTAAAGCTAGATGGAGAAATTGGAATACATTGTGTGAAGCACAGGGAGGAAGCATTTGCCCCTGGACACCAGAAGCTTGGACAATGTCCCAGTCACCCTGCCCAAGTTATAGACCTACAGCTATTTGTGTCTATTGGAAATTTCTATTTCAGGGGATCTGATATTCAGGAAAACCTTCTTAACAATTAGAGCAGTTCAAAAATAGAAAGGACTACTTCAAGAGATAGGTTCTCTCTCATTTGAGATTTTACCCAGTGATTGCCTGATCACTTGCTGAGTATATTTTAATAGGGATTCTTTTTCTGATATGAGTTGGACTAGATGGCCACAGAGGTCACTTTCATCTCTAAAATACTACAGCTTTGCAATTCAGTAATAGTAGGTAGAGAGAGAACAACATAATTTTGAAAATTATATGAGAAATGATCAAAATGTCTGGGAAGTTCTACTGGCACAATTGGCTGTGAAAGCCCTTAGCAAAACTGAAGTACAATAGCAAGGTGCTAAATTTGAAATTAGAGTACATGGTTCAATCCTGACTATAACTGGAGTGACTTTGAGCAAGTTATTTAAGCATTCTGAGCCTCAGTACCTCATCTCTAAAATGAGGAATTTGGAATAGATGGTCTCTGAAGTCGCCTCAGGCTCTAAATCTATGATTCTATGATCCTTTAGTCAAAGAAAGTCATCAGAGGTAACAGCTTAGCTGCACCCTAGAAAGTAAATATAGATAATCTCCCTACTGTGTAAGATCTCTACAAGACCAAAGGGAAGAAAAAAATTAATTCTTCCAGCTTACAAAATAAACTGCTCCTTCTAAAGATTCTGGCAGGCTGAAGAGTAAATCTTTTGCCTTTGAAGTCTCTATTATTATTAAAGTAGAAACATGAGGCTCTTCCTTGCTGCTTGTACAAGGGAGGTAAGCACATCAAAGAGGAATGGGGAGTTATTCGGACAAAGGTCACTGATCTTTCTATTTGTATGAGTATCATAGATTTAGAACTGGAAGGAAACTTAGAGGTCATTCAGTCCAACATCATAATTTTACAGATGGTGGAACTGAGGCCTAAAAAGATGACATGACTCATCCACCATCATATAGGCAGTAAATGGCTGAAGTAATATTTGAACCCAGGTTTTCATGATTCCAAGTTCATGCTTCTTTGTACCATATAATGCTGCATTTCTCTTTAACCACACCAGCCCTCTGATTCAGGCACAACAGGAGAATACAATAAAAGGAGGCTGAAGGTAATCTTTTCTTGTTTCCTTCTTTTTCAGTCTCATTCAGAACCTTTTCTATTTGTTGAAGTAGAAACTGAAGACACTTGACTCTTTTGGGACAAATGACAAAAACTAGGAAGTAAAATGGGTTTTTGACCGTAAGTCACTTGAGTGTAAAAAAGAGAGTCAGAGGAGACAATAGAGGAGTCAATTGTTAGAGAAGAGACCACCTTAGACTGGGCATCTCTTATCTTTGGTGCAGTTTGACTGAAAGTAAAAGACTCACAACAATTGGCTACAATGCCTGAAGCACAACTCTGCATGAGAGAGCTTTCTAACCACTGCATCCCAGAGATGGCATCACAGAAGGAAGTGGCCCTAAAGAAAGCACCTCAGTTGAAGGCTATAATTGAGTGAGGCCTTATAGCACTGGTTCTCAACCTTCTTAATGCCATGACCCTTTAATACAGTTCCTGATGTTGTGGTGACCCCCAACCATAAAATTATTTTCGTTGCTACTTCGTTAACTGTAATTTTGCGACTATTATGAATCATAATGCAAATATCTGATATGCAGGATGTATTTTCATTGTTACAAATTGAATATAACCCACAGATTGAGAACCACTGCCTTATAGTAAACTGGAACAGATAGATGAAAGTTGGGGGATAGCTAACTAAATACAGCATCCCCACACTACCCAATACCTTAACCTAATGGATAGTGGACATAGGTGACAGAGCTGTAATCTTCTCCTTCAAGAGAGAAGTTTTTCCCCAGAGGATGTTGAACAGATTACTATTTAACTCTGAAAATATCTAGACAGCTAAAGATCAGATGGGCTAGAGATATGATATACAGCACAGAACACCAAAGACAAGATGTTTGGCAAGCATCAGCAGAGGTACCTAGTACTGAACAATGGAGATAAAATGTCTAATGGGAAACCAGACCATCAGAGGGCAACACTGTGATATAACCATAAAATATCAATAGTTCTACAGAATTAGAAGCATGAGTCATCCTTCTACAAGCATGTTCTGGATATTGGTGTTCCCTACACATGACCCTTCTCTTCTCACTGAATGTCTATGTCTTTGTAAAAGAATGAGAGAAGGAATTATTTAGTTGCTACTTTCAATAAAATATGCACTTCTTAAATGCATTTTATTTGCACTGAGTGTTCTCTAGTTGAGTAGTTAATGTAAACACATTAGTAGGGTTAATAAGCTGTGCTTTGGAGAGAATTCTGACCATAAGGTTCTGCGAACTTTCAGGGGACCCACAGGTAAGGAAGAATCTTGGTTGCTACAATAAGAACAAGAGAAGGAAAACTTTAATAAAGATGATCAAAGAATTATTTACTTACACCTGCTAGGAACCTTTAGAGGCCAACTAGTCCAACCCCTTCATTTTACAGATAAGGAAAATGAGGTCTTAGAGAGGTTTAGTGTCTTGTCCAAGTCACCAGTGGTAGTAAATACTATAGCTGGGATGCATCTTCATTTTTCTAAACTTCTCAGATAATTAAAACATCTATTAATAATAAAAGTTCATATTTATACAAAAAAACCTTAATATTCATAAAGTACTTTACATTCATTGCCTCTGATGATAGGCCTACTATCAAAGGTCTCTCTAGCAATCTGGCTGACTTTTAGTTTCTACTAAAAGCACATTATTACTAAAAATCAAAGTAACCACATGTGGAAAATAGTGAAGAAAGGTGCAGGATGAAGCAAACAAAACCAGGAGATCAGTATAAATATTGACCTGAGTCCTCCCTCCTTTTAACTCTCTTCCTCTCTTTGGGATCATCTCCTCTCCTACATAGCTCTGCCAATATATTCTACATTTCTTTTGGGAAGTTGGGCTCTTTGAGACTATGTCCCAGAGATACGTAACAGTCCGGTTTTCAGTGAAGGGGAAGAATTCATTTGTAGAATTTCAGAATTGAAAGTTACTTCATGAGAAATCTAAGCTAGCCCATACTTGAACAACAATCCCCACTACAACAAGCAATTATGTAGTTTTCATTTTAAGGTCTCCAATCAGAGTAACCAAGGTGAGGCAGCACATTTTACATTCTTATAACTACAATTGTTATGAATTTTTTTTTCCTTTTTTAGCTCTAAATTTGCCTCTTTTGTTAGCTCTAAATTTGCTTCTATGCAACTTCTTCCCATTGCTCCCAGTTCAGCCTTCCAGGATCAAACAGAGTAAATCTAATCTTTCTACTTGACAGTCTTCCAAATACTTGAAGACTACCAGTGTTCTCCCTTTAGTCTTTTCTTCTCCAGACAAAAGAATCATCAGTGACTATCGAGTGTGAGAATATAGATAAAAATATCATTTTGGGATGGGGGTTTTTCCCTGTCAAGAGTACCATCATCCTTCTAGTCACCCATAGAAATGCATACTCATTTCCTTGCTCTACTATAATCATTACATCTAATCAATTGCCAAATCTTGCCAAGTTTGCATCATAACACCCTTCTCATCCATCCTATTCTCTTTACTCATTTGACCACCATTCTAGTTAAGACCTTAACTGCTGCGGTGACCTCTGAAATGGTTATCCTGCCTCCTATTTCTTCCTTTTCTAATTCATCCTCTACATAGCAATTAAATGAATCTTCCTAAAGCATAGCTCTGACCGTGTCACTCCTCCAGCTCAGGAATCTTCAATGGCTCCCTATCACCTCTAGGACAAAACACAAATTCATGAGCTTGGCATCTAGAATCCTTCACAATCTGACTCCAATATGTATTTCCAGGCACACTCTCCTGACCACCCTCACACACTTTCCATTCCAGACACACTGCCCTACTTGTTACTTTTTGAACTTATAATTTCTATCTCCCACCTCCATGCCTTGTACAAGTTGTCTCACATCCCTGTGATGGATTCAGTCTCTCCTCATCTCTTAAAATCTTTAGCCTTCTTCAAGGCTTAATTTAGGCACTATGTCCTATGGAAATATTTTCTTGATTCTTCTTGTATCATGGTGAGTAAGTAGCTATTTGGGGGGGGGTCTTGTTATGCGAATCTGAAGATCTTCACTGCCCCTACGCCCTTTGATAGACTTAAGTGACTCTGAGAACCTTCCCTGATTTGAAAATATGCTCTGTCCCTTAATAGGCTGAATGTGGTCACATGGAGCCTGTGGCAGGAAGCTTGTTTTTCAGGAATGTCCACACCTTATTACCTTGTGATTGGGCAGTGGTTCAAGACATTCTCTGACCCAGGAGAAGGCTATATATATGCCTTGATGTGAGTTTTTGCTTTGGGACTCACTTTGGAAAGAGTTGTGTGATTTGGACAGACAGGATTCTGGGCAGCTGTTGAGCTCCCTGGCTTTGAAAACCCAGATGTTGGTGCTTCCCTCTCTGGTAACTAACTACGTATGGATGTAATGGTCAGATGGCTGGAAGCCCATCTCTGTGGATCTGTTTCTTTCTCTGTTTGTAACTTCTGTTTGTATTCTCTGAAATTCAGAGTACTGACTTTTCCCCCTGAACTAGGTAAATCATATACATGTGATTGACTAAAGTAAGATTGTTAACCCTTTTGAGTTGCTTTCCTTTAGAAAAGCAGATCTAAGAACCTGTGCTAGCAGCCACCCTGGGTATGCTAGGGTGCTTGCTGATACAAATGGCATCACGAACAGGATCTGCAAAATAAAAGGAAAGTATAAGGGCTGGGATAATTGTTTGTTTCCCAGTTCTGATAGCTGTGACTCTGTGGAGCCATGTAAGAAGAGACCTTAGCCCCTTACCCCAAGATTTTGGGACCCCATTTGTTGGGGGGGGGAAATGATGAGGAGCTTGTGTTCAAGCCCCATCCTAAGATACTGTTTTCTGTGTTGATTGTGTACTATCCTTGTTAACCTATGTAATGAAATGTATTGTTAATGTATTTTTGCCAAGTAAAGGACATTGAAGATCTTGGGGCCAAATGTAATGGGTATGGGATCTGCAGATCTTCTATGCCCCTTGAACTTGCTGTTGTAGCAGGAAGGGGTGGGGGCAAGAGGAAGCTGGAGCCAAGCTTAGAGTCAGCCCAATGGTGACTAGAAGCAGCTACTGTGGCTGCAGCATGAACGCCTTCTTTTTTTTAACCAGCTAGAATCTCTGCTAAGGGCTCCTGCTGAGGACTGCCAGGGACAGGAACTGCAGAAGGCCAGAGCTGCTGGGAGTGAGCTGCGTGGACACTGATCAGTTGCCATGAGTGAGGAGAGGAGGATCTTTGCCTGAGGTCACCTGTCCTGTTTTGAAGGCTTGAGAATGTGGGTGCTTACTACATTAACTACATGTGCCAACTTCATAACTACTGTAATGGCTTTGACTTTCCGGTTTTGGGACTCAGTTTTCTGGTATTTGAATAAATGTTCTAGCCATATTTCCCGTGTAGAGAGCCTGTCACATTTGGTGATTAATAACCATATCAGCATATTTATAGTTACTGTAGGCATTATGAAAACTGCATTGTTGATACAAGTCTAAGGTTTGGAGTTCAAATCTTAGATCAACTCCTGTGTTCCTGAACAAGTTATTTAACCTCTCTGGGGCTCACTTCATCATCTTTAAAATTAGAGGACTGGATTGAATGAATTTCTTCTACCTCCAAATCTATGCTACTATAACCTTGTTAGTATTGCTTCATCCTCAAATTCTCATAATCTTTTTATGTGTTGTGTCCTATTAAGAGCATATAAACTTCTTGAGGCCAAGAACTCTTTTGAAGTTTTTCACTGTACCTAGCACAGTACCTTGTCCATAGTTGACCATTAACAAATGAATGTTGCAATTGAATCTGTACTGCCAACACAGATCTAATAGAAGGAGTATGCAAACGTTGAAGTCAGTTGTGACTTGTCTCTCTTGAAGCCTATAGTAAAAAAATTAATTAATCAATTAAATTCAGACACACATTTTATATAAACACAGATCTGATCACTAACAACAATAGTCAAAACAAGGGTCTTTTATTCTTGAACAATTACACAGAAGAGGTTTTTATATGTATACATCTCAGGGGCCTTTGGTGCAATATAGACAGTGTTTGTTATATAGTAGAAAGAGTATTTAGAAGAATCAAGACACCTGGAACCTTAGCTCCATTTGCCAGCTATTTGTGTGAACTTGGTGACCTCTCTAGTTCTCACTTTTCTCATCAGTAAGATGAGGGACTTAAACATCAGTACTGAACTGAATAATTTCCAAATTCCCCTCTAACTCTATACTGTCTGCTTTAAGCTACTAAGTATTTTATGCCTTTTTGGTCACTACTGGGCTGATGTCCAGTCTTCTTGCTTGAGGTAACAAAGTTCAATTCTATCAAAGGCTTTACTCATCTCTTGGGCTTAAATATATAATTAAGTACAAATAACCAATTCATTCATTCTATCTTTTCTACTGCTAATTTGAATGACATGTCCTTAGCCTTAATGTTTCAATAATATTGCCCACACATATGTGTATATATGATGAAATTATAAAGTAATAACCCATATAGGAAGATCTCTCCATTACTTTGTAGTCACCCTTCCTGGTCTGAAAAATTCTGCAAACAAGCTAACATATATAGTAGCTGGACCTTTTTTCAATGGAGAGAATTGTCAACCTATAAGTTTCAGTGCTGATATTAACTTTAATTATATTACCAAAAGTTGTGTCTATAAAACATGTGAAGATGTTGGTTTTTCTAACATAATCAACTAGATTATTTACACTTTCTAAAATTTCTTCTTAAGTCCCATAACCCCAATTTAATATACATTAATTGTTAGTTTGCTGAATTTCCACTAGCATTAATCAATTAATATGAAGAACTTATGCTTAGATCATTCAAAAAGTCATCATTAATCAGGATCACAAGCAATGTAGGCTTTGATTGGCGAGTGAACATTACTTTCTGAGTTCAACACAATATAGGGAGAAAAGAACATCCCAGTACAGAATATTCTTTCTGTCCTACAAAAATATTTATTCTGTAGAGGAGAGGGATTTAGTATCTATAAACATAAGACAGTCTGAACGACTTCCATAAAACATTTTCAGTAACCACCAAATCTTTTCAAAAGTATGCAAAGCATTCTTCTGTGCTGAAGCAATACAAACCATATCTTTATCATTCAAAAAATTAAATTCAATTAAACTCAAAAAGGCACAAATTGAGTTCTTACTACATATAAAACACTAATAAAGTTACAAAGATGATGGAGATGTAGTATATGGTATGGTCCTTGCCCTCAAGAAAGTTGGAATCAAGTAGGAGCTAGGGAGGAAAGAATGACATACACAAATTAGCGTGGTATAAAGTGCAAAAGTGCACGAGAGGAATAACATGTTAGAAGAGTTCAATGGAGAGAGGGTTCAGGGAAAGCTATAATAAGGATATATCATTTAAACTAGGCCTTAACAGATAAAGAGGATTTCAAATGGAAGCAATATGCACTTGCATGCATTCCAAGCATGGTGCAAAAAAAGAACTTAATTTGAGACAGTTTGGGCTGCCATCTACAAAAAAATTTAAATATCAATAAATAAAATATAAATATATATCATATATATTTAACAAGATATGTATAAGTGGGCATTTATTCATTTAACTTTACCCTTTTAAATGTAATATTCTTTTGTATATTAGATATACAATGTTGGTAAATTTCAACCTAAGAATAACAAAAACTTTCAAGGCCACAAAATGCTTTAAATATGCTAAACCATTTGTAGAAGCTCATTTCAGATTAAAGGAAAATAAATATAGCCCAAACTCACAGAAAATTTACCTAACTGTGATTTATTGATAGCAAAACAATGGATGAATTGAGAACATGTCGAGATGTGCTGTACTCCCAAAGCCCAGATTGGTGTCTTGATTCTAGGATTCCTCTTAGCATGATGTGAGGTCCATCTGTGACTGAATAGCTCTGCCAAGATTGCAGACTAATCATAAATGTCCTACTGCCTCCTCCAACACAGCCCTGGGGATATGTTTCTTTATTCTCAAGAGTAAGGAAGTCAGCCAGGTGTGCTTTACAAATGCACCTATCCAAGGCTGAGAAAATCCCATGTACCTATGAATGTACCAATCAGAATAAATCCAGAAAAGAATGTAGTTCCAAGTTGGTCCAATTTCTTTGGTGTTTAATAATTACATTTTGTGAATCCATTAGTCATCCTGGTTGCTTTTTACCCAAATGTGTACTCCCTTTCCTTCCCTTAGAATTAGGATAATAACTTACTAATAGAAAGTAGAATTGTTTAATTTTGCTACAGTGATATCCATCAATCATTATTAGGTACCTATTAATAAATATACTATGCTGCATTGAAAATACAAAGAGATGTTACCTAGTCTCTACTTGCCAGACAGAATATTATTAGCTTTCAGCTGCAATTTTATACTATTATATCCCCAAAACCAGTTGTGGGGACCATAAAAATGAATAGTATACCAACCAATTTATTCATTAACTTACCCATTCTTAGCTTGATGAAGCATTTATTAGGCGTTATTTAGCTAGAGCAGTGGTTCTCAACCTTCCTAATGCTGTGACCCTTTAAAACAGTTCCTCATGTCGTGGTGACCCCCAACCATAAAATCATTTTTGTTGCTACTTCATAACTGTAATTTTGCTACTATTATGAATCATAATGTAAATATCTGATACGCAGGATGTATTTTCATTGTTACAAATTGAGAACTGCTGTGCTAGCGATTGGGAGAGATACCAAGTTTAGATAAAAACAGTCACTACTCTCATGAAGCTTATTACCTAATGAGAATAATCCACAAACGCAAATCACTAAAATGTACAATATCACTACTGTATTAGGTAGCTGTCTAATAACTACTGAGAGCTGGGAGCAGCTCCTGAACCTCTTTCTCATCTTCAACAGAAGATGTCTCAGCTGTCTTCATCCTTTATTTTATTTTACTTTTTATTTTTTGGAGGGCAATTGGGGTTAAGTTAAGCCTCTTCCCAATGCTATCTAAAACTTTGTTAACTGAGACATAGTCTCACAGTTCTGGCTTTTGTAAGACTAAACTCAAATGGTAATGGGTGTTGGCCAGTAGCCATTTATAGGCCTCCAAGTAATTTTTCTAGAGGGTGAGGCAGGTCTGGAATTCTTCTATGCCCTGACTGTAATTTTCAGATTCAATGCTCCCTTCCTCTGAGTTTCATGTGAACTTCAACTGAATTGAGCTGTTCTTCCTGTTTCCTACCACTTAAAATGAGTCTTGCTAAATCTGGAACATTTCAGGTGAGCTCAGGTTTCCAGTGTCATCATCTTCATTTTCTTTTTTCAAGATTTTAAATTACCAAATGAGATGGAATGGGTAAAGTTGTTCACTGGATAAATAAATCAGAAAAGCATCATGAAGGTCATGGCATTAAAATTTGATTTTAAGGAACCAGTAGAAATGCAACAGGTCAAAAGGAAAAAGAGAGAGCGTTCCAGGCATAGGAAAAAACAAGAGCAAATGCATGGAGTCTGGAAACCATTATTGCATGTTTGGGGGGTAGTGTTCAATTCAACTGGATCACAGAGTGCATGAAAGTTAGTAAAATGAATTACAGCTAAAAAAGTAAATTGGTAGTAGTTTGTGGAGGGTTTTGAATGCCAACCAAAAGAGTCTGAACTTTATTTAACCAGCAACAAAAATCAATTGAAAATCATTTTTAGCGGATGAAAAGACATGACCAGATTTATGTTTAAGAAAAATTATTATAACAATTGTATAAAGTTCATGGCAGCTAGATAGTACAGTGGATAGAGTGCTGGGCACAGAGTCAAGAAGATCTTCCTGAGTTCAAACCTGACCTGACACTAGCTGTGTGACTCTGTCCAAGTCACTTAACCTTGTCTGCCTCAGTTTCCTCATCTGTAAAATGAACTTGAAAGGAAATGGCAAACCACTCAAGTATCTTTGCCAACAAAATCCAAAATGGAGTCAAAAAGAGTCAAACATGACTGAAAACAACTGAACAATAACAACATGAAGCCCAAATTGGTAGGAGAAAGAATGGAAGTAGAAAGATCTATAAGATGAGGAAAAAGAGCATGGATCAGGACTGTGGCATTAAACTCAAATAGAAACTTAAGCATCCCTATGAGCAGCATGTTGACTTAGAAAACCACAATATAACATTGTCCATATTCTATTGTATTTTTTTTTGGTTTTTGGTTATTTCGTTAAATATTTTCCAAATAGGTTTTAATCTGGTTCTGGCCACATTCGGGGGTGTTGTTAGCCAAAATGAGCCTGTAGGCTCCCCTGTTGATATCTGTGTACTAGGTAAATATCATGGCACTAGAGAGGGTGGAATGAAAATAAGAAATGCTAGAAGCAACAAAACTTGGTAAGTGAATATGAGACATGAAATAAGGGAAGACTCAAAAGCCATCCCCATTTACAAACATGGAAGACATGGTGAATGTCAATGCCAAAGACAGAAATATTGAAGTTAAGAGAGAGCTTGGGGTTTAGGAGGAAAGCTAAAAAGTTCCATGTGAGAAATATTTGAAATCTTAGTGGCTTATCCAAGAAGAAATATCCTGTGGGCGAGAGAATAGCTCCGTCTTCTCACTGTCATCTGTTATCAATAAATAGCTCAGGAGCTTTGGTCTCATGCTTTTTTGTTCCTCCTCATTCCCACAACTTATCCAGGGGAAAAAATACTTTCATTGTCTTTACATTCATCAGCAACCTTCGTACATACAGGTTTCAGAGCTCCTTGCTACAGCATGTAAGTAGAATTCTTTCTATGTTCATGATCAGTTACCTTCTCCCCATGATTACCTTCCACCTAGCTGGTGGTACAGTGGATAGAGCCCCATGATTGAAGTCAGAAAGACCTGAGTTTAAATCCAGCCTCAGACCCTTACTAGTTGTGTGACCCTGTGCAAGTCACTTAACCCTAGTTGTCTCAGAGTATCCTCATCTTTAAAATGACTTGGAGAAGCAAATGGCAAGCAGCTCCAGTCTCTTTGCCAAAAAAAAAAAAAAAATAGGGCATAAAGAGTGGGATAGGACCAAAAAAACAACCATGTTCTCTTCCATCTTCTGTCTTTTTTTTAATGAGTTGGTAGATGAGTTCCCTATGTCACAATATCAGTTTCAAGGGACAACTCACCCTTTTGTTCTTCTTTGGAATCAGCCTTTTCATATGTTCAGAATTTCATTCTTAAGAGTTTCCCATCACTTTCAGATTGATTTATTCTGCAGAATATTAAATCATTAGCACCAGTCTGTGTATCCTTTCTTTTACCTTCTTGAAATCTGATTTCCCAAAATTTCAGGCTAAAGATCATAAGGAAATATTTTCTCCTACAATGATAGGAATGGAGTAGTCACTTGTCTCCAAGAAATACCCTTCCTGAGCCATATTGTAAACATTATATCCTATTACATTAGGTCTCAATAATATGAAGCCAAATTTGCCTCCTCACAATAAAATGTCTGGCTCATCTTGACTATTACCAACACTTTGTTTGATGTACAGATCTTCTAAAGAATAAAATGAAAAGCAGATAAAAAAAAAAGAAACAGTGCTAGATATCAGAAGAGGCATCATCAAACAAATAAAGAATAAATTTAAATAATTTAAGAAAAATTAATGTGGTAAAAAAACAAATAAGAGGATTTGCAGATATTTGAAATGATGGGAAGACTTGACTCTAGTTATTGGGCCTATTTTGTTTAACATACTATTGTGCTTTGAAATATTCTATTTATGTCTTAGTTCTAGTAATCATTTTCTGAAATATAGTTTTGAATGTTCCAGTCTTTAATGATTGTTTTAGTCATTTCTTCTTATAAGATTTACTTCAATTTTACAAATTTTATTGGAGTAAGCAAAGATATATTTTAAATTAATATATTATTTTACAAAGAACTTATTATGCCAATATTACAATATTAATTATAACATTAAAACTATTTTATTATCCAGTTAAATAATTAGCAATTTTAAGTAATTAACCATGTATAGTTAAATATGATTACAATATTAATAATACTGTATTAATCTCATTTAATATCTATATTTAAATACAATATTTAACTCTTTTTTTTTTATTGTATAATTCAGTCCATTTATTGCTTACTGAGAGCCAAGGTGTTTTAATGAATAGTAAGCTGCCCACAAAGGCAAAGAGATCTGGGTTCAAGTCCTACTGTGACTCTAAGCAAGTCATTTAACCTCTCATTGTTCTAAGCAATTCTCTAAGACTATAAAGTTCAGCCAAGATGTTGCCCTGTATTGGTAGAGGAAGTTTCCTCACTTGGAGTTTTCTACGCAAATGAAATCACCAGTCTAGTCTCAATTCCTATAAGTATATTTATTAATAAATGCCTCTTTTTCTATCATTCTTAATTAAATTATTGTTTTATTTTTAGAGAAGTCATAAGAGCATGTTCTGATCATAAATATGAATTATAGCTATAAATGGTCTGCATTATTAATATCATGAACTCAATCTTAACCATATGCATTTTACATATTATTGACTACATAATTGTCCTTAATTTTGAACTGTTTTGTCAAAGATATATTTGCCTTTGTGGTGTCCCACTCATCTTCATTTCTGTCTTCCTTCTTCCTTTTTATTTTTTGGTCCTTCTAAAACATTTGGTGGTTTATTCAATATGATACTCAGAAGGTTCTCACATTGAATGAGTACAATATGTCTTCTAGATGGAGAGAATGGCTTGGATCTTCAGAGATTTCTAGGATTTTCAGTTTTTCCACTTATCTCCTAAGGCAAGGAAATGTCACATGGTTTGAAATTGAGTATGCACTAAACGGAGATCCTATGAAAATGAAAGGGAAAGAAGAAATCAGGTGAATATAAAATGTGGTGCTTCCCCCCAGGGCTCAAAAAAGTTACAGAGGCCAAGGTGAGCTAAAAGAAGGGCTTGGAGTATGAATGGCATCAAAGTGTGCCAATTTTCTCCTTCCAGATTACAGGAAACAAATGGAAAGAAGGAAAGAGATAGCCAAAGAAATACAGACCTTCCATTTATATTGGTTAATCATAAACTGGACTATTACTCTATCTTAACCCTATGGTTGGGTGTAACTAGTGCCTTTTTATTTTTTTTCATAAATTATTATCAATCAAGCCATAAAACATATTGCAAGAATTATACATGATGATCAAGTTGAGTGAATACAGGATTAGTTCAACATAAAGACCATTATAAATGCAATAAATCTTGTAAATAAGACTCTATCAAGAAGAGCCAAAAATGCTTTTGACAAAATTTAATACCTATTTCAGTTGAAAACTTAAGAAAACTGAAGAATAAATAGAAATTTCTTTAATATAATTATCTCTCCAATATTAATAAAAGAATGAAGTATTTAAGTGGTTACAATCTGCAAATCATTGCACTAAGCATTCCATAACAATAGAAAAGAAAAAAAGTCTCTGGTCTTCAGGAGCTCACATTCTTATGGGGGAGGCAACACATACAGAAGGTTTTAGTCACAACCCAGATGGGGAGGTCCCATAGCCTTTAGTGTGCAGTGGCAAAGCAAATGGTGATGTTTCTTCTTTGTGCCATTAATACTGATAAGATCATTTAAGTATCTGATGTTGAACCATTTTAAGATTGCTAGGGACTTTGATGGCAAGAACTTTCTCTTCTGAATTTTCAATCAGTGTGATTATAGCACCTATAAGAGCAACTGCCAGACTACATACCCACAGGTATTGCTTCTCAAGATGATGACTTTGACCACTGGTCCTGGAAGCATTGCTATTCTCAAGGCTCTTGGTTTCAGGATCCTGTACTCTATCAAGGTCTGGAAGGAAACAACAGTCAACTTACCTGGCACATTTGGCTCCCCTTGACTAGTGCCTTTTTCTAAGTGTGTTCTATTATCTTCTTATAAATTGCAATTTATAGGACCAACATTACTCTTCATCACCTCCTATCCAGGATACATATTTCTTTATGTGTCTTTTTTTCACAGCATAGGACCTGGGAAGCTTTGGGAGCAACATAGGAAACAGTGATCTTTCCTAATGCAAGGCTAGGATCTCAAACCTTGGCCCATTGTTTGAGAGTTTTAACTTTCTAACTGGGGCAATAATCAAGATTCATTCAATTGAAAAAGCAAAGGAAGAATGTACATTTTATCCAACACAAAGGGAGCATGAAGAAAATAAATCAAGTGTTATCAGCAAATAGAGAAAAGTATAGATTATGGCAATCTAGGTGGTGCAGTGCATAGAATATAGTCAGGAAGATGCATCTTCTTGAGGTCAAATCTGGCCTCAGACACTTACTAGCTGTGTGACTCTGTTTGCCTCAGTTTGCTCCTTTGTAAAATGACCTGGAGAAGGAAATGGCAAACCACTTCAGTATCTTTGTCAAGAAAACCCCAAATGAGTTCATGAAGAGTCAGACAAGACTGAAACTATTGAACAAGAATTTATTATAATGCAATACATTGAAGGATAATAATTGAAAAAACTTAAAGATAAGTAATTTCAGTGTGAGTAAAAGGTACCATGCCATGTGGAAACTAAAGAATAAATATATTTAATAGTGCCTGAGTGTAAGAGGAAATTATAAACAAAAATGAGATTGTGTCAAAGTCAATGGCAAAGTAGATACTACATGAACAAAATCTATAGGATGCAACTGAAGATGTACTCAGAGGCAAATAAAATGCTTTTGTTCATTTTTTTTGTTTTCCCTTTGTTTCAAGATTGGATCTCCTGATCTTTTCCAAGCTAAAAATTCAATGGCCACTTACTGACTGGCCTGATCCTACCAAACCTGCTCCGTCTTTCTGATCTAGGTCAGTTCACCTCCTTAGGTAGGCAGCAAGAGGACCTACTATTTGTAGGGGTTCATTATATTGGCATTGGACACCTGATGCCAGAGCCACCAGCCTTAGTTTCTCCAGGAGCACATATTTCATGTATAGTACAAATACTTAATATAGAAACCTACATCAATGAGAAATACAAAAAGAAATTAAATGAGTTGAATTTGTGCTTTAAAATTTTGAAAAAGAAACAAAAATATTGCAAAATGGGGAAAAAGCCATTTTATCTCTATGAGATTTAACTTCTTCATCTGCAAAATGAAAGGACTGGACAAGAGGTCTCTATGCTCCCTTCCAGCTCTAAAAATATGTGACCTTATGTTCTTATGATTCAGTAAGCAAGATAATAATTGAAATTAATAGAGCTTAAGATATGAAAAAATGAAATTTACCAAAATTATCAAAGAAAAATAGATCATAATGAGAGGAAAAAATAAAGTACTCAGATTATGTCACATACTTTTATTTTAATAAATTTGGGAACATAAAAAGAAGTGGATAATTATTTAGAAAAAGTATAAAATAGCAAAAATAGCAAAAATAATAAGTGGAAAATACAAATAGGCCAGAATTAGAAGGAGAAACTATGTGCGTCATTAAAGAGCTACCCAGAAAAGCCAGCTGGATTCATAAGAAAATTCTACAAAATTTCTAAAAAATTAACTCCTATGCCACATAGACTATTTCAACACTGGAAAGGGGTGATAGTCTATTCATTTCTCTGTATGAGACAAATAATGCTGTGATCCATAAACCAAATAAAAATAAGATTTGGAAAATAAAGCATAAGCCAATATACAACAAACAAAACAACCAATATGATAAATTACATCAATAAGAAAAAAGGACTTCAAGAATAATATTAGGTTCAGAGTAAACCTGTAAAAAAAATTTTAACACTTAAGCCTGTAAAAACATCTAAAAGAAGAAATAGAATCACATGTCAGTATGACTGTAAAGTACATTTTACATTTACAACTACAAAGCTAAAATTATGTATAATAAAGAAATATTAAAATCATTCCCACTAACGTGTAAGGTAGGGCTATTCATTCTCTTTTTTATTTATTTTTTATTTGTTTTCTTGTTTACATTATTCATTTTCATTACATTTTTGAATTACAGATTTTCTCCCCATCTTGCCCCTGCCCAAACCCTAAAACAGCAATCCCACTGTAAAGCCCCTCCCCTGCTCTGCTCTCTTATTTTCTGGTAGGGCAGGGAGGGTCTCCCTATCCCAGCCCCTGTATATCTTAATTCCTCATTGCAGGTATTGGAGAACTTTAAATTCTAGATTCTTTCGATTGCTCCCTTGTCACCCACTCCCACTGGAAGGACACTCAGTTCAATACAGGCTATAGATGTGTGATTATACAGGACAGCTTCATAGTGGACATATTGTGAGAGTGATCATCTGTCTCTCCTTCCTATCCCTCCCCCCACCTTGTTCTGTTCTCTACCCTGTCCCTGTCCCTTTACT
>CM053593.1:238602774-238616562 GCA_028646575.1 Pseudocheirus occidentalis | reverse complement strand
TTTTTTTGTCTTAATAGCTTATTAAGCTTAATAGCTTCTAATCACCTCTAGTCCTGAGATATGGGAAATGGTGCCTCTTGTCCCAGATCTTCAGTTCTCCCCTCTAGCCTGGAGGAAAAACCAAACCTCAAACCTCCTGTAAGTGCCCATAACCAGGGGCTTTCTACCCCACTGCTTTTGTACTTACCAGGTGTGTGCTGGTTCCTTCTCACCTCCACTGCTCTTCAAAGCGCATCTGGGTCTGGAATTTCTTATCATCAGAGGTTCCATTGATCTTCCCTAGCTCAGATGTCTAACTCCCCTCACTATTCCAGGGGTAAAAAGTATCTGTGGCTGGGGCTGAGGCAACCTCTTAAACCAACCCTGGGATTTGAAGCTTGTTGTTGAAATGGACCCTACCCTGGACATGTTACTCTACATAGGGACCAAACCTCATCCTGGGATTATTCTTTCGCCCCAGTTGTGCCCTTATTCTCATTTATCTCCACCCATACTTTGTTTGCTCTAAGGCACTATATTAACTCTTTTGTGGGGGAAAATCTTAAGAGCTTGGAATTTTCTGACCTACTCTGCCATCTTCCCAGAATCTTCTCTATCACAATATTTCATCACAGTCACATACCACAATTTGTTCAACCATTCCTCAATTGATGGACATCTTAATTTCCAGTTCTTTGCCACCAGAAAAAAGCTACTATAAATATTTTCATACATACAGCTTTTGCTTTTTTGCATTTTTGTTTTTGTTTTGTTTTTCTCTTTTTGGATACAGACCTAGTAGTGGTATTGTTAGGTCAATGCCCTTTGGGTATACTTCCAAATTGTTTGACAAAATGTTGAATCAGGTCACAACTCCATCATTAAAGTCTCATTTTTTCCATGTCCCCTCCAACATTGTCATTTCCCTTTTCTCTAATAGATATGAGGTAGTACCTCAGAATTATTTTAATTTGCATTTCTCCAATCAGTGATTTAGAGCATTTTTATATGGCTATAGAGATTTGATTACTTTATCTGAAAACTGTTTATATCTTTTGATCATTCATCAGTTGGGGAACAGCTCTTATTTTTATAAATTTGGTTCGGTTCTCTATATGTTTGAGAAATAAGGCCTTTATCAGAGAAACTTGCTTCAAAATTTTATTCATGGTTACTATTTTTAACTATATTTCCCTCTGTCCCATATTCTTTCTTTCCTTTCACCCTGTCCTTCAAAGTGAATTTTGCTTCTGACTATTGCCTCCCCCAATCTGCCCTCCCTGTGTCACTGTCCCTCCCTCCTATTCCTTTCCCTTTTTACTTTCCTGTAGGATAAGATAGATTTTTATACCCAACTGAATGTATGTTATTCTCTCTTTGAGTCAATGCCTTTGAGAGTAAGGTTCATTCACTCCCTTTCATCTCTCCCATCTTCCCCTTCACTGTAAAAGTTTTTCTTGCCTCCTTTATGTGAGATAATTTACCTCCATTCTACCTCTCCCTTTCCCTTTCTTCCTGTGCATCCCTCTCTCTTCCCTTAATTTCACTTTTTTAGGTAGCATTCTTTCATATTCAATTTATACCTGAGCCCTCTGTCTATATGTACTCCTTCTAACTGCCCTAATAATGAGAAAGTTCCTATGAGTTATGTGTCACCTTGCCATGTAGGAATGTCAACAATTTAACCTTTTTGAATGCCATATGATTTTTCTTTCTTATTTAGCTTTTTATGCTTCTCTTGAGTTTTGTAACTAAAAATCAAATTTTCTATTCATCTCTGGTGCTTTCATCAAGAATGTTTTAAAGTCCTGTATTTCACTGAATATGTTTTTTCTCCTAAAGGATCATACTCAGTTTTGTTGGGTCGGTGATTCTTGTGTTATTTGACTATGGCTCCATGATGCTGGAATTGCTTCTTTCTGATTGCTTGCAATATTTTCTCCTTTGTCTGGGAGCTCTGTATTTGGCTATAATATTCCAGGGATGTTTTATTTTGGGATATCTTACTGGAGGTCATCAGTGGATACTTCCCAGTTTTTATTTTACTGTCTGGTTCTAGAGTATCAGGACTGCATTCCTTGATAATTTTCTGCAAGATCGCATCTAGGCTTATTGTGTTGTGGCTTTTGTGTTGTCCAATATTCTTAAATCATTTCTCATGAATCTATTTTCCAGGTCATTTTTCCAATGAGATATTTCACATTGTCTTCCATTTTTTCATTCTTTTGTTTCTATTTTATTGTTTCTCAATGTCTCATAAAGCCATTAGCTTCCATTTGCTCCATTCTAATTTTTTTTTCCTAAGGGGCAATTGGGGTTACATTGCTCAGGGTCACATGACTAATAAGTGTAAAGTGTCTGAGGCCAGATTTGAACTCAGGTCCTCCTGACTCCAGGGCCAGTGCTCTATTCACTATGCCACCTAGCCATGCCCTCCATTCTAATTTTTAAGGAATTATTTTCTTCAGTGAGCTTTTGTACCTCCTTTTTCCATTTGGCCAATTCTATTTATTAATGATTTTTTGTCTTCAGTGAATTTTTGTGCCACTTTTTCCATGTGGTCAATTTTACTTTTAAGGCATTCTTCTCCTCATTGGCTTTTTGGACTTCTTTTTATCATTTTGCTTAGTCTGTTTTTTAAAGTGTTATTTTCTTCAGTATTTTTTTTTGTGTGTCTCCTTTATCAATCTATTGAAACCTTTTTTTCATGATTTTCTTGCATCACTCCCATTTCTTTTCCCAATTTTTCTTCTACCTCTCTTGATTTTCAGAATCTTTTTTGAGTCTGTCCAAGATCCAAGACTAATTCTTATTTTTCTTGGAGGCTTTGAATGTAGAAGTTTTGACTTTTTATGAGTGTGTGTTTTGATCATTCTTGTCACCACAGTAACTTTCTATGGTCAGAATATTTTTCTGTTGTTTGTTTATTTTCCCATTGTGTTTCTTGACTTTTAATTCTTTGTCCCTAGAAGTATCTCTGAAAACAGCTGCACAAAATCCCTGAAGCTTAGGACAGTGCACTTTCCACCCTGGAAGGAGATTAGCTTGGATTAATGACACCTGGCTATTTCCAAGTGTCTATTCTGCACCTCCATTCTTCCCTGCCCCCAACCCTCCCTCCCAAGATTCCCAATCTATGTCAATGTCCAATTTTTATAAGATCATGAGTCTGTTGGAATATCAGAAATATTATTCATGAATTTGAACATATTTTCACATGATTCCTAGAATTTTGCATTTTTTCCCCTCCAAAATGGCCATCTCCCTAGGATCACAGATTGAGAACTGGAATCAAAGACCATCATATCCACAAAGATGATAGGTGGCAGAAGTAGAATTTTTCCATTCCAGATGCAAGCTTTTAAACAAGCAAGCCAGCAAACAAATAAATAAGTAATGCACTAGAAAAGAACAAGAAAAATTTTTATTAACAAGTGAAATCAATTTTCCTGTGTCATGGTAAGAGTCCTGTTCTCTCCAGAAGTTAAGACAGGGCTGGACAAAGCTCTGGAAGCCCATGGCAGGGGAGAATCCTGGGCCAAGAAAACTTGGAGATGAACAAGCCAAGATGTCTTTTCCATCTGCTATTCTGCTGATGCTCCGCTACTCACATTTCCTGTCTATGTGTATATGGAAAGCCATTTAGGCCACTGGATGTCTCTGTTTCTCTACCACAATGACAGAAAGTAGACTATGTCATTATTTGCAAATCAATCTTTTTCTCCTTAAAGCAAAACAAAAAAAATGATACTAGTTAATGGTTTGTAATTCTCATTTGAGTACATAGGAAAATAACACTGTGGCTCTCATAGACATGTCTAGGGGTGAGAACAGATTTATTGCTGTAATTTTAGTCCATACATGCAGGGACAGTTTGTGTGTGTGTGTGTGTGTGTGTGTGTGTGTGTGTGTGTGTGTGTGAACGCGCCCATGCATGCTCATGCTGACCAGTCAGAGTACTATTGGTGAAGAGAATTTTCACTCCCTCCTACACTGGAGGAAATGTCTGGAAATTTGTCTGGAAAAACTGATAGGGGAAACTGAGAAAAAGAGGAGAGAGAACTGCCCCTTCAACCCTCTCCCCAAGATTTGCAGAAATGTAGAGGATAGACAATTTTGCATTGATGGGTTTAACAGCTACCTTTTGAAAAATTTACCTTGGTTAAAACTGCCAAAGATAACTAAGAAGGTAAGTCCTGCTATTTCTGGAAGATGCAGCTCCAGCCAACAAGTAAATGGGGGATATTAAGAGGAAATATAAGAGACATCAGCTGTTCGAATGACGTCAGGCAAAAGCGCTCTTGAGGCCCTGAGTATGGCTGTTCAGAGTTTAGGCTGGATGCCAAACAGAGCGCAGGAGACCTAGCTGAGAACAAGGAGCTCCTGGTCAGAGCAATCCGCTACTTTACAATTTCGAAAACATTTTCACCTGCATTATCTCATTTGCTTCTCACAACAACCCTGCCATGTATATTGGAAGAGGAATGTTATTGTCACTTTTATAGATGAGGAAAGGAAGAAAATGTGATGAAGTAGAAAGAACGTCAGTGGAGCAGCAAGCATTTACTATGGTCAGGCACTGTGCTAAGTTCTGACACTTGGTTTGGAGTCATAGATTGATACTGATGGAGAATTTATTAAGCACTTACTATGGGGGCTCAGGATACTGCACTAAGTCCGGGAGATACAAACACAAACAAGTCAGTGCCTGCCCTCAAGGAGTTTACATTTTAATGAGAGGAAGGCAATACATAAAGGGAAGCTGACAAGGGAAAAGGGCAGCTCAAGATGGGGCAAGGTAGGAAATGGTGTGTTCGGCTTAGTTTTTGGCAAGAGAAGATGAAAACTCACCTATCAGAGTCAGGGAACCCTGTAATAGAGTTCAAAGTTGTGATAGCAGGGAGATGAGTATGAAGGCTGGCTGTCAACTACATGGTGAAGAAATGACTACACTTTATAGTGAAGATGACCACCGCACTAATAATATTTAGAGAAGAAGATAGACATAATTATAGTCTGATGTTCCCTCTCTGGAGAGGTAAGCAGAATGACCAATCCTGTGTTCTCAGTCTCCTGCTTCTCTCCAGCAAGTGCAGCAAGATAAGGTGAAATATAACATCTCTTGAGATCTGGATTTGAATGCTGAATCTTCTGTTATCTATCTGCATGACAACCTTGGACAAGTTGCTTCCTTTTTCTGGCCCCCAGTTTCCTTATGTATAAAATAAGAAGGCTGCACTTTGTGAAACCTAATTTCCCTTATAATTCTATATATTCTATTGTATCCTGGGGTTCAAATCTTTTTCACTTGCATAAAATCTCCCACATTGGTGAAGAAAATGATTACTTGATGCTGTGCACCTGTATGAAAGGTCAAGTTGGTGCAGGTTTGAGAGAGGAGAAACCTTTCTGCTTCCAGCTTTAAGGAAAGATATACATGTTTTCAGATTCTTTTCATAGAGAAGTATCTGGAGAGGAAAAACCTTTGCAAAGAGGCATATATTTAAGGGAGCTAGTGTCTCAATATTTCCTTAATTTTCAGCTTGCCTCTGTAAAAAAATCAAGGAATTTATCCTTCGAGATTGGGGACTTAAAAAAATTGAACTGATATATGTTGCTTCTCACTTATTCAGTGTTTTCTCTAGCATATTCTAAGTTGTACAAACTGTATGATTCCTGTTTGTTCTCTGCTTGGATAAATGGCTTATTTACATTACAACTTTGTGATAGTCTTAGATGTAACACACTTTTGATGGGAAGTGATTCAAGCTTTTCAAAATAAGCTTGGAGTGGTGCTGTCCTTTAAGGGTTTGCAACCATGGAAAAGTTTTGAAGCTAAGAATGAAAAACACCTTAACTACACTAATATTTAAGGAAGAAGACAGATATAATTGTAACCTTGTATGCCCTCTCCAAGGAACAGAGTACCTCAATCTCTTGCTCCTCTCCAAGGTATGAATCAGTTTGTCTTTCGGAAGGATGGGCAAAATTCTAGAGATATCTATTTATACATCCCTGCAAGCTGCATTTAGGCAACCCACATGGACATACATAACCTATGAGTACAACATTAGAATGACCATCTCGGGAAAGTTAAGTGATTTGACCAAAGTCATGTGGCCAGTAAGCGTCACATTTGGAATTATAACTTGTTAGAACTGGAAAAATATTAAAAGTAATCTACTTCAGATCTCTTATTACCTGTAAAATATCATTGAGGTATATACAGGGGGCATATATTTCATTGTGTAGGGAACTCCTAGTGAGGAAATTCCTTCTACTATTCTGAAACTTATAGAGTTGGCTGAGCACAACGAGAGGTTAAGTCACTTTTCCAGAGTCACACAGCCAATTTGGGAATTAAGTTCAGGGCTTCCTGACTCAGAGACCAGCACTCTACCTACCATTATGTGTTGCATTTTTTCAAGCACAAGTCCTCATCCCAAATTTGAGGCTGCCCTACCACCACCCCCTCTTCAGAAGTGTTTCATGTGTCAATAAGAGGAATGAGTCTAGTAGTTTCTTGGGTGCTATATCTTTTGGAGCCACCAGGTGGCTGTCTAAGCTTGAGTTACCAGTTTAAGCCTATGGATGAATGCCCTTAGCTGTTCCTGGCTTTCCCAGCTTCTTTATTCCTCTCCTTCTGCTTTGCTTGATTTTTGTTTAAAGTCTAGTAATAAGGAGAATTCAATAATAACCCATAACTTGCTTGGCTCCTTGTGCGTCCATTCCTAGTAAAGTCCTTGATCTTTTCTTTAATCTGATCCAAAGGATGCATTCCATCAGTATTCAAATGAAATTCCTTTTTCTAAATCATAATGGCATAGAGCTCACTTTGAAGCCAGAAATACCTGGACTTGAATCCCACCTTGACACAAACTGGTTTTATGACTGGGAAAGTCAATGAAACTTCCAGTGCTCTAGGCAATTCTCTAAGGCTGTATATTATAGAAAAATTACCAACCTTCATTTGTAGAGGGAATTTCCTCAACTGGAAGTTCTCTAATAACATTGAAATCATAACTATTGCACTTATTCCCTATCCCTACCAAAAAAAACTAAAGGAAAAATGCAGATTAAATCTTCAATAATGCTGGAAATAGCTATAGCCAAATCCCTCCCAGTTCCACTTCTGTAACATGCCTTATTACTCTCATAGGGAAACTAAAGGCTATCATGGATGGAGACCTTGGTAGAGGAATGCTTACAAGCATCGGTCATGTCAAAGTCCTGGGGAGTTGGGAGAAGGAAATTATCCAACCATCTCCATGCGTGCGTGCAGTGACTGCCTCTTGGGAAAAACATCTGCTTAATGTTTTCATAGGCTTCCTCAGTTTCATTCTCTTTATCTTCTCCAAGAGTGCAAACAAGGAAGAATTGAGACACAAAGGAGATGCATTTCATATTGGAACCTTAGAAGACTGAGAAGAGTCCACAGAGAAAGAATAGGCAGAAAAGAGGGATTGGGAGGGGATAAAAATTGGGACTTGATTTGTGATTTCATTGGTTTAGGGAATCCCCCAATGGTTGTCCTTTGTTCTTGAAGAGGACCAAAATGACATCTCTATAGTGGAATAAAGGTACAATGTGTCTGATGGTGGCTGATCAGACCAATATGAGCTCCGAAAACTTTCCCATAGGTCAGGAACAAATAGTCCTAATGACTATTTTGAGTGGAGATATCTCTGAATTTGTACATCTCATGGTAGTTGTTGTTGTTTTTGAGCTGCTGCAGTTTTGTTTTGCTCATTGAGCACAGTGCCTTCTTTGATCTGGGGATGCCATGCTGGGTGGTTATATGATCAATTCCAAGGTCTAGAGTGTCCTTGTATCGCTTCTGACCTCCATGCGAGCTCTTGCCTTGTGTGAATTGTCTGTAAAATAGTCTGTTAGGCAAACATATATTTAGTATTCAAACTCAAGGAAATGTTGTCTACCAGTGCAGGTTGACATCTTCTCTGAAATTTATAGTATTATAGAGTTAATTAGAGCATTGTGAAGTTAAGTGATTTGACCATACTCATACAGTCAGTACATGACAAAGGCAGAATTTGAACAACGGTCTTCCTGGCTCCAAGGTTTGTTTGTTTATTAACTATGCCATGCTACCATTATTTTGATCAATTTGTTAGTTGGAACTAATGACCAAATGTTTCCCTCCCCATTATCCTTTAGATTATCCAAGTATTTCCACATCCTCTTTAATCCTTAAAGATACTGAAATGGTGGGGGAATGCAACAGCTATTAGCTGAAGAAGAGCAGATTTCAAGTCAAGTCAACAAGCATTTATTAGGCACCTGCTGTATGCCAGGCACTGTGCCAAGGATTGGGATATAAAAAAAGGCAAAAGCAATCCCTGCATTTAGGAAACTCACAGTCTGATTGGGGAGATAAAATGCAAACAACTATATACTAGAAAGATACAGTATACTTTGGAAATAATCCATAGAGGGAAGACATTAACATTAAGGGGGAATCATGAAAAAGTTTCTTATAAAAAATGGGGGTGGAATTTTGGTTGAGATATGAAAGAAACAAGGGAATGCAGGAAACAGACAGGAAAGAGAGCATGGGGGAAAGCTAGTGAAAATTCACTGAGTCAAGAGATGGAGTATCTTGTGGGAGGAGCAAAAAAAAGGGCAGGGTTGTTGGATTGCAGAGTACCTGGGTGGAGGTAGGGGGCATCAATCAAGAGTAAGAAATCAGGAAAGGTAGGAAGTCTCTTGTCTTTTTGGTGTTGTAATGGTAATGGTAATTTGAAGATCTTCCCTGCACCTTAATAAGCCTGGGGGAATATGAAGACCTTCCCTGCTTTAAAAATAAACTCTGCTCTCTAATAGATTTAATGTAATCACATGAAGCCTGTGGTTGGAGGAGTTTGCTAAAGGGTGGAGCAGAGCACACAGAGAGCTGGGAGTCAGAGCCAGAGAAAGGATGCTCAGGCAAGGAGTTAGGTTTGTGAATAAAATATTAGCCATGTGTTGGTTTGTGGGAAGGATAAAGGATGGTGTGGCTCTCTGCTACATTGTGGTGCAAAGTGGTGCAACTTCTATGTTGCTGTGATGGATTTGGTTTCCTGGTGTTGGGATTTGGGTTTTTGGTGTCTGAATAAATGTTTTGCTTCTGTCTTCTATATGGAAAGTCTACTATATTTTGTGATCAAGCACCATGCAGGGATATTTATAGTCCTGGCCAGTACTGTAAATATTGTATTGGCACTATAGGCATATATAGCTAAGATATAATAGAGAACCCCCTAAGACTTATCAAACGGATGACATGACTCCTCACTTCTGGTGATTCATATGCTACTTCCAGAAAGAACCTAAAAAGTATTGACAATAACAATGAAGTTTTGGATAAGAAACTGAAGGGTTAAGTGCCCACTAAAGGCAAGAGGTGTAGAAAAAAAAATTAGTTGGGAAGCTAGCTAGCTAAGAAGGTGTTGTCCTAATTGGATTCAGGTTCTAGATAGCCACTTTACAGTATAAGGCTAAAAGATTCCTGGATGGAGGAGGGCATCAAACAAAGGGTGCTAAAAATATATCTGCCAGATGTCTAGCAAAAATAATCTACAAGTTTTATATGGAAAGGGAAGGTGAGGAAGAAGATTGCTTCTGTTTATGTTTATGTTTATCCCCTAAGTTATATACTATTGAGAGTAGCCAAAAAGAAGACTAGTAGCTGAAACACTCAGAAATTCACAGAAGACAAAAATCTAAGAAAGGAGCCAGGAGAAAAACCCAAAGCCTTAAGAGTCTCTACACAAGTACCCAAAGTTCAGATAACAAACAAGAATAACTAGAGGCACTAATAGCTCAGAGGGATCACTGAGTCTTGGTAGCATGAAACCTATGACTGGACTATGGCTGGGCATATCTTATTCACCACCATGGACAGGCATTTGTTAAATACTTACTATGTGCCAGGCACTGTGAATGGTAATTAAAAAGAAACAAGATAAGTAAAAGGGATGTGAGAGGGATTTTGCATTGAGCAGTCATTTTCAGCTCTGTTAAATTCTCCTTGACCCCTTTTGATATTTTTCCAGGCAAAGGTACTGGAGAGGTTTGCCATTTTCTTCTCCTGCTCATTTTACAGATGAGGAAACTGAGGCAAATGGGGTAAGTGACGTGCCCAGGGTCACACAGCTAGTAAGTATCTGAGGCCATGTTTGAACTCAGGAAGATGAGTCTTTCTGACTCCAGACCTAGTATTCTATCCACTGTGCCACCTAACTGCCCTGCAGGAGGAGTAGCATTGTGTATTAAGAAGGGATATTCATATGAGGAAATCCAGGAAACAGAGGGGGCAAACATGATAAAGAATATTTGAGTAAAGGTCAAAGGAAGGAAAAACAAAAGTGATTTTGACACTGGAATATAGTATAGACCATCTGGACAGAAATTGGAAATAGGCATGTATTTGGAAATCAGATCATAAGCCAGGCACAAATCTCTCTGTCTCTCTCTCTCTCTTTCTCTCTGTCTGTCTCTGTCTCTGTCTCTGTCTCTGTCTCTGTCTCTGTCTCTGTCTCTCTCTCTCTCTCTCTCTCTCTCCCTCTCCCTCTCCCTCTCTCTCTTGTTTGCATAGACTTAACTTTGTTGACAATTTTATCCTTTGAAAAGGTATTTCCAAAAAGAAAAAAAAAACCTTATTCTGGATCTGATCAGGGAGGGTCCTAACAGGAATGATGTAATTATTAGGGTGTAAATGATGAGAGGTCTAGGGAAAATAACTAACTACTCCATCTTAGAATTTGTAATAGAAGAGTGGAAATCTAGACCTAATCTGACAGGCATTCTAGGGTTTGGGAAAACATATTTCACAGACTCTTTAGAAAAGGTTGGTATGATAATTATGGACTAAAATACTTCAAGGAAAGTTAGCCCAGGATGGATAGGAAATGCTCAAGAATGAAATTCTGAAGACACAAAGAAAAAAATGGAATGGAGAGGAAAAATAAAATTTTCCTGAAAAGGCTGATTTGAGTGCACAGGGAACTCACCAAGTAACTTAGATCGAAAAAAAATGTAGAGAATATGGAAAGAAGACCAGTTCTGGTAAGGATGTAGCATGGTATAATGCCAATTTGATATTCACAGTGCCTAGTGTGGCTATGAATATGCTGGTGTAGTGCTGAATCACAAAATATGACAGACTCTCCACATAGAAGACAGAACCAAAACATTTATTCAAACACCAGAAAACCAAATCCATCATAGCAACCAAGAAGTTGGTACACATAACCAATGCAGTGAGCACTGACATCTCCAAGCCCTCCCTCTGTTAGGCCTTCAAAACAAAACAGGTTTCCTTAAGCAAAAATGCCCCCTTTTACTTACTCTAGCTGCCTTGCCTCTGTGCTCCTTACTCCTATCTCTGTGCATGTTCTCTCTTGCTTCTTCCTGCTCCACCCTTCCTGTTCCACCCTTTCAGCAAGCTCCTCCCACCAGGGGCTCCATGTGATTGTAGTTGGTCTATTAAGATCTTCAAATTCCCATTGCCATTACACACTGTCCTGTCAAAAACAGCATTAGAAATGCCGAAGGGCAGAATGAGCTGGAGAGAGAAGCTAAGAGGTATAAAGGTTTTTTTTAAAGCTATATTGGGAGAAAATGGAAGATTGAAGAAGGGATAGGACCTAACTTTGTTTGTTAAGGATAGTTTAATGATAACTGACAACAGACAGAACTCAGAGCTACTTAATTAAAAAAAATTTTTTTTCTCTGCAAAGGTAAATAATGCTATGGCAAAGGACAACCTACCTTCCATGGATGAATTTAAACCACCTGGTGCTGAAAGAAATAGCACATGTAACTGCTAATCCACTGACCATAGTGTTAGAAAAGTCATAGAAAATAGGAGGGGAGTCCTGAGATTATATAAGGGCAAATGCTCTAATTTTCAAAAAAGGGATGATGAGACAGTCTGTAAACAATAGACTAGTGGACTTGACTTTGAATTTTGCAAAACTTGTAGAACTGATAAATAAAGAAATGGTTGGTGAATATCTAGAATGGGATGCAGTGATTACAAGAACACATCACAGCTTTGGTGAAGGCATTGCTGCTGCAGCTGCTTCAAGAGGCAGACTCTGCCTCTCCTCCTGACTCACCACTGTTTGCTCTCACCCAGGAATAAGTCGGTCAGGAAGCGCCTCCACAGCCATGGCATTCAAAGACACCGGCAAGACCCTTGTGTAGCCCTAAGTGGCCATTCACCAGATCTGAATCACCCTGACCAGCCGCAACGTGAAATCACTCAAGAAAGTGTGAGCTAACTTAATTAGAGGAGCCAAAGAGAAGAAGGGACCTGTTCGAATGCCCACCAAGACACTTCAGATCACAACTAAAAAATCTCCTTGCGGTGAAGGTTCAAAGACCTGGGATTGGTTCCGGATGAGAATCCATAAACGCCTTATTGATTTGCACAGTCCTTCCGAAATTGTTAAACAGATCACTTCTATGAGCATTGAACCAGGTGTAGAAGTCGAAGTCACCATTGCAGATGCCTAACCAATCATCTCTTTTAATAAATTGATTGCAACTATTTAAAAAAAAAAGAACACATTATAGGGCACTAGGTATTGCAGTGAGTAAACACTGGCCCTGGAGTCAGAAGGACCTGAGTTCAAATCCGACCCCAGACACTTAATACTTACTAGCTGTGTGACCTTGCATAAGTCACTTAACCCCAATTGTCCTGCCATTCTCCCTTCCAAAAAAAAATACATCATGCTAGACTACCTTCATTTCTTTATTTTGCAAAATGACTAAACTAGTTGTTTACTGGAATCCTGTGTTTATGGGTCTGCATAGGTTTTAGCAAAGCTTTTCCTACAGCATCTCATTCTAGTCTCATAAGGGTACTTGTAGGCCTCATATTGACTTAGCAAACCATACATTAATATTATTTATATTTTACTGTATTTTTTATTTATCTTAATTATTTCCCAATTGCATTTTGATTCAGTTTGGGCCACACTCAGGAGTGTTGTAGGCTGCATGTAGCAAATAGGCTGTGGGTTTGATATCTCTGGATTAGATGTACAATTAAATGGATTCAAACCTGGTTGGATGCCCAGACTCAGAGTAGTTGTTAATATGTAACATTAACAGCTTTATTTTGCTACAGGGGGGATCTAGTTACCTCACACTGTATAAGGGCCTTACACCTCTCACCTGTGTGTGTCAAAACTCTGTTTCAGGTTTTGGCTCCTTCTGTCCAATCTGCTTTTGCACCAATTTCTCAGAGATAGACCATCATCACATGGTTTGAATTTAAATTCAAACTTTGTCAGGGTTCTAAGGACAATCCTGTTAAAGTGAAATAGTTCTCCTATTCATCCGAGTCTCCCCTCTTCTCATTCAATGTCTTCCTTCCTTCCTTCCTTCCTTCCTTCCTTCCTTCCTTCCTTCCTTCCTATCATCTATCTTTCCACCTATCCGTCCCTCTGTCTATCTATCTATCTATCTATCTATCTATCTATCTATCTGTCTGTCTGTCTGTCTGTCTGTCTGTCTGTCTGTCTGTCTGTCTATCTCACTGGATAAAACACTGGACTTGTAGTCAGGAAGGTATAAGTTCAAATCCAACCTCAGCCACGGTCAGACCAGTATGACCCTGAGCGATCACTGTCTGCTTCAGTTTCCTCATTTGTAAAATGGGGATAAAAATAGCACCTCCCAGGGCTGTTGTGAGGATAAAATAAAATGCATCTGTAAAGCATTTTGCAAAACTTAAACCACTATATAAATTCTATTATTGTTATTACCCAACTTACCATTCCCAAGATAATGTATCCA
>CM053593.1:238587785-238602674 GCA_028646575.1 Pseudocheirus occidentalis | reverse complement strand
TCCTTCCTTCCTTCCTTCCTTCCTATCATCTATCTTTCCACCTATCCGTCCCTCTGTCTATCTATCTATCTATCTATCTATCTATCTATCTATCTATCTATCTATCTATCTGTCTGTCTGTCTGTCTGTCTATCTCACTGGATAAAACACTGGACTTGTAGTCAGGAAGGTATAAGTTCAAATCCAACCTCAGCCACAGTCAGACCAGTATGACCCTGAGCGATCACTGTCTGCTTCAGTTTCCTCATTTGTAAAATGGGGATAAAAATAGCACCTCCCAGGGCTGTTGTGAGGATAAAATAAAATGCATCTGTAAAGCATTTTGCAAAACTTAAACCACTATATAAATTCTATTATTGTTATTACCCAACTTACCATTCCCAAGATAATGTATCCATAGAGTGAATGATATTTAAACAACCAGGAACTTACACTCATGACACTTTTAGATCTTGAACATAACCATTTACTTAACAATAAGGCAAAAGAATAATATCATAGATACTAATATATTAAAGCAAATAAATAAGTAATAAATAATCTATCATAATACACATATAAACTCAGAACATACTTTTCTACTTAGCCATTAAGGAATAGCTACACAGTTATAGGAACCTGCAGAGAAAACATGAGAGAGGAAATTCAGGTGCTTTGGGTAACTCACAGTGTTAGACTACATTCTTCAATGTAATCAGTCCTTTCAGGAATTTGTGAATTTGCTTCTTTTTTCACTGCCTAAGTGTTGTTCCTTAGTACTCTCCAGTGAAGTAAATCCCCCCTCCCCTCTATCTGAACATAACCTTCACAGACTTTCAGTTGACCATCACCATTAAAGGGACATTTATTTATCATTAGGACTTACTGTCAATAACAATTTTCTTTAAGCTAATCAATGGCTATGTTCATTAAACTGGCTGTCTCTGGCTATATAGACCAAATTAACCAGTACTGTGCTATCCAATCAAAATGGAGTTTGTGGCAACAGTGTTCCTCACCAGGACACCCAAAACAGCTGCAAATCTTCTGTGCTTTTCCTTACCAAGCTAAAGGTGGTAGAAAAGAGCAAGTCCTAAGGCAAAACTTCACCTTGGTCCAGCTCTAGGTGGCCCTGAAGGGTGGTCAATAGAAGTCTTGGCCAACCAACCAGAGTCTTGCTCTGATAAATAAGGAATCCCTTAGATAAAACCTTCCATTAGTTAATTATTTCTAATTTCTAGATTCTGGCTTTCACAAAGTAGATATTTTTCCCACTAGATTCCTATCCTATGCCATTGGTTCCTTTCTGCATTGTCCTCTTCCTCTCCTATTGTTACTGCTTTTGTTTTGCTGGTTTAAATGAGAGCCTTCTGACTCTCAAAGACTCATCTTTCACTCAAAAAGAAAACTCATTTTCACCTTTCAAATTTAGTTCTCTTAAAATCATTCCACAGTCTCCAAATGTTTATATTATTTTGCATTACTTTTTTTACCCTCTTTATAGTCTTAACATCAACAGCTAGGTCTTGATTAAGTTGAATAATGAATTCTATGAAGTAGTCCCATGTTTTTGAATTTGTGCTATTTGAAGTTATAATAGTATAAAATATAGTAATTAGTTCTAGTTCAATGGAAATATACAGTGCAAATTCAAATAATATGACCACTTCACATTAGTCAGGACCTAGGTGTATATACAAATTAGCAGAGGTATACAACATCCTTTGCAGATCTTTCATTCCTTTGGTGACCTTGAAATCATATTTATTTACACTCAAATTTCCTAGTTTCTAACAAATAAAAGATCTTTCTCTACTTCTTTCTAGCATAAAATGTTTTCCACATATAAGAAGCATAACTCCACTCCATTGCAAAAGGTTCAAGTCCTTATGTATATACTTCAGATAATTTTCTCTCCCAAACTGTCCAAATCCTGTTTTTCATACCCATATATTAGGAATATATATATATATAAATTAGTACAAAGCTTTTATTTCTACTTTTTTTAGGTATCAAAGTTTGCCTTTAAAAATGGTGAAATCACTCATCATTTAACAATCAACACAAATTTCTTGGGCTTCAATAAGAAGGGGGCAGCTTTCAGGGAAAGTCATAGTTTCACTGTACTCTGTCCGTGGTCGGATCTCATTTAAAGAATTGTGTTCAATTCAAGACACTGCAGTTTAAGTTGATAAGTTAGAAAGTATTTAGAGAAAGGCAAACAGAATGGTAAAGGACCTTGAATCCCTGGTATATGAGGATAAATCAATGGAATGGGGCATTTTTAACATGGAGAAAAGAAGATTGTGGGAGGTATTATGGGTTTCTCCAAATATTTAAAGGATTATCATTTACAGGAATGGTTAGACTTGTTTGACCCCCAGAGATACATGACTAGGAAACCTGATGGAACCAAGTGCAATTGATGAGCTTTAGACTTACTAACAGGATAATTTTCATAATGATTCAAGTTGTCACAAAGTGAAATGAGCTTCCTTGAGAAGTGATAAGCATCCTGTGCTGAAAGAGTTTTAAGCTGAGACTGAACGATCACTTGTTGGATATTGTACCTTGGGGATACCTTTCGTGTATGGATTGGACTAGATGACTAGACCAACTCTTTCATGTATGGATTGGACTAGATGACTAGACCAACTCTCAAGTTCTTTGATTTTCTGATTCAAGGGTCACTAAAATTCAACTCTGACTTCTTGTTGAAGTCACTAAGTAACAGATCATCATTTAGACATTACTTGAATATTTCTAGTGCTAGGGGATTCACAAAAGACATTCATATTCTGGTGCTGCTACTTACTATATAAGTGCATTTAGGCAAAGCACAAAACCTTTTAGACCTCAGTTTCTTCATACATCAAATGAGGGTATTAGACTGGATGACTACTAGCATCCCTTCCAACTCTAAGTAACTCACTTAATTCTGGGGAAGCTCTAATTGTTAGATATTTCTATCACTTTGATACTTTAATGGTATATTATTTTGTCCATATGGATACACTTCCTACTGATAGAATACAAATCCTTTATGGCTTAGTAGACAATTTTTAAGAGTTTGAAAATGAAAATATCATTATCTTGTGGCTAGCCTGGTGATACATTTCTGTTTCAGTTATACTTTTCTTTGGATGTTAACTCTGTCCCTGGACCTATATTTGAAATCTTTCTAGTTTCAACTCCAGGGCTTGACTTTTCAGGGCTTGAACTCATCTTGAATGAATGAAGGGATGAATGAATGAATGAATGAATTAATTAATTAATGAAAATAGATGAATGGATAAAAAGGATTTGAGTGTTTCCTATGTTTTAGGCACTGTGCTAAGCACTAGGGGTAAAAGTACAGGAGAGATAAGGTCTCTGCTCTCAAGGAGCTCGTATTCTAATAGGAGTAGACTGTACACTTAAAGGAATGATAGGCAGGGAAGTGCAAAATCACAGGGCTGATTATTGGAGCCATTCAATTGAATGAAAGGTCCATTCCAGCAATAAGATTAGTATTGAAATGATTACTATGAATTTTTTTATGAATTACTATGAAATGAGCAAGAGGGAGAAAGTGAAGGAAGGATGGAAAAGGGTTTGTTTGTAGCTTTGTGGGAGGAATATTACATGGTGCTGTGGGCTAACTGTAGCAAACTCTCACTAATCAGTGAAACCGCAAAGTAAGAGCTAGAGACAACAGAGAAGGAATAGGACAGGAAAAATGTCAACAGTGGGAGAAGAAAAAGGCTACCTCCTTATCATGGAGGCATCAGAGCAGGACTCTAATGGCAGAGATTTTCCTGATATTTTTGATAAGATTTGACTTGTGGTAATTAAAAAAAAGTTTAATGCTTTCCGTTTTTAATATGACATTCCTGGAACTTTCTCTAACTTTCCCTGTCCCTCCTCACCTCCCCAATAAGTTGTAACTGTCCTTCTAACAACATAAACAACAACCAATTAGGCAATAAAAATAATGACCTCATCTGGCAGAGTACATAACATTGTGCTCTAGAAATCCCTTGCTTCTTTATTTGTTCACCAGGACCAGGACCATTGTTGGTTTTTAAATTTCTGTCTAGTAGCCTTTTCATTTGCACTTTTGCACATTTTATATATTGTTATTTTGGTTCTGATTATTCTATCATTTCATACAAATATCCCCAAGTTTCTCTGAAATTCTCATATTCATCATTTCTTACTTCATAATAATATTCCATTGCATTTCTAAGTCACAGCTATTCACTCAGTTTTTAATTCATGGACAACAATTTTATCTTCAGTTCTTTTTTTCCATAGAAAAGGGATACTATTTACATTTGGGTATTTATTTGAGCTATTTTTCTGTCTTTTTCTCCTTGGGGGTATTTTCTCAGTAATGCTGTTACTGGGACAAAGTGTATCTAAAAGAGTTTAGTTACTTTTCTTGAATGATTCCAAACTGGCATCTAATTGGTTTTGTCTAATTCATATACCATCAACAGCATCTTCTCATAGTCCTTCCAGTATTGACTGATTTATTTAGTCATTTATTTATTCACTTATTGATTGACTGAATGGTTTTCCTTTTGCCAGTTTGATGGTTTTGAAGTGGATTGGAACATATTCTTGCATAGTCACATATTGTTTGCAATTTTTCTTTTGAAAACTATTTGATTACAATCATTTTGCCATCTTTCTATTAGGAAATGGCTCTTGCTCTTCTACATTTTTGTTTTTCCCCTATGAACCTTCAGCATCAGACTTTAATTAGTGACCTGTGTTGCATCTTCCCAATAAACAATCTCTCTCTTCCAAATCTATTTCCATTGATTTTGTTAGTGTAAAAACTTTAAAATTTTACGTAATAAGTATAATGTTTCATTTTTTAAATGATTGCCTCTAATTCTTCTTTGCCTAACCATAGTTGGGAAAGGTGCCTTCTTCCATTTCTTTTAATTTTTTATGATGTGATATTTTCTATTCAGATTGCATATTCATTTGAAGCTTATTGTGGTGTATATATATATATATACATATATATATGTATGCAGGTATGTGTACACACAAACACACACACACACATCCCCTGTCTCAGAGTCCATTGTTATGGAACTCTCTTCTTATTGGTGGAGATGAATGCTCTGACTTGTGTTAGACATGACAGAGAACTCTAGCCATTTCCAACCCTCTTTGGGACTCTTCAAGCATTGGGTTGCTTCTGGCAATTCTGGCTTCCCGCTTTGATAGGGAAGATGAAAGAGGCCAATTCTATTTGACTTTGGGAAGATATGAAAGGAGCTGGCAGTCTCCATCATGCCCCTGTTCCTAGCTCACTGCACAAGAGACTGTGGGGAGTTTCCTCTTGGGTGAGATCAAGAACAATCTCTTCTGGTTAAGCTGTTATCTTGCTCCCAATGAGAGAGTTCCTTCACTCTGTTGTCTAGTGCACATTCTCCTATGTATATCTTCTATAATTTCTGTTTTGCTATACTTTGAATAAATGGGTTTCTTTATTATGCTATGTGTGTGTTCATTGTGGATGTGGTATTTGTTGGGGAACAGGTCAAGTTTTGGATGTAGAGTTTGGAGTTATGGGGTGGTTAGGTGGCTCAGTGAATAGAGCACCAGTCCTGGAGTCAGGAGGACCTGAGTTCAAATACAGACTCAGACACTTAACACTTACTAGCCATGTGACCTTGGGTAAGTCTAATTGCACTGCCTTCCCCCTCCAAAAAAAAGTACATCATAAGATCAACCTGCAGCTTTCAAAGCTTTTTCTGGTATAGAGTATGGAATCCTCTTTCACCAATAATAATGAGAAGGTGATCAGAAGTTAGCTTGTACCCCATCATATTCTTTAGATTAACTGTATTTAGGGGAGCAGATAGAAATACTTCTAACCTGGTATGCCCTCTCTCTGAGGAGAGGAGAAGGACTTGACTTCTGGCCCTAGCTTTCTACTTCCCTTCCTGGAAGAATGAAAATGGCCCTTGCACAAAGGTAGGAGAAGAGACTAGAGATGCCTATTATGTCTCCCTTCAAGCCATACTCCCATAGTCCCTGCCACAGCTGGGCATCTGTCCATTTGGGACTCACTGTCTCATTATATATGGTATATAATGTTAGTCCAGATCTAATTGATACCAAACTAAATTCTAGTTTTTCCAAGAATTGTGATTCTTAACCCAGTAATTTATGTTCTTGGGTTTATCAAATACATGGTTAGAATGTTTTATTGCTACTGGTACTTGTTTGTCTGATCTATTTTACTGATTAAACATTTCTATTTTTAGGCCAGTAGCAGATAGTTTTGATAATTATAATTTTATAATATAGTTTGAGAATTGATAGCCATGCTTCCTTCATCCCTACTTTATTTATTGTTTCTATTGATATTTTAGACAGATATTTTTTCCTTCAAATGCATTTTATTATTATTTCCTCTATTACTATTAAATATTACCTTGATAATTTGATATGTGTGGTACTAATTCTATCAATTAAATTATATAGTTATTTTATTTTCCTATTCCAACCATGAGCATTTCTCTAATTTTTGTATTCCTTTATTTCTCTAAAGAATGTCTTTTAGTTTGATTTATGTAAATATTGCATTTCTCTTGGCAGCTTGATTCCCAGCTGTTTTATGCAGTATGCAGCTATTTTGAGTAAAATTTCCCTATCATTTACTCTTGTTTTTTGTTAGTACTATATAGAATTGACGAATTTGTGTGTTTTTTTATATTGTTACACAATCGCTTAATCACCTCAGAGTATCATCATTGTATCTTCAAATAAAGGAAAGTCATGTCTTTCTTCCGGGTGTTTTTATTTTTAATTTAACCTTCTTTTCTTATTTTTATATCTATCATTTTTAGTGCTATGTCCAATAATAGGGGAGAGGGAAGACATCCTTACTTAGTCATACTCTAGATTTTGCCACCAACCTAAAATGTGTGACTTTCATGTTTTTGAACTGAAATTCCCTTATATGATTAAAATATATCTACTTTGCAACCCCAAGTCACATCCTTTGACCACTCTGTCACCTCCAGTTTCTTGACTTCTCTTTTCTTTTTCAGTCTTATTCTATACTGTAACCCTGTACCAATTATACCCTTGCCCATCCTGACTCCTTGCTGAACCAGTTCAACTCTACATTTTCATCTTCTCTTGAGTCCCTTGACCTTTTATCACATCACTTTGCCATCTCCCTCCATCTGCTGCATGTTCTCATATACACAAGCTGCTGAAGAGACCTGGGGGGAAAATATCACAAAACGGTGTTGACTGCATCCACTAAAAAAATGATGTTACACAACCTCAACTGGACCCTCACTGCTGCAAGGCAATCTTTTTACAAGTCCCTAATTAACTCCCTATCTCATTCACCGCAGCAGCTATTTCAATTATTTTAATTCCTCCTCAAATCTTTCATTTCACCCCTCCTTTCAACTTCCTGGCTGAGAACCCTGCTCCTTATTTTACTGAAAAAATTGAGACGTCACCAAGAGCTCTCTTTTCTACCTCATTTGTCATTTCACATCACCCAGATTCCTTCTGCCACTATCTCCTTCTTTATTCATTTCACATAACAAAGTGACCCTTCTCCTTGCTGAAGCAAACTCCTCTATATGCACAATTGATTTCATCTCATCCTGTCTTCTCTCCAGTATATTGCACCCTCTATAATCCTACTCTTTCACTAATCTCCAATCTCTTCCCGTCATTAGCTGATTCTCTACATGCTCTATAAGCATGCCCTTAAAAGATTATGATTTGATCTTTCCATTCCTAGTCATTGAACCACATCTCTCCCCCTTCCCCTTTCTGGTTAAACTCATCGAGAAGGCCATTTAAAACAGGTTTTCCTACTTTTCTTTTCACTTTTTTTTCTTAATTCTCCACAATCTGGCTTCTAACTTCAGCATTTAACTGATCTTGCTCCCTCTACAGTTACTTGCCAAATCTTAAAGCATTTTCTAAGTCCTCATCCTTTTTGCTCTCTAGACTTTGACACTGTTGTTCACCTTCTTCACCTTGAGGGTGAGGACAATTGCTATAGGTTTTCATAACACTACTCTTTCTTGGTTCTTTGCTAGATTTCTATTTGGGTCACTCCATCTAAAAGTGATTGTTTCATAGGGCCCTTTCTGGGCCTTGCCCCTTTTCTCTTTTTACTCTATGTTATTTCACTTGGTGATCTATCAGTTAGCTACTATGGATTCTATTTTCAGTTGTATACTGATGATTTATGGATAAACTTATTCAGTCCTGATTTCTCTGCTGAACTTCAATCTTGCATCTACAACTGCTAATTAGATACTCAAACTAGATATCCTATAGAGATCTTGAACTCAATATATTTGAAACTGAACTCATCTTTCTGCTTAAATGTTCCCCTCTTCCCAATTTCCCCATTATTGTTAACATTTTCTATTATGGTACTGCTACTCTTCCAGGTTCTACCCATTTTTCACCACCCCAAATCCCCATATCCAATTTATTGCCAGAGCCTGTTGATTTTATTTTTTTTAACCATCTCTCACATATCTCTCTTTCTTTTTTCTGACACTGCCACCACCTGGGTGCAGGACTTCATCATCTCATGCCTAGACTATTGCAATAGTTTACTGCATGGTCTGCCTGCCTTAAGTCTCAATACAATCTAGTGGCTCCCTGCTGACTCAAGGATCAAATGTAAAATGCTCTATTGGTTTTCAAAGACCTTCATAACTTCCACCTCTCCTACCTTTTCAGCTTTCTTTTACCTTACAACTCTCTATTCACTCTGAATTGCTGTAATAGTGACCTCCTTGCTGTTCCTTGCACAAGACACTCCATCTCTCAGCTGCAGGTATTTTCAATGGATCTCCCCATGCCTGACTTTGAAGATAAAATTTCACTTTCTATAGGAAGCAATTCTTCATCCCTAAGTTCTAGTGTCTTTTTTTCTGTTGATTATTTACAATTTTTTCTATGTGTAACTCCTTTATACATAGTTGTTTGCATGTTGCCTCTCCAACTAAATTGATTCCTTTGAAACAGAGATTGTCTTCTGCTTTTATTTGTATCCCCAGTGCTTAGTACAGGGTTCTAAGGACCTAGAGCAGTACTTCTTAACCTTCCTAATGCAGCGACCCTTTAATACTCGTATGTGGGTGTATTTGGGCATATCTGCAGGTGGGCAAACCAGCGTGGAGATGGACAGGGGAGCAGTGTCTCAGTTCCTAAGACCATCAGAAATATGTGTTTTCCAATGATCTTAGGTGACCCCTGTGAAAGGGTCATTCGACCCCCAAAGGGTTTGCGACCCACAGGTTGAGAACTGCTGCCCTAGAAGGTCACATGTGGCCTCAAGGCTGCAGGTTCCCCACCCTGTAAGGGAAAAAGACTACAGAAACAAATCCAAGAGTAATTAACTATAACCAATTGGGACACAAGGATGTCTCAACATTAAGAAAGCAACTAGCATATTTAATCATTTAAATAACAAAAACTAATCATCCAATAAACATTTATTAAGCAAATATTATGTGCTAAACCCATTCAGCATATATGTAAAACCCTCCCTTCTTTGTTTCATTGCAGTTTAAATAAGCATACCTTTTATAGTTTCATAGAAGCCTTTAAAAAACTGAGGACCAAGTTTATGATACAAAGCTATAGCCCTGCCTCACTGTTGGCACAAACTTAATAGCAAGCAATCTGTTATGAGTCTAACTGTGCTATTTATCTAGCTCACCTGTCTCTATCTTGTCCATAGAAATATGATGAGAGATTCTGTTAAATATAGTCCTAAAAATCCAGGCACATTAATTCTGTGGCAGCTTATGACCTACCAGACTAAAAACCCTAGTAAGGAAGGAAATGAGACTGATTTCACAGAATTTATCCTTAGTGAACCCTGGCTGGCTGCTATAATGATCACTATTTCCCTTTCTAAGTGTTCACTATTGTCTGTTCTGGAATTTTTCTGGAAATTCTTAAAATGTGTTAAAACATTCCCTCCCAATCCCCTCTCAGTTCCCTCAAGTTTAGTTGAATGTGCTCTTAAAAAGTGCATATGAAGTGGTGGCTAGGGGATACAGTGAATAGAGCACTGGCCCTAGAGTCAGGAGGACCTGATTTCATCCAGCCTCAGACACTTAACACTTACTAGCTGTGTGATCTTGGGCAAGTCACTTAGCCCTAATTGCCGAGCCCTCCCCCTCCAAAAAACAAAAAAAAGTTCATATGTCAGAGGCAGAGCCAAGATGGCAGAGTAAAAGCAGGGAGTTACTTGAGCTGTCCCCCAAAACCCTCCAAATACCCGTAAAAAGCGACACTCTAAACTAGTTCTAGAGCAGCAGAACCCACAAAATGACAGAATGAAACAAGTTTCCAGTCCAAGACAACTTGGAAGGTTGACAGGAAAAGTCTGTTGCACCATCTGAGAGAACACAGTCTAGTGTGGGCCTTGATGGCACAGACTGGCCCAAGCAGGCCTCAGGGCACTGAATCATTTACAGCTGTCGCAGTCTCCAGACTTCTCAACTCATAAATGCCAAATACAACTTAGAAGGTCACTAGGAAAGACCTTTTGGACCTGGGTGAGAGAGGACTAAGGTCTGGCTCTAGTCCTAGGGTGGGTGGAGATGGCAACAGCAGTGGCTGCTTCTGGAGCTCTCCACCCACAGATGGCAGGGGGATCGAGTGGTTGATGTGAGGGGGATTGCAGGGATCTCTTTGCTGGCACTAAGGCAGGATTCTCTTGGTTTTCCTATGCTGGAATTTGGGTTTCAGTCCTGGGTGATGATCCTGGGGCAAGGAGGAGTGCTGGCATGGAGGAGCTTATCGTGGCATTGGAGAGGGAATGCTCACAGTGCCAAAGCAAAAAAGAATGTTTGTGGTCACTCACAGACCAGACAGAGCACAGGCCAAGAGAGGAGTAAACACCTCTCCTTTGATCACAACACCTTGTAAGAGCTAAAAATTTACAGGTCGCTAGAAGTATCTCTGAAAACAAGCTGCACAGACACCCTGAAGCTTGGGATACTGTGTCCCCCACACTGGAATTAGAGCCCTACCTTAACAAAAAGTTAGTCAAGTAATTGACTGGGAAAATGACCAAAGAGTAGTACAATGGCTCCAAAAGATATGAGTATGGAGTAACTTTTCTAAGCTCCTCCATGAATTCCATCACTAAACTTTAAAAAGTGCATCTGAACAGATTTTAGAGTGACAGAATCCATTGGGAGACAGAGTGTGGCAGATTCCCAGCTCAGGAAAGTGACCACATAGGTTTGGCCATGGAGTCCACAGAGGCTGCACCAGAGCAAATCAGAGAGCAGACTACAATAGAGTGAGAAGGAGCCCCAGCCAGCAGACTCACCCATCCCAAGGGTGATTCACAGCCATCTCACCACAGGACAGAGGATCAGTCAAAGCTGAGTAAGAGAAAGCGCAGGGCCTGCAACAGTGACAGCAGCTTCTCCTGGGGCTATCAGCCCACAGCCTGCACGTTTAAAAATCAGCTACCTGAATTTCCAGAAGCCAAGATGACAAGGTAAACCCTAGCTGCTCCAATTCCCCCTCCCTGACCCATAAAACTCAGAGATAAATGTCCCACCCAGAGTAAAATCCTGAAATAGTGGAAATAACTTCAGGCTTAGGAGTCACCGAGAAAGGATGTGACTGAGGCAGTAAGGAGTCTTAAATGAAGGGCATGAGGGGTCCCAACAAGCCTCACCTCAGCTGACCAGAAGGAACTCCCAAAGCCCAGAGTGGTGGAGCCAGCAAGTGCTAACAATACAAGCCCAGGTGGGCCTTAGCACCACCAGGTGAATCTGTACACACCAGCTCTGCTGGCTGCCAGCTGCTGAACCTGCATGAGCTCTTGCCCAGCAGCATACAGGCGGAAATCTGAAGTGGTCAGATTACCCCTTCCTGACAGAGCAATCTATCACCCTCAGGGTAAAGAAGGAGAATCCTGTCCTTGGCCTCAGTCTAGACATCCAGAGGCTATAGCACACAAAGTCAACAACCAGGCACCTAGCTCCCATCTTGATAACTGTGAGTCAGAACCCCCTGTACTCCAAAAGCAGGAATACACTTTAAAGGTCAGGAAATAGGCAATCACAATGGGCTGGAAGCAACTTGCAAAGGGGAGACCAAAGACAATTGAATCCTATTATTGTGAAAGAGAAGAATCACTTTCAGGAGACACTGGGAACTCTGTATCCACATCTGAGACCACAAAAGGAAATACGAATGGAGCTCAGACCCAAAAAGAATACTTGGAGGAACTCAAGAAAGATTTTCAAAGCCAAATTAGAGATGTAGAAGATAAATTTAAATCTATAGTGACCAAATTGGAAAAAAAAATCTCACTAAAGAAAACAAATCCCTAAAAAGTAGAATTTGTGAACTTAGACAGGAGGTTTAAAAATCTAACTGGAAAAAACACCTCTGTAAAATAGGAATATCAAAAACTAACTGGGGAAAATAATTCACTAAAAATTAGAATCAGTCAAATTGAAACTAAGGACTCTAAGATGAACCAAGAGTCAGTCAAACAAAACATGAAGATTGAAAAATTAGAAGAAAGTGTAAAATATTTCACTGGAAAAACAACTGACCTGGAGAATAGATCCAGGAAAGATAACCTAAGAATTACTGGTCTACTGGAAAGCCATAATGAAAAAAGCAGCCTGGTCAACATCTTCCATGAGACTGTCAAAGAAAACTGTCCTGATGTCCTGGAATCAGAGGGTGAAATAGTTACTAGAAGAATTCACAGAATTCCTCCTGAAAGAGATCCCAAATTGAAAACTGCAAGAAATATAGTAGCCAAATTCCAGAATTACAAGGTCAAGGAGAAAATACTGCAAGGAGTTAAAAAGAAACAATTCAAATATCATGGAACTACAGTCAGGATTACACAGGACCTATCAGTTTCTACATTAAAAGATCAGAGGGATTGGAATTTAATATTTCATAAGGCAAAAGAGCTAGGACTGCAAGCAAGGATTAACTACCAGGCAAAACTGAGCATAATCTTTCAGGCAAGGAGATGATCATTTAATGAAATAAGGGACTTCCAGACTGTCCTAATGAAAAAGGCAGAGCTCAATGGAAAATCTGATCTTCAATGACAAGACTAAAGAAAGACATAAAAAGGTAAACAAGTAAAACACACTCACACACACACATGCACACATAACTTGGTATTCAATAAGAGCAAACTGTTTACATCCCTATATGAAAAGCTGACACCTATAAATATTGAAATGTATGTGATCATCACAACCTTTAAAAGGGATATACTTAGATAGAGGGTGTGGGTATAAATGAACTAATCTGATGATTAAAAAAACAACTTATTAAGGGGTTCAAAGAGATTGTAATGGGAGAAAAGGAAAGGATGAGGCAGAAAAAGGTAAATTATGCTACACAAAGAGGCATAAAAATATACTATAGTAGAGGAGAAGGAGGGAGGAGATGAACATCATGTGAACTTCATTTTCATTGGTTCTGGTTCAAAGAGGGATCAACATAGTCAGGTAAGTTTAAGATTCTAATGTGAAAAGATACAAAAACTCATTATAATAGAGGGAAAAGAGGGAGGGAGAGGAGCACTGTATGAAATTTACTCTTATTGGTTTGGACTCAAAGAGGAAATAATATACTCTGACAAGTATAAAAATTCATTGTACCCTATACACAGTAGGAAGGGTAAGGGGGGGAATAAGAAGAGGGGATGGTTAGAAGAGAGGGAAATAGTTGTAAGGGGAAAGGGTAGGTAAAGAGGGGGGGTCACAGGGAGGGAATACTGAGGGAGGTGGAGGTCAAAAGGAAGACTCTTAAGGAGGGGATAGGAGAAGGAAGAAACAAAAACATAAACAGGGAAAGGAATAGGATGGAGGGAAAGACACACAGATAGTAATCATAACTATGAATGTGAATGTGATGAACTCTCCCATAAAACAGAGGTGGATAGCAGAATGTATTAAAAACAGCAAACCTACAATATGCTATCTACAAGAAACACATTTGAAACAAGGGGGGATGCACAGGATAAAGGTAAAAGGCTGGAGTAGAATATCTTATGCTTCAGCTAAAGTAAAAAAAGCAGGGGTAAAAATCCTTATTTCAGATAAAGCAAAAGCAAAAATAGATCTAATTAAAAGAGATAAGGAAGGAAACCACGTCCTCCTAAAGGGCACCATCAAGAATGAAACAATATCATTACTTAACATATATGCACCAAGTGGTATACCTTCCAGATTCCTAGAGGAGAAGTTAAGGGAATTAGAGGAAGAAAGAGATAGCAAAACTATACTAGGGGGGACTTCAATTTCTTTACTTGATAAATCTAATCTCAAAATAAACAAGAAAGAAGTTAAGGAGGCACGTAGAATTTTAGAGGCTAAATATGATAGATCTCTGGAGAAAACTGAATGGCAATAAAAAGAAATATAACTTCTTCTCAGTGGTAGGTGGCACATACACAAAAATCAACCATGTACTAGGGCATAAAAACCTCACAATTCAGTGCAGAAAGGCAGAAATATTAAATGCATCATTCTCAGATCATGATGCAGTAAAAATTATATGCAATAAAAGGCCATGGAAAGATAGACTAAAAACTAATTGGAAACTAAATAATTTAATCCTAAAGAATGAGTGGGTCAAACAAGAAATTATAGATACAATCAGTAACTTCTTTCAAGAGAATGATGATAATGAGACAACATACCAAAACTTGTGGGATGCAGCAAAAGCAGTTCTTAGGGGAAGTTTTATATCCCTGAGTGCATACATGAATAAATTAGAGAAAATGGAAGTCAATGAATTGGGCATGCCATTGAAAAAGCTAGAAAAGGAACAAATTGAAAACTCCCAATTAAATACTAAATTAGAAATAATGAAAACCAAGGAGAGATTAAT
>CM053593.1:238572218-238587285 GCA_028646575.1 Pseudocheirus occidentalis | reverse complement strand
AAAAAAAACCCACAATAAAATTGATAGACCCTTAGTCAATATGATAAAAAAAAGAAAGAAGAAAGCCAAATTTTGAGTATCAAAAATGAAAAGGGTGAATGTGCTTCCTATGAAGAGGAAATTAAAACAATTATTAGGAATTATTTTCCCCAATTGTATGCACATAAATTTGACAATCTTAGTGAAATGGATGAATATTTACAAAAATATGTTTTTCAGATTAACTGAAGAGGAAGTAAGTTACTTAAATAGTCCCATCTCAGAAAAAGAAATTAAACAAGCCATCAGTGAACTCCCTAGGAAAAAATCTCCAGGGTCAGATGGATTTACTAGCAAATTCTATCAAACATTTAAGAACAATTGATTTCAATACTCTACAAACTATTTGGGAAAATTAGTGAAGAAGGAGTCCTACTAAAATCTTTTTATGATGCAAATATGGTACTGACACCTAAATCAGGACAACAGAGAAAGAAAATTATAGACCAATTTCCCTCATGAATATAGATGCAAAAATGTTAAATAAAATATTAGCAAAAAGACTGCAGCAATTTATTACAAGAATAATACACTTTAATCAGCTAGGACTTATTTCAGGAATGCAAGGATGGTTTAATATTAGGAAAACCATAAGTATAATTGATCATATTAACAATAAAACAAGCAGAGACCACGTTTATCTCAATAGATGCAGAAAAGACTTTTGACAAAATACAACATCCATTCCTATTAAAAACACTAGAAAATATAGGAATAAGTGGAGTCTTCCTTAAAATAATAAGTAGCATCTATTTAAAGCAATCAGCAAATATTATATGTAATGGGGATAAGCTAGAAGCATTTCCAATAAGATCAGGGGTGAAACAAGGATGTCCACTATTACCCCTCTTATTCAATCAATAAATCAATGAAATAGAGTACTTTCAAGCATTCTTGATGAAAAGATCAGATCTGAATTGAAAATTTGACTTTCAAATACAAGACAAGAGAAGCATGGAAAGGTAAACAGGAAAGCAAAATCATAAGGGTCTTACTAAAGGTGAACTGTTTACATTTCTACATAGTGTAAAGCCAATCACGGGCAGTTCTCCTGAGGACGGCTACTGTGAATAGCTTTAAGGATCTAATCACATAGTTAAGTGCACTCTATATTTCTTCAGCAATAAACTAAAGCAAAACATTCAGGAAACTAAAGCACAACATTCACAAAAATGTAACCTAACAATGTATTGCCAATTTGGCTCCATAGTCTTAAAACATATCATTCAGTAAATCATAATCTCATCAGTCAATAGACAGTATCCAAGTGAAATCCTCTTTCATCTTGACTTGAAGTTGGCTTTCAGTCATCCTTAAATCAATCATCCTTAAGTCAATCATCCTTAAGAGGTAGCAGACAGTACAAAGACCATCCAACCTTAGGTCAAAGAAAGTTACAATATCATCAGTAAATATTGAGTATTCAAAGAAGTCCTCTTTCATTTTAACTGGAGACTGACTTCCAAACCCTATGGCTTCTCTTCCACAGACTGGTCATTCCCAGCTCTTGTCTGGATTTACACGTAGGCAGCTCTGTGCTTTGGTTCTATACCTCAGCTTACTCCTTCACTCTAAGCTCTTCAAAGTTTCTGTTTCTAAGAAGACAAGGCTTAACAGAGTTGTCACAATATTTACACGCATTGCCAGTATTATCATCACAATTCACTATCTGTCTGACAAAGTAACACAAATCAACAGACAAGGCTCCTATCTGAGAAATCAAACACAAATCAACAGTAAAGTCTCAAGACTTCTGTAAAAGCAAAAGTAAAGCCTTCTTTCAGGATTTCTGTCTATAAACAACAGTCTCCTTTTGTCTGAAAGACCAAATATAGAGTCCTACAGAGTGCCCAAATCACAAGTATTCTCCCTCGTAGTTCTACCTGGTCCCAGCTCATACTTGCACTTTTCTCTGTTTTGCTTCTTCCTGTTCTGCTCTTTTGGCAAGCTCCTCCCACCATGTGCTCCATGTGATAATGTTAGGCCTATTAAAGGTAGGGAAGGTCTCCCAACTCCCTTAGGCCTATTAAGGGCAACAGAATGTATACTGTTTCCAACAAAGACTTGATACCATCAAAGGTGAAGCTCAAAAGCACTTGACTAGCTGAAACAAGCAGCAAACTACTTGCTTGCCATTACACGTGGAAAGATGATATTTGTAACTCATGAGACCTTTCTCAGTATTAGGCTAGTTAGAGGGGGAAACACACACACACAGATAGATTAATAGATAGATAGATAGATAGATAGATAGATAGATAGATAGATAGATAGATAGATTAGATAGGTAGATAGAGGGCACAAGGTGAGTTGAATATGAAGAGATAATATCTAAAAATAAAAGGGTGAGAGAGGAATATACTGGGAGAAGGAGAAAGGGAGTGGCAGAATGGGTAAATTATGTCACTTAAAAGAGGCAAGAGATAGTCTTTACAATAGAGGAGAAAGGGGAAGGTGAGAGGGAATGGGTGAACCTTACTCTCATTGGATTTTGGCTTAAGGAGGGAATAATATACACACTCATTTGGGTATGGAAATCTATCTTACCCTACAGGAAAGTAGAGGGGAAGGGAATAAGAAAGGGGGAATGATGGAAGGGAGGGCAGATTGGGGGAGGGGGTAATCAGAAGCAGACCCTTTTGAGGTAGGACAGGGTCAAAAGAGAGAATAGAATAAATGGGGGGTGGGATAGGATAGACGGAAATATAGTTAAACTGTCACAACATGAATATTATGGAAGTGTTTTGCATAACTACACAGTATTATCTATATTGAATTGCTTGCCTTCTCAATAAGGGTGGGTGGGGAGAGAGGAAGGGAAATAATTTGGAACTCGAAGTTTTAAAAATGAATGTTAAAAATTGTTTTTACATGGAACTGGGGAATAATATATACAGACAATGGGGTATAGAAATCTATTTTGCCCTACAGGAAAATAGAAGGGGAAGGGATAAGAGAGGGAGTTGGTGACAGAAGAGAGGGCACATTGGGGAAAAGAGTAATCAGAATGTATGCTGTCTTGGGGTAGTGGGAGGGAAGAGATGGGATAAAATTTGGAACTTGAAATCTTGTGGAAGTGAATGTTGAAAACTAAAAATAAATACATTTAAAAGAAAAAAAAAAGTCTGTATGTCCTTGGATTCCTGAGGCTAACAAGGAGGAATGGGTGGATTAGGAGGGAGTGTTGAATGTAGGTACAAATTAAAATTTACAGAATAGTCAGTGGTTTAGTTTGCATTTTATGTCTTCTCTCCTGGAAAGTTTTCCTTTTTTTCCTTTATTTTTTTTTCCTTTTGGACTCTGCCACTGACTGGGATTATCACATTGTGATTTTCTTGGATTGCCTCAGGGCTCAGAACTATGGAAACTGGAAAGCAAGTGTGAATGTAATTTCCCATTTCTGGTATTATTGTATACTGAATAAGGTTTGATCTCTACCTCCCACTTTTTCTTTTCTTTCTTGTGGCCAACATAGAGACAAACTTCAGGTAGTTCATATGTGGTACCGGCTGTAGTTTCCTGCATGACATAATTTTACTCAGGTAGTAGGTTATCAGCTCTCATCCCAGCTATCAACTTCAAGACTCTATTCTGCTCATTTGTGCTGTTGTTTATTGAATTGTACACCAGACACATCTAAAAATATGTTGTATTTCACACCATTTACCATTTGTTTCACTCCCTTTAACAATGTTTCTTATGAGTAGGCTTTTCATAGAACCATAGAATCTAAGAGCTGAAAGGAGACCTAAAGATTCTCTAATTCAAACTCTCTGTTTTACAAATAAGAGAACTAAACGCCAGAGATGGAAAGTTGAAGGTCACACATTTAGTTGGTATCACAACCAGGACTGGCATCCAGGGAGAAACTGGAATTTTCAGTCCAGTTTAGTGCAAAATTCGGAATCAGCACAATGCTTTTCTATCTGTGTGAACAGTTTGTTCATTGGATCATAAAAGAGATCAATAAATTAATCAACAAGTCTTTATTATCCTCCTACTCCTAGGATCTGGGGATACAAAAGCAAATACAAAACAGTCTTTCCCCCCAAGGAGCTTACATTCTAATGGGAGTCAATATTCAGGTTTCTCTCTGTCTCTCATAAATGCATTATGTATGACATTATATTATTACGTATTATATATTTATATTGTTTAGTAGTTTTTCAGTTGAGTCTGATTCTTCATGATCTGTTTGGGGTTTTCTTGGCAAAGATATGGAAATGGCTTGCCATTTACTTCTCCAGTTTGTTTTATAGATGAAGAAACTGAGGCAAATAGAGATAGTGACTTTCCCAAGGTAACACAACTAGTAAGTGTCTAAGGCTGGAATTGAATTCATAAAGAAAAGTCTTCCTGACTCCAGGCTCAGCACCGAACCACCAAACTGTCCCAATTTTTATGTGTGTATGTGTGTATGTGTGTGTGTGTGTGTGTGTGTGTATGTGTAGATATATACATATACACATATGTATATATAGTTGTTTCTGTTGTTCAGTTGTGTTTGACTCTTCATGACCTTGTAATGGTAAGGGCATTTGAAGATCTTCCTTGCCCCTTAACAGGTCTAGGGAATTTGAAGATCTTCCCTGCCCCTTAATGGGCCTCAAGTGGAGCCCAACAAGAGAAGCTTGATTGGGGGGCGACTTGTTTTTCAGAAAGGCCTTTACCTTTGCTACTTTGTAATTAGGCAATGGGTCATGAAGGTTGTCATGTCCTCTGACCTTGAAGAAGGCTCTATGTTCTCTGATGTGAGGCTTTGCTTTGGGCTTCACTTATGGGAAGAGTTGTATGATTTGGCCAGATAAGACTCTGGGTAGCTGTTAAGGAGCCCCCTGGCTTTGAAAACACAGATTTTGGTGCTTCTCCTTCTGGTAACTAACTATATGTGTATGCAATGGTCAGATAGCTGGAAGCCCTGTCTGTTGGTCTGTGAATTGTGATATTTTTTCCGTCTATATTTTTTGTCTGCTTATAATTTCTGTTTGTATTTTCTCTGAAGTTCAGGGTGCTGAGTTTGCCCCCAGACTAAGTGAATGATAAATATATTTTATTAAAGTAAGTTTGTTAACTGCTTTTGGAGTTGCTTTCCTTTAGAAAAGCAGATCAAAGAAATTGTGGTAGCAGTCATCCTGGGTATGGGGTGCTTGTTGTTATAGACCCTTAAACCATACTATCCATGATGTTTTCCTGGGAAAGATATTGGAGTGGTTTGCCATTTCCTTTTCCAATGGAGAAGGAAATGATGTAATAATGAATATAATAATATAGTTATAATATATAATAATATGTGTAAATATACAATCTTATAATGTATGTAATGGAAACAATATATACAAAGTAGATACAAAATAATTTTTTTGTTTGGGGGAAGGATTTGTTCTGTGAATTTTGGATTTAGTCACAGGATTGTGCTTGAGGACCTAGAGGGCCACATGTGGTCACAAAGCAACAGGTTCACCGCTCCTAGTCAAGAATACCCTGAATGGGGTCACAAAGAGTTAGACATGACTGAAAATAACTGCACAAGAACATCACGTTCAAAACAGCAAATAAGTAGTGATGTGAGAATATAGTACAAGAGAGAACTTAGTATTGGATATGTATCTGGGAGTTATCTATATAAAGATTACAGTTCACTTTTAGAAATATCTTTACTCCGAAAAAGGATTATGCCAGGGATTTAAATTTGCATTACAAGGACCTACAAGGAGGTCCACAGATAGATTTTAAAGGGTCTATGAACTTAGATGGAAAAAAATCCATTCTTTTCACTAACCTCCTAACTAAAGTGTAGTATTTCCTTCAGTTATTTAAAAATATTATTTTTTGAAAGGGTCCATAGGTCCCAGGTTCGGTTAATATGTGTAATTCTCCAGAGTAGAATTTTTCTTTCATGGGAATGCAACAATTAAATGAATTCTCTCTGTCTCTCTCTGTCTCTCTGTCTCTCTCTGGCTCTCACCCTCTCTCTCTCTCTTTCCCCAAATACTACCATACACTCTTTCAAAGTGTATCTGAGCTTCCACTTCCTCAAAGAAACTTTAGAAGATTACTATGATCTGGTTTACATTGATCTTATTTCTGAATAGTGATAATAATTATAGTGATAGTTCATAGTCATAGTGATAGTGATAGTCATACTTTCTGTTGACTCCATATCATTTTCACTGCCTTCTCATCAGTAAATTTGGATATTTTGGCTCTTATAAGTGGTCTTTTCCCTTATTTTGTTGAGGCCCAGTCCTCCACACTTCCTGCCCACTCTGCAATACTGTACCATCATATATGTGTACTGTGATCCAATGCCCCATCTAGCTCTCTCTGTGTGTTGTGTTTCCCAATTAGGCTGTAATATCCTTGAAGGCTTGGATTATCTTGCTTCATTATGTTTGTATCCTCAGGGTATGTTCTTGCAAGCACTTAATGAATACCTTCCTTCATTCCTTCGTTCCTTCGTTCTTTCCTTCCTTCCTTCCTTCCTTCCTTCCTTCCTTCCTTCCTTCCTTCCTTCCTTCCTTCCTTTTTTCCTTCCTTTTAGTTGCTATTTCTTTGCAATAGGCTAAAAATATTCATCCCAGGGATTTATTCCAAAAAGCAACCTCCAATTCATGTTTTAGAATCTGTAATAATTATGTTACATTATCTGCATCTTCTATTGTAATCCCATTCGCTGAGTGACTTTTGATGTTCTGATGAATAAATATGATCCTGAAGTTTTTTTAAAACCAGATTAAGAAATATTCAGTACAATTCATTTTTGAAAATTCAATTTTAGTTTAATTATTTTAGAATAGGTAATTTTGAATGGTAAACTGCAAGTTAACCTGAATATTTTATTAGCCAGACTGTCATGTTATCTTATTATTATGACTAAATAAGACTTTTCTGGTTTTACAAAGAAAAATAACATTTTCAGGCTTTATTTGAAACATCTTACCTTCATTGTCTAAGCTTTCTTTCACAACCTAAATATTATCCTTTAAATTATTTTTTCATTTTTCCAATTACTTAGCATTTATTTTTTTTCTCCCTCCCACCTCCCCCATCCGCTGGAAAAAGGAAACGTAAAAAGAAAGAAATATATATATTTATTATATCACAGGCATAGTCAAATATAACAAATCCTCATGTTGGTTAAATCCAAAAATGTGTTTTTCATTTTGTATATTAGCCCATCTGTCATGAAGGGGGCATCATTCTTGTTTTTCAGTCCTCTAGAATAATGGTTGATCTTGGAAACTAAATTTATTACTTTTTAAAGATGCATTATTTTTTATCATTGCCTCCATCATTAAAAGTTCATTCATGGAGTAGATTCTTTAGCTTTTTTATACATGTACCTCCTTCTCCCATTCACAACTTTTAGCTTCCTCAACCCCTTTAAGGATTCCCTTTGACCCATATCCACTTACATCCTCCATCTCCCCCATTAAATGGTAGAGCACAAAATCAGAAGTGTTCTAAGTATCTGATGGGCACTCCATAGTGACTAAAGATTCAGCTCTTGTATTGACTATGAATTTTAATCATTATCTATTTTAATAACAGAATCAGTCATTCTCTACGCTTAATATATGCAACTCAGTTTTTAGAATCAAAGAATATGGAATTTAGAGATAGGAACAAATAGCCATGCTCTGTATACTACACCCTCCTCCAATTAAAATAGTAAAGAGAAGAGAAATGTCTAAAAAAACCCAAAATAAAAATAAACCATAATTTAAAATGAGAAAATCAAATTTAAAAATGCAATAGAGCAACTGAATGAGCTAAATCACCAGAATCAATTAAAATGAAATTAGATATAATATCCTGAAAGCATCCTCAAATAAATACATGATAACATTCAAAGAAATGAAGCAAAAATTTGTAAGATTAAGGAGATCATTATGGCAAATAACATAAGAGCTTGAAGAAAATTTTAAAGGATTATGTGAAAAATTAAGTGACTTGAAACTCTTAAAAGGAATGAAAAGAAACAATGAATAAAACAAATATGGAAGTTACAATAGAAACTCTGCTAAAATTTACAAAAGTAAGCAACAGAAAACTTACCATAGTGGAAAACAAAATTGTACACTATCAAGAGAAGTTGGAAAATGGTTAAAAGTTAGTGAATTATTCAAGCTATTTAAAAACAAGCAAACCAAAGTGATAGATCTGGGGGATAGATTATGTTACAGCAAACTCAGGCAGCCCAGAAAAGTCATGAAAACAAAAGAATTTGGATATTATATTATGAGAAAATATCTATGAAGTCCCAGAATTGATAGAAACACCTGGTGAAATAAAAAAAAAAAGAAAAAATCCACAGTACACTGACAATTAAGACCTTAAGATTTGATATTCCTACATACATTATAGTTAAACTCCCAATCGACAACCATAAGGAAAAATAATGCTAACAACTGCCAAAAGAAGCCCAAATTATTATAGTTATTATTTTCTTTAAAAAATCTGAATGAGGATCACATCAAACTTGCAATGACAAACTATAGCCATGGACCTCAAAACAATTTGCCTGGAAAAACTAACCTGCTTTCTGAGGCCAAGAGATGGATTTTTTAGGAGAATCAAAGAATGTAGAGCTGAAAGTAGGCTTAGAAGTTATGTAGTACAATCTTGTGAAGCAAATTGCGAGGTGATTTCAGATTTGGAAAGACATGGATTCAAATCCTGCCTCTGAAACCTACCAGATGTGTTATCCTGGACAAGTCGTTTAACCTCTTAGTCTTTGGTGCAGTACTCTAGGGGTATAAATTGCAAGGAAATACCTATATTCATTGATAGAGGGAGTTACTTCATTAAGAGTTGTCTATGTGAATGAAACCATAAATCTGCTCTAAAATCATCATCATCATCATCATCATCATCATCATCATCACTACCATCACCACCATCATTGCAATATTTGCCTATTGATTTAAATATAAGCTAGATCCTACTCCCCACTCACCCACCCTCAGTACCATCAAGCTTGTGCATAATTGAAATGTAGGCATATTGTAGCCCTTCTAATTGACTTTTGCCTCCCAAGTCATGAGATAAAGTTGTGATAGATAGGAACTTAAATTTGAAGTTTCCTCTTCCTGGTCTATTTTTTCCTCCCTGTACTCAAATGTAAATTGGTCCATGTGTGGACAGTGGCTACTTAAGTCAAATTGTCTTTCCCTTTTGCATGAGTTTGGGAAACTTTGCAGCCCATGCTCAGTCATCTATTCTACTTCTCAATTATCCAACTTGTACAATTTTTATAGTAAATATAATTTCATGAATTTTTTTCACTGTTAACTTACTTTTTTCCTTTCAAAGAAATTTCATTTTAGGGGTAAGACCTATTGGGGGCCATCTCTCTATATATATATGAATATGAATGAATATGTATTTATGAAACAGGATACAGTATGGAATTTACCCTTTGGCTCTTTCCATCAAATTTATTGTTTTAATTTATTTAAATGGACCCAGTGTTCAAAACCACCATGATGATGTAATAAATTAAATGGTTGAAAAGAAGTATCTCTTAACCCACTATACCAAGTTCTATCAACTCCATAATGGCTATGAAGCATTATCTCTTATGATTTTTATTCATGGATGGAATCCTTTTTAATGGACTATAGAATAATGAATGCCTTTTTATTAGAAACAAGATTAAGGGACAGAACTTCCTGCAGAAAATGTTTTCCATATGGCTCAAAGTTCCATTTGAATTGAAATTTTATGGATTCTGTAAAATGTTGTTATAGCTCTCCAGAGAAACACATGGTGAAATTCCTCTATGATGTTAATTGTCATTGGGCAAGACTAACCCACGTCATAGGCTAGCCCCTACAGCATTTATCAAGTGAGACGATGTCTGCAAAGTGATTTTGCAAATTTGAAGGCACTTCATAAATGAGAGCTGTTATTGTCATGACACTAACATTTACTGATTGCCTACTGTGTATAGAACATTGCTGTCTATCCTCCACTAAATTGTTGATTTATTTGGTTGCCTATACATAATTCCTATAAGGCTTTTATTTAGGGAGTATAGAGGTGGGGTAATGAGAGATATTAAAAAAGAGCATCAGCAAAACATTTTGAAAACATATAAAAGAAAACAAAAATAGTGCAGAAGGGACCATAAATATTGTGATTTTGTTACTACCTTATAAAAATTTATATGTATGTATTTGTATACATGTAAAATTATATGTATTTTCTGTATATACATATTTAAATATATATGCACACATATACATAATGTTTGAGGTAGCAAGGTAGAGTAGTGAATAGAGTGCCAGGCCTCAAGTCAGGAAGACTCATCTTTCCGAGTTCAAATATGGTCTCAAACACTTACTATCTGTATGACCCTGGGCCTGTTACTTAACTCAGTTTGCTCATCTGTAAAATGAGCTGGACAAGGACAAATCACTATAGTATCTTTGCCAAGAAAACCCCAAATGAAGTCACAAAAAGTCAACATGACTGAAATAATTGAACAACACACTCATGTATACACCCATACATATATATGCATGTATACATGTATATGTGTGTATATATGAGTGTGTGTATATATAGATATATATATGTGTATGTATATATACACATATAAGATCTATAGGGCAGCTAGGTGGTACAGTGCATGAATGTTGAACCTAGAGTCAGGAAAACTTATCTTCTTGAGTTCAAATGTGGCCTCTTACTAGCTGTGTGACCCTGGATAAGTCACTTAACACTGTCTGCCTCAGTTTCCTGCTCTGTAAAATGAGGTGGAGAAGGAAATGGTAAACCAGTCCAGTATCTTTGCATGTATATATGTGTATATGCATATATATACATACATACACACATGCATACACATATACATATATATGTATGTGTGTGTGTGTGTGTGTGTGGCTGTGGTGTGTGATTATGTATACAAGCACAAAACTACACATACTCTTCCTCTTCATCTCTGTCTTTTAGCTTTTCTGGTTTCCTGCAAGTTCTAGTTAAAATCCCAACTGCTGTAAGAATTCTTTCCCAATTCCCTGTAATTCTAGATCCTTCCTTCTGTTATTTTTTCCTGTTTATTCAGTGCACAACTTCTTTGTACATAGTTGTTTGTGTGTTGTTTCTCCTTTGGATTGTGATCTCTTCAAAGGCAGGGACTATCTCTCACCTTTCTCTGTTTCCATGGTTCTTAGCACAGTGTCTGGTACATTGTAGATACCTAATAAAAGCATGTTACTGGCTGATATAGTTCTTTAAAAGAACATATTGTACATAATGGAAATTTGTAGTTTCTTGCAAAATCATCTTCTTGTTCTTTGAATCTTGAAACTGTATTTATTGATGGTTAAGTTCACAATAAGAAAATAAAATTCCTACTCTAATGCTTCATTTAACCATGGAGTACATGATGGATTCTCAAAGGATTTGTCTGTGGACTACAAGTACCAGTAGGTTCTCCCAAGCTGGAGAAACTTGGAAAAGGGACCTGGTGATGGATTATAAATGTCTATTATTCAAAGACCAGGCTAGCTAGGACTTCAGAGGTTTGTCCAGAAGGTCAATCATCAGGTATTGAATTTTGTGAGCCACACAGTGCCCCATGAAGGACATTCATTAAGGAAGGAATGGTGATCTGTGACCTGAGTCAGTAGAGGGAGTGCTAAGTCATTTTACTTTAATTAGCTGTTATGTTCCATTGCCTTTCACTTGACCTGCCATAAATTTCATTCCATGCAATTTTTAATTAATTCTAGCTGAACTTTTGGACATTGAGATTCTATAGTAGATTCTTCCCTTCAAATTCATCTTTGTGTTTAAAGATCCTCCACAAAGCTGTCAAAGTGATATTTCTAAAACATAAACTGACCATGCCATTCACCTCAGAAAAGTTCAATAGAAACTAGTCCGCTTGGCATTTGAAGTTCTTCAGAATCTGGTCCTAACCTACCTTTTCAACTTTATTATATATTCATGAGTTCTACTGTACAGTCAAACTGGCCTTTTTATTTTTTGAAATTCCTGATAATAATACTAGTATTTGCATAGCGCTTTAAGGCTTACCATGTTTACAAATATCTCACTTCATCCTAACAATAAACTTTGGAGGTAGTGCAATTATTATCTCATTGCCTCAGTAGATATGTATTATTATTGCCTCAGTAGAAACTGAGGCAAACAGGATTAAGCAACTTGCCCAGGATCACACAGCTATTAATATCTGAGGTATGATTTGAATTCAGTTCTTCCTGAGCCAAGAATAGTTCTCTATCTACTGTACCACCTAGTTGCCTTGTTCATGACATCTCCTCTCCCATCTCTGTGCTTTTAATTAAGTTTTCACCTATGCCCTCTTCATTTCCACCCCTTAGAATTCTCATTTTCCTTCAAAGCTCAAGAACCACCTCCAACACCATCTCAAATGATCTTGAATTTGTTTTTTTTTTAATTCTTTCTTTCCTTGTGCCTATAGTTCCTTCCTTTTCTTTAAAAATTTTTTCTACATTCACTTCTCTAAAATTTTGAGTTCTAAGTGTTTTTCTCCCTTTCTCCCTCAACCCCTCCACAAGATGGCATGCAATCTGATATAGACTACCTTGTATTTACTTTGTATAAATTGTGCATAATACTTATATTACCAAATATACATGCTCTCTCCCCTGCTAGACTATAAGTTCCCTGTGAGCTAGAATGGTCTTATGGTTGTCTTTGTATCACCAGGACCTAGAATGCAATAGGAAGTTCATAAATGCTTATTTACTGATCATTTGCTTGTAAAAATCAAATTGCATTGCAGTGAAAAAAAGTGAAAAGAAATGTTTGCATTATAAGAACATTTCCAAAGCACCTGAGTATTCCAAGGACTTTTTAAAGATTAGTTGGCACAGTTAAATTTCAGTAGGCTGGAAAACCTGGATTGTTCTGTGGCAGTGGTTATTTTGGAGTTTGATAAAATCATAGAATTCTGTGTACCCAGGCTAGATCCTCTTTTTTTTTTCCTATTTCAGTAACAGCAAGATATAATGTGTGCCCATCAGGAGGGGGTATATATGGTGGTGAGAGGGCTATCTTGCAGAATTTTTGTGAAGACAATGAGATAAGAGAGATCAAGGAGTATAAAGGAGAGAAAGGGTCTGTGGGGGGAAAACAGTGACAACTATTGGAGCAAAAAAAGGATTATTCATGTAACTCAGGTTACATGAATTATTCATGTAATTCATGTTACACTGGAATGATGATTCCAAATGACAGGAGGATTTTAGGCTTTACACCCTTTTCTAGACCTGGTATGAGAGACTGGGAGATTCAGTGGCCATGCTACAGAGCCAGTAGGAATACATTACATTATAGTAAGTGACCATAATAATTCAGTATATGATAAAACCAAAGATCCAAGATTTTAGAACAAAAACCTCATCTTTTTTGACAAAATCTGCTGGGAAAACTGAAAAACAAAAACAAAAACAAAACCCCCAGCATGACAGAAACTAGGTATAGAGCAATATTGCACACTATATACCAAAATAAAGTCAACATGGGTACATGGGTACATAATGGATAAGGTATGCCATAAGTAAATTGTGAGAGCATAGAATAGCTTGTTTGTCAGATGTATGGATAAGGAAGAATTTAGGAACAAAGAAAATATTGAGCCCAATACAAAATATTAAGTACATAATTTTGATCATATAAACTTAGAAAGTTTCTTGCACAAACAAAGCCAATGAAATCAAATTTAAAAGTAAAGCAGAAAACTGGAAAAAGTGGCAACAAATATCTCCAATAAAGACCGAATTTCTCAAATATATAGAAAATTGAGTCAAATTTATAAAAATATAGGTCATTCCTAAATTGATAAATGGTCAAAGGATATGAACAGGCAGTTTAAAAATAAAGAAATCAAAGTGATTTATAGTCATAAAAGTGCTCTAGATTTCTATTGATTAGAGAAATGTAAATAAGGACAACTCTGAGGTACCACCTCATACCTGTCAGACTGGCTAAACAAAAAAAGGAAAGTGATAAATGGTGGAGGTGATTTAGGAAAATTGGGACACTAATGCACTGTTGTTAGAGTTGTGAACTGATACAGCCATTCTGGAGAGCAATTTGGAACTATGCCTAAAAGACTAGAGAACTGTGCATGTACTTTGAGGCAGCAAAACCAGTGATAGGTCAATATCCCAAACAGATAAAAAAGGGAAAAGGATCTACATATACAAAAACATTTATAGCAGCTCTTTTTGTTGTAGCTAAAAATTAGAAATTGAGTGGATGCCCCTCAGTTGGGGAATGGCTAAACAAGCTGTGGTATATGATTGTGATAGAATATTATTGTGTTATAAGAAATGATGAGCAAGATGTTTTTAGAAAAACCTAGAAAGACTTAGATGAACTGATGCAAAGTGAAGTGAGCAGAACCAGGAGAACACTGTACATAATAACAGAAATATCGTATGATGAATTGTGAATGAGTTAGCTATTCTTAGCAATACAAGGATCCAAGACAATCTCAAAGGACTAATGATGAAGCTAATGATGATACTATCTGAATACAGACTGAAGCATGCTATTTTTTGCTTCCTTCCTTCCTTCCTTCCTTCCTTCCTTCCTTCCTTTCTTTTTTCTTTCATTTGCCATCTTGTACAAAATGACTTACATGGAAATGTTTTACATGATTGCACATTTATAACCTGTATTAGATTGTTTACTGTTGCAGGAAGGGGAGAGGGTGTAATGGTAATTAATTTGTTTGATCAGATGTTAAGTAGATCCTAGTAACCTAGTGTTAAGTATAGAACTCTGTCCATTGGTGAAAAGGTGTGAATTTTCCTGTTGACATGGAAGAATGCCATTGGCTGAGACACTCCCCTGAACCATGTTGACTTGGGAGAAGGCCAGTGTTTATAAGCAGGAGAATTTCAGAGACAGACAGATTTTGTGGGCTCAGTGGCTGACTGAAGACATGAACAGGATGGGACTTTGTTTGTTGGTGGCCTGGCTGATCCTTGAGTTCCAGGCAAGAGAAGTCCTGAAGGGT
>CM053593.1:238540234-238571718 GCA_028646575.1 Pseudocheirus occidentalis | reverse complement strand
TATCACCATAGCATTTTATTTCTTTATGAACTTAGAAGATTTTTATACCATTATGGATTTATATGTATTGTTCCCTCTTTAACCCATTCCCAATGAGAGTAGGGTTCCAGAGTTACCAGCCCTCCTCCCTTATATAATTCTTCTATGTCAGTTGTTCCTCTTGTACTGGAACTCAAAGTTTTAAAAACACATGTTAAAAGTTGTTTTTACATGTAACTTGGGGATGATAAAATACTAAATAATTTTTAAAAATGAAAAAATGTACCTAAAAAAGTTAATGTTAATAAAATGTGCTTATTTAGGAATTTAGCCCATTACTTATAGAGAAAACCAACAAAAATCAAAGATCTCGAGAAGATAAATGAAAACCAAACCAGTGAAGACAACTGGTTTAAAGATGTCAGTATATGGAGCAAGCATTTGAAGAAGAAAAAAAGAATATGAACTAGAGGAATTTCAGTCTGGTAAAATCCTTTATTTGCATAAATTTTGTCAGTTGTTGCTTAACTCAAGAGAGGGATCATGTCAGCAACAATTCACGGTAAATTAAGAACAAAATACTGTTAGTTGATTGACCTGGGAAGCCCCACATGATGACAGAGCATTGAGAGGACTTGGGGTGGGGAAAGTCTTCATTCAGATTGGTCTGCTGGAGTTAGAACAATGCAGCCTGCTCTGTAGCATTAACATTGTCCCTCTCTGGGTGATGCCATGACTGTGAACATCTGTAAAGAAGAAGGATCAAGGCCAAACAGAAAAGGTGAAAGAAGAAAAGTATTTAGAACAAATGTCTATAATATAAGCTTAGCTGGGTTGCAAACATTCCTCAAATAGTGGCAGTAGGGAGGTGGAGGTTTTCCATGAAAAACCCACTCTTTTTCAGATTTTTGTTTTCCTAGGAGTCTAACAAAGCCCAAGATGCTGCTGGAACTCTGAGTATGTGGCCCTCAGCATCTTTTAAGACTGCTAAACTAAGAAAGATAGAATTATATTCTGTTTGACTTGGGCAGGATTTGTCTGGACTTTTTGTCATGCCCTAAATCTTTTAAGTTTTTAAAACTTATTTTCATAATGTGCACATTATAAAATTTACTTGAGCTTCTCCTGAGACTTCATGGTGAAATATATTTTTTTAAAGTATATCACACGGAATCATCTCAAAATTTTCCATCTGTGGAGTTTATGCTTTTACCTAATCAGTGCAAATTTTGTTTGCCCTTTCACTTTGTACTTGCCCAAATTCTATAGCCTCTCTAGCCACCTATAGCAGTGGTTCTCAACTTTCCTAATGCTGTGACCCTTTAATACTCATACGTGGGTGTATCTGCATGTGGGTGGACCCTCCTGGAGATGGATAGAGGAGTGGTGTCTCAGTTCCAGAAACCATTGGAAATATGTGTTGTGTGATGGTCTTAGGTGACCCCATTAGACCCTCAAAAGGGTCACAACCCACAGGTTGAGAACCGCTGACCTATAGTCTCTTTGAATTTCTATGCTGTGTAGCTGGTGTTTAGGAGATTTCAAGGGTGATTCAAGAAGCTATGCTTCTTGTAAACTTCCAGGAAATATTCTCTACTAAAGCTTACATCTGGTGCCTTATGTTGCTTCTGGATTCTTGAAGGTCATGCCAGAACTGGTAAGAGTGCTGACCTTAGAATCATGGCAACTTGACTTTTAATTTTGTGTCAGACATTTACAAACTATATGACTCTGGGCAAGTCACTTGGCCTGTCTCAGCCTCAACATCCTCATCTTAACTGTTAAGTGAGTACTTTGGATACCACATTAGGCACTGAGGATAGAAGTATAAAAAGGGAGGCTCCTGGACTCAGGAACTTAATATTTTAATAGGTAGACACAACACATAAAAGGGAAGGGTAACTAGGGAAGAAAATTTAGGTGAACAGTTTGTTGTTGGAGGTTAGAGGGGAGGGTGGTGAGGCAGATGTCAAGAAGTGCAAAATGGACAGCTGGATGAATTGTGAAACATATCTGATAGATATGTTTGATATAGATAGATATAATGAGATAGTTGAATTTATGCTTACCCACACACCAGTCAGGACAATTCAACCCCAAGACAGGAACCTAAAGTTCAGTAAATTAACTCCCCCAGGGAGGGAAAGAGAAGCAAGTCATGGTTTCTTTAAATATTTAAGACTTGAGTTTAAATCTGTCCTCAGATACTTTTTAGCTGTGTGAACTTGGGCAAGTCACTTAACCTTGTTTGCCTAAGTTTCCTCATCTATAAAATTAGCTGGAGAAGGAAATGGCCAAATGACTCCAGTATCTTTGCCAAGAAAATCCAAAATAGAGTCATGAAGGGTTGGACACAATTGAAAAATGACTAAACAAAATAACAACAATAATTATTTAATTAATTAAATGTTTATAATGTCATTTGCAGATTTTAAAGTGTAATATAAATGATAGTTACATAAATGATAAGCTCTATTTGGAGTCAAGTCTATAACAGAGTCAGGATTCCAGGTGGGAAACTAAGGATTCAGTCACAAAGAAGTTTGAAGACAATGGAGAAAAATATTAAGTCAAAATCCTGCCAGACTCATCTAGGAGAGAGGTGGATGAGATCATGGCCTTTCCCTAGGACCATGCCTAGGACCATGTCAAAACTACTCTTTGTAATTGGAATATATAATCAAATGTTGCCAGATTCTCAACAAAGTCAGATGCTAAAAATAGGATTAATATAGAGAAATGATCATTTGTGTTGAGTTCTGAAACTTGGTTTGTGGGTCTGTGTTGATTTCACAGGCAGAAAGTGAATTGATGATGGTACTGGCAATGTGGATGAATGTCGTTTTGGCTCTGTTGAGCTTTGTCTTCCCAGAAATGGAAATTATGACGAATTTGAGGTGGACTGGACACTGTGAGCTTCAATATGGAATGACAACTGGTTAAGGAACTGGATGAGCAGCTGGATGAGGAGCTGGACAAGGAGCTAATAGTTGCCTACCTTTGAATCCAGGTGACAGTTGGGTAAATTCAGGCAAAAGCTGGGACCATGGAAGAAGAGCCATGGAATTTGGGAGCCAGCCTCGCACCAAGATTTAAAGACCTCTCCTTGGGTATTTAATGCTGACTGAGAAGATCATGATTTACTGTAGCCTAGGGGTGGGAGAACTTACCTCTTAACGATGACTGAGTTAAGGATGATTGGAAACTAATCTCCAATCAAGAAGAAAAAAGAGTTTTTGACTGAGAGATTAAGGCAATATAACCTAGGGGTGGAGAACTTTGACCTTTGTATTTTGTGTCCCTGAAGGAAGGTTGCTCCTTAAGGATGGTTGAGTTAAGGACTCGCTGAATGTTATCTTTTGTTTAAAATTATGTGGCCACTTTGGTGAAAACTATATGGCCACTTTAGTGATAAGTTGCTATATTATAACATTGTGAATGCTGTACTTTGGTACAAATTGGGTCATGAAGAGTCCAAAGTGATTGAAATATGACTAAACAGCAAATCAATGGTATGCCCCACATTCAATATCCAAAATGTCTTATTAAAGAAGTTAACTAATTTGACCAAAATACTCCAGTGCTCCCTTTTAGTCAGACCAATTAGTACTGGCCTTTCACTATAGGAATATGATTATCAGATCCGTTACTATAGAAATAAGATGTTCATCAGCCAAACTGAAAGTGACAAATGTCACTTTTGTTCATTATTTAGTGGCAGACACAAAAGAGTATAGAAGATAAACTCCAACAAAGGACATGGGATGTCTCTCACAGAAAGACATTGAGTATGTATTAGAGAATTTGCTAAAGAGAATTGTGCTTCTGCATCCTTGACTAATTAGCTAACTGATATTGTTTTCTAATTTTTGTTTTCTTTTTATAATTCCATAAAATAGAATTACTAGAAATGTATGGAGTTGAGGCCAACTTTTTTTAAATGAAAAGTTGTCCTGGAACGCCCAGTGTCATAAATTTGGGGACTGAGACATTATAATTACCCACTGCTACACCAGCTGAAGTTTTCTAACTTTTTAAAGAAATTAAAAATTGAATATTTTAATTAACATCACATTTCAAGAGCTCACTTAGAAAGACTAAAAACCTACTCTCCTTATGACTAACCTATCTGTCATATACCATTCAAACCATGGTTTAAAAACTCTTAATAGTCTGAAAGTCTGGACGACTCATAATGTGACCATGATTTCTGTTCTTGTGCATGATTAATATTATTCATCTGCACTCTCCCAAGGGCATATTGTATGCCAGGATGGCAATAGACGGGTATTCTGTATGCTGAATGAAGTTGCATACCTAATATGCCATATTCTGACCCTCAGAAAATTTAGGATCTCTGCCCAAATTCCAAAGCACAGAAGGAAGATACAGTGCCAAACACAAATCCATCCCTGGAGTCCTAGCTTATGTCTCCCTACACAAAAAATTTCCTGACAGTGCCTTTCACATTTTAGGGTCCCAGGAATTATTTGAATGAATGACCACTTCAAACCACTGAAATCTCTACCTATTTAATTCCTATAGAATTTCTTATAGAATATAAATTACTTGAGGGAAAGAGCTAGTTAATTTTAATTATTGTGTCTTCAATATGAAGCATAATACTAAGCATATGGCAGGCACACAATGAATGTTTGATGTTTAATTACTATTTAGACCACTGATTTGGCTTTTATGACATAATGCTTTATTTTATTATTTAATTTCTCATGTGTTCATACTCTTTCTCACCAATTAGCAAATAGCATGAAAGGAGTTTAAAAGCTCAATCTAATCCCTCATTTTACAGAGTAGGAAACTGAGGTCAAAAGAATTTAAGTGACCTGTTCAAGCTCACAAGGCCTTTAAGTGGCAGAGTAAAGAAAAAGAAGAAAATCCATGTCTCCAAGACTAGAGTTCTTTCTGTGGCCATGATTTCTTCCATCTAGTGCTTGTTCAAGAAATATTTATTGATTCAATGATTTATCCCATGTGAAACTGGAAAGTATTCCTTCCCTTTCATCTTTGCAACTTCCACCCCCATTATTCCCTTTGAACCACACCATAACTCTGAAATTAAGGAAGAAAAAAAAAACAATATAACTCACCTCTCATACACTGCTCTTAGGTGCCCAAAGTTACCTACTAAAATGCCATTTGTTCTGGGCTTGTATTATCCAGGCTTATGTTCCTAACATTTCTCTCCCTTCTCCAGGATTAAAACCTTACATGATTCTGGGATGTTTTGTTTCTTTGCTTTGTTTTGTTTTTTTAGGATCTGAGGTAGTTAGGTAGGGCAAGGGATAGAGAACTTGGCCCTGGAGTTGGGAAAATCTGTGTTCAGATACATCATCAAGCAATCTGTGACCCTGGACAAGACAATTAAGTTCTCTTTGCTTTAGTTAGGGCAGCTAGGTGGTGCAGGAGATAGAGTGCTGGGTCTAGAGCCAGGAAGACTCATCTTCCTAAGTTCAAATCTGGCTTCAGACACTTACTAGATGGGTGACCCTGGGCAAGTCACTCAACCCTGTTTGTCTCACCTCCTTCATCCATAAAATAAACCGGAGAAAGAAATAGCAAACCACTCCAGTGTCTTTTCCAAGAAAACCCCATTTGGGGTGACAAAGAGGCAGACAGGACCAAAAATGAACAACAACTGTTTCAATTTCCTCATAGGTAAAAGAAGAAGAATAGCACCTACCTCTAAAGGTTGTTGTGAAAATAAAATGAGATATTTGTAAAATGTAAAATATATATGTACATGCATATGTGTGTGTGTATCATTACTCTGCTCTTATTTTGTTGGGTTTGGTGTTTTGCTTTGTTTGTTTTGCTTTTAAAAGTGACTAGTTCACCTAATATTTACTCAGTGTTGATGTGTTGTTGTTTGCTAGTATATTAATGAGATACCTAATTCCCTTCAACCATCTGTTTCTTCCTACATTTGTATTTTTAATAGTGGCTTTTGGAGATGAAGGTCAAAATTTGTTGTCCAACCAAAAGGAGCAAGTAATGATGGGAATTTTAAGCAGCTAGGATAGGGACAGTAAAGACTTCGCCACTTGCATAGACAAAGAATAGGTAAGCAGGCTTTAAACCTTCACTAATTAATACTGGAAAAGGAAAGAGGGAAAATAAGATTACAGCTAAGTTTACCTTTCCTTATTTTAATTTGCAAAGCTGATTTATCCCTAGAAGTGACTGGATAGATTTTATTCCCCCTTTTTAATGCTTTATATCCATTCTTTCCCATAGGAAAGCTAGCCTTAAAAGGAACCAAAATAACTACACACACATGCGCACACACACACACACACACATACACACACACAAGACACACAAAGATAAAACAAAAACAAACTCTCTTCTATTCAGAACAATAGGTAAGTTTATAAGTAGGTTTGCAAGACAACTGGTCTTTGAAAATAAATGAGTTAGGGGAGTTCCTCCATGCTTATATACACAGCATCTTCAGAACTACTTTAAGCAAAGGGCAGGTAGGACAAGATAGTTCTCTTTCCCTAGTATGTGCCCTGATCCATTCCTTGACTGGACCCTTAGCTAAGAATAGTCTTTGGCATGCAAAAAATAGGCACCCTACCATAAGGGAAAAAACAAGGAAAACTTAAGAAAGCATTAAATCAGATTTGAATTTTTTTGCATTCCTGCTTAGTTGCCCAATAAGGAAAATAAATCACTCGTTTTTATTGTTATTAGTAGTAGCAGTAGTATTTTAATGATAGCGCTGAAATATTATTGGCAATCATTTCCAAGAGAATGTTGGAAATTCTTCCAGATTATATTTGAGAGATCTCTTTCTCCTCTCATCCTTCTACAATGCTACTCTTTGCTCCAACTTGTGCTACTGAGTTCAATGTCACTTGAATTTTATCTTTTGAAAAATGTAGCTTAAAACTACTGTTCATTGTGTATAATCTTCTCACTCCCTTTTCTCAATGGCAGCCTCTCTTCAGATTTATAATAAAATGAAAACATGACTCTCAAACCTTTTCAAGTTAGCTGCAGCTGTATTTCCTACAGATAACATGTTGTCCCAAATGAATCAGCCCAAAAAAAGAGAATCAAAGGTTATGACATTTAAGACAGAATGCCAAGCTCTCTTGAGCAGCAAACAGAGAGACTATTCTCTTGAATTCTCCATCCAGAAATGGTGACCTTCTCTATACAGGAATCTCTTTCGGCTGATCTTTTGGGTTTGCGGGGTTTCTTCCTGGACATTTGTTCCTTTGGATCTGCATTGTTCTTGTCATTTACAAAATGTTCTGCACTTGTTTCCACTGGGAAACAGCATCTTTATGTTGGCACTTTTGGCGTACTTAGTGCACATCAGAATCCGTAACATCCAAGAATATCACAGAAATTCTGACACCATCACTGCGATCACTGTGGAAATTATCTTATAGGATCTTATTACAGATGACTTAAAACTAGGAGCTTGTGTCTAAACATTGTTGTTGTAGTTGTTCAGTTGTTTTTTGAGGCATATCCTACTCTTTATGACTTCATTTAGACTTTTCTTGGTAAACATACTGGAACAGTTTGCCATTTCCTTCTCCAGCTCATTTTACAGATGAAAAAACTGAGGAAACAGAGTTAAATGACTTGACCAGGATCACAGAGTTAGTAAATGTCTAAGGTTGGATTTGAACTCAAGTCTTCCTGACTCCAGGCCTGGTACTCTATCCATTATGCCATCTAGATACCCATAGTACCTAAGGTTACGTAAGTAATAAATACCAAATACATGATTCAAACCCTTTTCTTGTGACTTACCCAAGGTTACACAAGTAAAAAGCAGTAGAAATGGAATTTGAACTCAAGTCTTCTGACTTCAATTTTCTTTTGCTGTTTCTACTAATAGGTTTCAATTTGAAGCTACTGAAAAAGCTATGATGAATGCAGAAATTTTCCGAATCACATATAGTTTATGTTACTATAACTTTTGTTAAGTGAGAGTAACTTTTTTGTTATTCATAGAACTGTTATTTGCAATATTATGTTATGGTAGTATTCCAGTGTTTACAGTGTCCTATAATGAATAGAGCACTAGACTTGGAGTCAGGAAAACCTGGCTCAAATGTTTACAGTGAATGACTCTGGGCAAGTTATTTCTTTCCTCAACTATAAAAGTGGCAGTTAAATGGCTCAGTAGGTACAGTGCCAGGCCTGGAGTCAGGAGGAGCCGAGTTGAAATCCAGCCTCAAACACTTACTAGCTCTGTGACCCTGTCCAAGTCACCTGCTTCCTTCAGTTTCCTCATCTATATAAAGATCAGGAGATTTAGGGTGTTCCTAACTCCAGGACCAGCACTCTCCAATGTACCACCAAGCTGCCAAATAATAGTCTAAGCATAGAGGATCGTAGATTTAGAATGGGAAGGCACATTAAAGATCATCTCATCAAACCTCTCATTTTATAGGCAAAATACTGAGGTACATGTTACAGAGAGAGAGAGTATGAGCATTATGACCACTGTAGAAGAAAACCATGATAAAATCATATTTTATATACATTGAAGTTATTTAAAAAAGTCAATAGCATAGGTTAATGTGTTGAAAGGAAGGATTGGGAGGCATTAGAGGTAAAGATAAGATTAGATGTAGGTCTTTACTCTTAAATCAATATTGCTTTGAGAAACTGGAATTAAGAGAAGAAAAATAAGATTTTGTCAAGGAAAGCATAAAAGACAAATCCTTTTTTTTCTTGACTAGTTTGTTTACTTTTAGTTTATAAGATTCAGTTCCGGAATCACTTGAGTTTCAGATTTTCTCCCCTTTCTCCCCCCCTTCCCCCATGGTGGCATACAATCATGTATAGTATCTGGTTGTACGGAAGCATTGTAACCAATGGAGTGAACAATGGGAAAAATGAAATAAAACCAAATATAGAAAAGAATGATAGTATGTATTGCCTCAGACTCCATTTAAACTCTGGTCTTTCTAGATCTTTCTCTGAAGGTAGACATCTCTTTCCATCCCAAGAATTGTAGAGTTGTCCTTTACCTGTACATTGCTGAGAGGAGTCCAGTTTATCAAAACTGGTCATCACACATACGATGTGTCTTTAATTATGTACACATTTTTCCTGGTTCTCCTCGTCTCTTTTCCAAAAAGCCAGTACTAAGTGTTTTAAGAAACTTTTTTTCTCCTTTTCTTAGTTACTAAAATACAAAATCAAAGCAGTTGTGTTTCAGTAGACTATTTAAATATCCTGAGAAAAAATAAATGGGAAAATCATTCTGTTTTTCATATAAGGAAACTTTTGAGAAAAGGAATGAGCTTAATTTTATCAGTAGAATGAGGCAAAAGAAACCTTTGTAATGTGAACTTTAAAAAAGAAAGCCCAATAGGATCTTATGGAATATTGAAAACAATTCTGTTTAGATGATATTGATTATGTCCTCTTTTTTATATCCTCAAAGAGAATATTACATGTGGCTTTGAATTCATATTCATAAGAAATATTCAAATGTGGTCTTCTTACCTACCATTATTACAGAAAATTCCAGGTGAACAGAAATTATTTATGTAGCACATTCATTATCTGACACAATCACTAGTCAAATTCAACATGAAAAATTTTATATGAATTTTTTTTAATCTTAAGGAAAAGCTATTAATTATGATAATATGGATTTCTAAGTAAGAAAAAGAATTGCAGATATAAATTATAACCTAGGCTAAATACATAACATATTTATATAGCATATAAATATGTAATCTGAGTTAAAATATGTTTTCTGTAAATTGGGCTACAAACATTGATTTTGTGTGAAAAGGCAGTAAGGACTGCAGAGCATGGTAGATTTGAGGCAGTAAAACCTTACAGAGAATAATGTATTTGGAGTCATGTGACATGGGCAACTAGGTGGTGCACAGAGAACTAGGCCTAGAATCAAGAGGGCCTGAGTTCAACACTTACTAGTTGCATGACCCTGAGAAAGTGACTTAACCCTGTTTGCCTCAGTTTCCTCATCTGTAAAATAATCTGGGGAAGGAAATGGCAAAGTACTCTAAGTATCTTTGCCAAGAAAACCCCAGGTGGAGTCACAAAGAGGCAGACGTAACTAAAAAATAACTGAAAAAACAAAAACATGAATTCAGATCTAGGTTTAGCTATTGAAGAATCTGTATATCCTTGAAAAATTGCTTAATCTCTATGAGCTTCTATTTAATTATCTATAAAATGAAGCAATGGCACTAAATGACATCTAAGGTGTCTTATTGCTCTAAATTGAACATCAGCTTGTGCATGCAAAGCTTCTAAAAGTGGCTCTATCGGGGCAGCTAGGTGGCACAGTGAATAGAGCACCGGCCCTGGAGTCAGGAGTACCTGAGTTCAAATCCGGCCTCAGACACTTAACACAAAAAACTAGCCGTGTGACCTTGGGCAAGTCACTTAACCCCAACTGCCCTCCAAAAAGCAAAAAAAAAAAAGTGGCTCTATCACTATTGGACATAAAGAGCTGATGTACATAAAACTAAGAAAAGCGAATCTATGAATGCTTTTGAGACACCTTGATGCTATAAATAAATCTCCTGTATAGTCAAAATAATGCCAGAACCTCAAATGCTTCTCAAACAATCAGACAAAAACACCAACAATCTATAGCAAGAGATAAATTGTGTATCATGCAATGTAGAAATAACTGGAGAGTAAAGAATTCAGTTACCCATTCAGTTCAGTTCAACTCAACAGTTATTAAATGTCTAAGATATGTTAGGTATTGTTCTAGGCAATTCAGGATATTAAAAACAATGAGTCTCTATGCTCAAGAAGCTTACATTCTATTTTTGCATATGAATCTTTTGCATAGCAGAAAGTATTGAAGAATTCACTGAGGTGAGTATTCAGTACATTGCTGCCCTAATGATTCCTAATTTAGGAACATACCAGAGCTGGAAACTACCATAGAAGCCATCTACGCCAGTGCTGTCCAACTCAAACAGAAATAGGGGCCACTAAACCATACCTGAGGTTCCTCAAGCAGTAAACTGACTTAGAAAACCACATATTAACATTACCTACTCTCTATTGTAATTTTTATTTAGTTTGTTGAATATTTCCTAAAATATTCATTTTAATCATTAGACATTTTAATCTAGTTCTACATTGGGACTAATGAGGCCCACGTTTGACATCTATGACTCGGACCCACATTTTCATTTAATAGATAGAGGAACTTGGATCCAGAGGAGTTAAGCAATTTGCCAAGGGTCACATGAGTAATAAGAAGTAGGCCTGACTCCAAAATCAGTGTTCATTCTACTACTCTCCATAAGACTCCATAATACTAATCCTGCAAGTAAATGTAAGATAAAAAAAAAATCAAACTGCTTTGCTATTATAGATGACAACTAGTTAAAAACAATTGGTAGATACAACAGCTGGTTGAATGGATTTTCCCAGCATGCTAGCTTGGAATTTGTATAGACCCTAAAGCAGAAGGAACTTCATTTGAGTGAATCTTGAACAATTTTCCATTTTATTATAATAACGTCTTTCAATTTGTTCCTATTGTCAGTATTCTAGCCATCTGATTCATCATAGGATCATCTTCAAAGTCAAAAGTACACTTTGTATTATTATGTAGGTAAAACTTTAAATAACAGTGGGCCAAAATCTGTCTTCCTTTGCAGTATTACTCTTACTCAGACCTTAAACTATTAAATAAAAAGTATATTAACTCCCCTCAGAGCTGTGCATACAACTCATTGATATATATAAAAAAATTAACCACTTGCTCCAGTTTTCTAAGTAGTCCTTCACATTTGAAAATAATATTATTTATCCATAGTCTATAGATATTGTATTCTAAAATGGTTTTCCAATAGTGAGGATGAATTTGTTGTGGATCATTCACCTTCTCTTTTTCAGTGCTTCCTATTACCTAATGGCATACATCTGTAAGACGGCTGCTCAGGGTTAGCTTGCTACAGTCTGAAACATGAAACAAAACATAACTGGACTCATATGGGGATTGAACTTTAGTATATGTTACCATTCTTTCCACTGAGTTATATCTTGTGAAACAGAATTAAAAATTCTCATGAAAATGAAAGCAAATCACACTTATCAATTCCCCAGGAGCCATCTGCCATAAAGACTTGAACTGAGTTTACAGAGTACGTTGAACCATGTGTATAACACATCTCGCCTATAAGGGCATAATATCCTTATAAAAATTCTTTGACTGAGTGCTCAAAGTATTCCAGTTTTCCTAATGCTGTTTACTGTCATATATAAATAAATACTTTTTTATTAGATATGACCTATTTTCATGATATGTTTTTTCAGTTTTCTTTGGAATATATCTATGAAATCAAAGTTAAAGAGAAGGATGAAGACTAGAGAAGAATGACTTATGGTCAAGGTAGAAACAAGTTCCAAACTATTTATTATATAAATTGCATTTGAACTATACTTTTTTTTCTATAAATTTTAGACTTTTTCCTGGGAAGATGGAACTGGTCCAGACTTCTGACTTTATTAGCAGGGGGAAGCTCCATTGTAGAAATTCCCTCAATTTAATGCATAAAGGCAAAGTGTCTGTAATTTATATTATGGTTTGGGAAAATTTAACGAGACTTTGAGAGATTAAGCAACTTGCCCAACATCACACAATTAGCATATTTCAGAGACAGAACTGAACCCAACTTTCCTGACTCTAAGACTGGACCTCTATCTGCTATAACATGTAACCCCTTTGCCATTTCAGGCTCAGGTTATTTTGATCTGTTTCTACTTGTCAAATACAACACATCTAAATAGTCTTTCAGATATCGTCAGAATGAAGCATTTCTTTTGAGGCAAGAGCATGTATTTTGGCATGGAGAAAGGAGAACAAATAACAACAACAAAAAACAACTTGGGCTTGTTTCAAAATGCCAAAGCCATGAATTTTGGATCTGTTCTAACTTTGGCCACCAAGCTTGTCAATCTTTTCTGGATGTTATTTAAGACTGGAATGTATGTGACACCAGTGGGAAAGGACACTGATGATCAAAAGTTTTCCACACTGAGAATCAAAGTTCATTTTTGTTAAAATGATTTTGGTTGTTGGCATAGTATGAAATGGCAATTCTTTTACATGGCTGTGACCTTGCCTTAACCAAAGTCAAATGTAATCTAACTTGACCTCTAGATGAAAATAGTCATATTCAATTCTATTCAACGAATATTTATATTGTATCTGCTCTATGCAAGGTATCATGACTGGACAAATACAAAGACAAAAAACAACATGGGTCATTTTCTGGGAATGTGGGGTGGGCAGATTCTTGTGTAAGTATAGATGGCACCAAAAGGCCTTTGAGTTTTTTGGTTTTTTTAAACTCTGAGATTCTGTAATTCATCATAGAAGTTACAAAAAAAATACAAGGATAAGATGCATTTGCAAATAACTGTAATTCAGCATAGACTATAATTAAGAGCACAAGAAGAACCCAAATGGAGTCACTTGAGAGGTTCAAAAGGAAAATGCTGCTTCTAGTTGGAAAGTTATCAGAAATCTCCTTATGGAGGGCATAGCATCTGTGGTAAGTTTTTAAGATGAAACATTCCACTGGAGGTACTATTGGGAGATAACTCATTTCATGGAAGGAAGACAGTGTGTATTACTGATACACAAAGGTGGGAGAGGGAAGGGGGAACAGAATGACCCACTTTAGAATATATTGAAACTAGACTGAAACAATACATTAGAATGGAACTTCCAAGGAGGTCATGTTTGTTCAGTACTGAGGAGCTCCTGAAGTTTTTGACCTGGAGGAAGGAGCATTGATGTGATCAGACATGTGAATTTGTTAGATTACTTAGGCAAAGAACCCAGCTAAGAGGCTCTTACAATAACCCAAGTCATAAAGGAATGAAAGAATGATAGGTCTTGATGGCAGAAGGGAAGAGGAAATAGAAAAAGCACTAGGTTTGGTTTCAAAAGATGAATTTAATCTCAACATTGATACTGTCAATGTGACATTGGCAAAGTCACTACCTTTCCAGACCTCAGTTTCTTCATCTATAAAATGAAGGAGTAAGCCTAGATGATCTCTAAGGTCCCTTTAAATGTATGAATATCTAGAATGAATGTGATAGAAATTTAGCAGGGCCAATTGATAAAACATATGAAGCGACTGAATATGAGGGATAAAAGAAAGGATTCAAACATAACTTTGCACATTTGAGCCTGGGAGACAAAAAGAATGTTGACATCATCAACAGAAAGGAGGACATTAGTAGTACATATTAAGGAGTGAGGGAGGAAAATACGATGAGTTTAATTTTGTTTATGTTTAGTTGGAGGAAAGATGCAGGACTGGTAGTCAAAGGCCAGATTTACACGGTATATACTGATTATTAAATATATTAATCATAGAATCTTTTGAATAATGATAATTCAGGTCCTGAGAGTGGGTAAGATTGCCAAGAGAGATAGACTCTAGACAGACTCTAGTAATAAAAGAAGATCAAGTACAGAAGCTAAAAGGACCCCCATATTTAGAAAGCAAGGAGCATAGAAAACAATGAAGGATCATAAAAATCATGCTGAGGGAGGAGGAAAATAACCAATGTTATCAATGCTATCAAGAAAGCAGATATAATCAATTCTATTAAATGCTACAGAAAAGTTAAAAGAGAGTAAGACCTGGGAAGAGACTTTCAGAACTGGCAATTAGGAGATGATGAAGAATCCTGTAGGAAGATACTTCACTTGATTGAAACTAAAATGCTGAGAGTGGAGAGATGAGCATTAATGAAGTGGTTAGGCAACAAGTAACAGGAAGTAAATAATGTATACAACTCTTTGCCAGATAGATGTTTGTCAATGAAGATATGGGTAGATATAAGTTTGGCAAGGGAAAGTGCTTTCCTATAACAGGGGAAACCACAGTGCACTCCAAGGTAGGGGGAGAGAGATCGTAATACTAACACATATTTAGATAGCACTTTATGGGTCACAAGGCATTCTGCTAACAGCACACAGACTTTTCTGGTAAATTGAGCAAATATCACTACCCCCATTTAACAGGTGAATAAACTGAAGCATGGATCAATGAAATTTTTAATTTTCCAAGGTCACACAGTAACTATCAGAGGCAGGGCCTGAACCTTGAGGGGAGTTTATATAGTATTATGAATGACAGTGTGGTGATAATAATTTAGTACAATTATAAATAATATATAAATGTATATATACAGATATGTCATAAAAATAAAAGATGTGGTACTAGACTTGAAAATAGTATTTAAATCCCAACTGTGTGACCCATTGTGCCTCTGTTTCCTCATTTGTAAAATGAAGAACTTGGACAAGATAGTTTTAAGAAGCATTTAGTTAGGGATTAATCTGTGCTAGGCACTGTACTTTATGTTCTTTAAAGTCTATTCTTGATCCAAATCTCAAGTCTTATGTTATGAATCTATGAACAGGAAAATTTTCACTGTATAATGTATTTTTAAAAACAGAGAGAAGAGAGAGACAGAGAGACAGAGACAGAGAGAGACAGAGACAGAGACAGAGAGAGAGAGAGACAGAGACAGAGAGTGTGTGTAAGAGATTATGGATTCTTAGGAATGAGAGAACTAGAGGGAGGGGGCTGAAGGTGAGGTTAACCACTCCTATTGCTGAGTAGCTGAATCCAAGCAATAATGTAATTAGCATATTACTGCATGGTATTTTTATTTTCATTTTTCTCTACAAAACACATAATACATGTCCAATGCTTTGATTGTTCTTGAGCACTGTAATATCACTTAACAGTAAGAATGTGATGCAAGTCAATGCAGATACCATGTACTTTTCATATGTCATTATATTCTTTGCTGCCAGTCTAACCAGTTTATAGCTTATAGGATCATAAATCTAGAATTGGGAGATATGTTACAGATCACCTGACCCAACTTCCTTGCTTTACAATATGAGAAAACTGAAGCCCAGAGAAATTAGGTGACTTGTCTAAGATAATTCAAATTATATGTGAAGATCAAGAGTTTGAACCTAAGGCATTTGATTCTAAATCCAAGGCTCTTTCTACTATACTACAGAAGCTGCAGTATAATCTCAAATAACCTAAATGCCTATTAGGACATTTAAAAATGTTAAAGAAAGACAAAAGTTGATCCAAAGCAATGGACCAGATTGAATGTTTTCATTCACTTCTCTGACATCATATAATTTTGAAGGTACAAGGGATTTGCTTGAAGAAGGTGAGATAGCATAAGCCAAAATTCATGAAGAGTCCCAGAAAAAGACTGAAAGGGTTAGAAAAGATATAAAAACCAAAGTGGGGGGGAATATATGTTACTTCTAGCTGAACGACTTTTTTAAAACTGTTGAGCCCTCATCCTGGGGGACTGGCTATGCAACTTAACATACAGGCTGACTCAGTTTTAATTAAAGGGACTCATTAGAAGGGACATTAGAAAGCCATTTAGTCTAGCCCATGCCTGGCCAAGAATTCTCCCTATAGCATTACTAACAAAAATTTATCTAGGCTGTGTTTGGAGATTCCAGTGAAAGGAAACACCACTACTCCTAAAGGGAAGGGGAAGAGGAAGGGAATGAGCATTTATATAGTACCTAGTTCTGTGCCAGGCAATGTGTTAAGTGATTTACAAATTATATCTCATTTGATCCACACAACAATCCTGAAAGGTAGATGTTATGCCCATTTTATAGTTAAGGAAATTGAGACAGAGATTAAGTGACTTGCCCATGACGTGACAGAAAGTAAATGTCTGAGGCCATGGTTGAACTTTGGACTTCCTTACTCCAGAAATTACTCCATATATCACAACACAAACTTCCTCTGCCTCTTACTTTTAGACCAATATAACTGTTAAATAGTTATTAACATCAAGCCTAAGAAATCCTTTTCTACAAGTTTCATGCATTGCCTTCTTTGGCCAAGCAGAACAAGTCTAAAATCTCTTCCACATGGCTACCCTGTAAATACTTAAAGACTATAATCATGCTCCTCCTATGTCTCCCTCTTTCCAGGCTAACTATTCCCAGTTCTTTCAACTAATTCTCATATGGCAAGGTTTTCAGCCTTCTCTGACATCCTAATTGCTCATTCATGGATATAGTCCAATTCATCTGTGTCCTTAAAATGCAGCACCAAGAATGGAACACAGAACTCTACCCAAAGGGAAAATACAATGAATTTTTTACCTACTTCATTCCAGGAAATAAATGAGCATTTATTAAGTACCTACTACGTACCAGACATTTTGAAAAATACCTTATAAATATCTCATTTGATTCTTACAACTGTGCAAGGTAGGTGATGTTATTATACTTGCCCAGTGTTACAACACCAGTGTTAGAGACAGAGTCTGAAGTGGAGTCTTCCTGATTCCAGGCACAGCATTCTTGCTATATTGCAAGCACCTTGCTATATTATAACTTCCAATATAACTTAAAATAACATTAGGATTTTATGTTTTACACACTAATACTGAGTTTGCAGTCTATGAAAACTCAAATTTTTACACAGAACTTGTCATCTAACTGTAAGTTTTGGGCAGTTAATTTTCTGAATGTAAGATAGAACTTTACATTTACCACCACTAAATTTCATCTTATTAAATTCATCCTATCCATCTGCTTGTCACAAGCTTTCCTTTACAGTAGGAGTTTATCCCAAAGTAAGACTACTTGCTGGAAAATCAAAGATATGGTTTCAAGTACAAGTTCCAATGTGGGGTGTGTTGTTTGAGATTCACTCAAATTAATACAATCAAAAATACTATAGGAATCAATCAATGAGGTCAATGAAGGATTATATAAACAGAGGGAGGGAGAATAGAGTTGAAGGCTAGATGAACAAATACTTGGTTTGACTCTATAATGATCCTGAGCACTGGGGAAAAGGTAGTGCTCCTCTTTTCTTCCACTAACCCTTTACCATAAGAATTCCACAAATGAAGATTTAATAGACCACAGAATGACATAATTAAGGAAGAAAAATTAATGAAAAGGTAATATCCTAATGCCATAGCCTAGCTTAAAGTTATTTTAGCTAAGGAGAAGAATGAACTACACAGTTCTAAAGGGTATAGACGAGATCATGTATACGATAAAGATAAGAAAATCCTTTAAGGGTTATCCCTACTGAACAGATGGCCTAAGAAATGAACCATATTTTATGAAACCCAATACAACACCAATTAAAATTAATCTGATAATACATTTGCTGTCTAATGTACATATGATCTTGTGCAACCAATATCAACCAATAGAGCAGGGATTTTATTTAACAATATCCTAAATGATAATGTAGTACATTACTGTTTGAAGACTGTACGTTAGCTTAGTGTTGACCATGATAATCATAAAATCTTCTTTTTCACTGAAAGATCCCAAATCTAATTCTGCAAAATTTAGGTTTCTTAATTTTCTTTGCTTTCAAATAGAAGATTAAAGTTAAAAGCTCTCTTTTGGTAACCTGAGTGAAAGTAACCTTTTCCCATGGTGAGTAAAGGACTTTTGTTCAAGGAAATGATATGAATGAGCAATGGTTTCAAAATGAAAACAACCTTTTCTCTTCAGGTTACCTTAAAACAGCTAATTACACACACACACATACACACACACACATACACACACACAACTCCACCATACTTCGGTAATAATTTCTATATTATAAAGTACTAATGAAAGTTGATATTTATTTAGTATTTGAAGGTTTGTAAAATGTTTCAAATATATTCTTTCATTTGAACCTCACAATAGCCGTGGTAAGTGGATACCAATATTATCTGTATTTCACAGATGAAGGAATTGAGAAACAAGGAAGATGAGTAACTCTCTCCATGGCTACATGATTAGGAGTAAAATCAAAGATGGCACTTCAACTAAGGTTTTTCTGCCATTAAGGCCAGCACTCATTATGTACACTCTGCCATACTGTCTATAGTAATAGCATGTAGCCCATTAATACTTTGGCATTCTTATCCGTGAATGGTCAGGTATAACCTGCCCAAGAACAGAAAAGCATTTAGTGACATTCCAACATAAATAATTTTGAACTTTGGAAAGGGATCATTAATTGTAACATTTCATTACCTCTAGTTTAGCTGGCAGAATAAGTTGAAAAAATACAGTAGTTGATATTCATGAGCTATTTAGGATTTGAAAATCTCTGCTTTGGTAATGTTGAAAGGCAGGAAAAGGGAACAGATAGAATTCACATGATCATAAGATTTATAGCTGGAAGGAACTTCAGTTCATAGTTGAACATAGATTTCTTCATTGAAGGCAGGGAATGTAGCATTTTTGTTTTCGTATCCCCAGAGACTAGCACAATGCCTTGCACATAATAGATGCTTAATAAATCTTTGTGAGATTTCATTTATTGAATTATTCTCCCTAAGCCAAAGTGGAACTCATTCTCAGTGGAATTTGCAGCTAGACAGTTTCTCACATATAAATTTTCTAGATAATAATGATATTTTGCATCACACAATACTTCTCTTTTTGAAATGTGGCAAATAGCTATAAATCTCTGTTGGGCCCATTTATTAAACAAAACTTTTTAATTTTAATTGTGTGGAGTTGACTATATTCAAATGAAATTTATTTGTAAACAAGTAACGCCCATTCTTTCACAATTATGTGGTCTGAAGAAAATGTCTTCATGGTGTTCCATTAGACAATCCCAGTTTATTCAAAATCTTCCTTACCAGAACAAAAATAACTCCAAATCCATTTGCAAGAAATAGAAGCAAATATTAACAGATGCCTCCATTACCCATAACCTAGAAGATAGTGCTATTAGAACTATAAGACTTATTTTATTTCAAAGTATCTAGCCATTATCTTTACAAGTTAATGTTCTGAGCAAACAGGGCCACCACCAGATGATGTGGCTTTCTTTTTGAATTGGCTGCCCAATTGCCAAAAGGCCATGTGGTCTTACAGCTAGGTCAAAGAGTCATCACATATATAATACACTTTATTGGAAAAGGGACATCTTCTTGGCCAAGAAAGGTGGGATACAATAAATGGAAGATACAAATATTATGCAAAGAAGTAATGATCAATGAGCAACAGATTAATGAAGTATTTGAATAACCATTCTTTGATGTTTTTTGTACCATGTCATTTAGGAATTTTTCATGATTAGAGAAAGAAAACTTCAATAATAGCAATTCAGAAAGAATAGTGTGACAGAGAAACCATTCTCAATGTCATAATGTATATAGGGACTGTTCCTATTTGTAACCAAGTCTTTTAACTGAGGATTTTAAATTCTTTTTTATTAATGTTGCTATCATTCACTTCTTTTCCTCTTTTTTCAATAAAACCCATATGGAAAGCATACCAAGACAAAGCACCATCCTGCCATTATTCTTTTATATTCAATTCTATAAATTATTGCATAGTTATAGAATATAACTTTCATTTTTATTTGGATACATATAGCCTTCTGTTAAGAAATTTGAGCTCTATCTTCTGTCTGAGAAAAACTGGTAAGTTGCTTTGCTAGTCACTCATGCATCATTGTGAAACATTTAAGAAAATAATTATGGACTTTATCCAGCCCTGCCAGAAAGTATTTTTAACAACTACACAGCACTGGTTGGCAATATGTTGTTATATAATTAGGAGATCAGGATATAAAAAGCAGTATAGAGCCCTTGCTGATTATTGATGAGATCTTTCCCACGTTTTTCTATGATATAATCCTGGGAAATAGTGAAAGTACCCATGTCTTCAGTCTATTTCCTGTTCAATCATGATTTGTCCATTTTAATGGTTAATACAGTCTGTATGAAAACAGTTCTGTCAGGTGGGATATTTGGATCTCTTATACATTCTTCTGATACCAGAATATGAAGAAGCAACATTCAATGCACTCTTACCTATGGCCAGCTAATGATCGCAACAGTCAAAAGTTTGACAACTGCAACCTTATGATGTTCCATCGCTTTTTTTAACCTTTAAGAGCAAGTATTATTATAATAACTCAGGTCTTTACCCAGTCAATGGTATTTCCAGAGCCCAACTGGCCAGTGTTTCAGGATTTGATTTCAAGGCATACAAAGTCCCTAATGTACATGGAATTACTTACTTATGGAATCATAAAATAATAGATTTAGAGCTATCTATAGCTTATAGCCATATATACCTTATATATGGATAGATATATATGTATATAGCTTATATATAGACATAAGCTGTATATACCTTATACATGTGCATATGTTGTACACATATATATCTATGTATACTTTATCTATACATATATATGTGTGTGTACATATATCTATATATACCTTATAGCTCTAAATCTATTATCTTATGATTTCATAAGTAAGGGAATACCAACCAGAATCATGTATATTAGGGACTTTGAATACCCTGAAACCATTATGGTAGTTATAAAGGACTGATAGTAATCCTAAAACACTGGCCAGTTGGGCTCTGGGAATACCATAGAATTGATAAGGATCTGAGTCACCAAATCCAACCTCCTCTTCTTCTAGATGTAAATTGAGGAACACAGGGCTTTAAGCAACATGCTCAAGGTCACCTAATAGTAAAGTATGTGAAATAGGATTCATACACAAATCTTTCTGACTCCAATTCCAGAAGTCTACTACAACACATAGCTACCACTTTGCCACTATCCTTTCTCTTCTCTCCCTTCTCCTCAAGGCTTTTATCATCCCCATCACCAGTATATTATTATCTTCATTTTCATCTTATATTTGATAGAACTGAAATAAAATACAGTAGGAACAAATTGCTATCCTACTATTGTTATTTTGGTTTAAAGCTGGGCATACTATTCAACCACTAGATAAAATGACTACTTTTTTAATTAAATAAAAAGAGCAGATATAATCTACTCTTCTGAGAGTTCATTAAAAATCATCTTCAGGAAAATTCCATTTGCAAAGAAGATTATGGAGATCATAATGTACACACAAGAGTATGTTGTTCCCATATACTTTTCTATTTATTTGTTTTATTTTGATTTTTTCCCCTGTATTTTGAAAGCTTTTCATTACATATGGTTGGAACATGATGAGTGTGGGAACATACATTAAAAAGCTTTGTTAAATTTTTACTGCAATGATACTCTACTTCAAGTATAATTTATTTGTTGAATTCTGCAGTTATCAAGTTGACACGCATTTATTAAGCACCTGGTTCATGCTAGGCATTGTGCTAAGGACATTATAGGGTTTGTATTTATAGTATAGAGATTTGTCATCTGTTTATTTATAAATAAAAGAATTTCTACTGTATAATTCTAGCCACCTCACTGTATATTTCCAGATATCCAGGAAATGCTAGATTTTTACAATCTTCAGTGATGTCTCACAGTTTTCACTATTTTCTTATATATCATTTTACCACCTCTTACTTGACACTTATGTTCAGTTCTCTTCAGGGGTGATGAGAATGAATCTAAGACTAGGCCAACATTGTGGGCTTAAACTGTCTTCCTTGAAAACAACACAAGTTTATAGTCATGTTTCCTCCAGGTTGTTGTGTTGATGATGTATTTTTAGATAAACAATGATTTTCCATGTGAATGTCAAATACTCTAATGTTTCACTATGCTTGCTTCTGTTGAATAATTGAGTAAAGTATTTATTAAGCACTTATATGCAAAGTACCATAATGCATATCTTACATTATCATATATAATATATATTTGTGACCATATATGTGTGCATGTGCATTATGTATATGTAATATATGTGTGTAATATAAATAATATATCTGTATTATATTATGTGTGTGAAGAATCCTGTCAAAGTTTTGTGACAATATAGACACTATAAAGGGATCTATCTATCATCTGTCAATGAAATGTCAGCAATGAACATCATCATCTCAATCTTTTCATCATTTTCAAAGGGGTTCAGATAGAGATAATTGAGATGTCTCTATCCTGATAAAAGCATAATTGTGTTTTTTATATCTAATATTCAAATGAAAGTGGCATACCATAGTCAAGACTTGACATGTCAGACGTTTAACTAGGAACACCTGGATATTGGTCCTAGGTCTGACTTTTGACAAATCACTTAACCTTGAAGGCTATAGGCTCTAAAGAAGGTGCTGAATTGAATTGATAGGGAGCTTCCTCATTCAGAAATTGCTCAAACCAATAAAACCGTAGGTTCAATCCCCATCTGTACCCATGTTCTAAGGACTATTGAGCAGATGAGTAAGATCATTGCTATTTGCAGTTAAATAAAATCATTAGGATGTTAATCTTATCTTCCATAGGTCTATACAAAGCATTATAATTCAAGCAGTAAACAGGAAAACAATATGATTTTCAGTATTGAAATTGATCTGATTCACATCGGATTCACAAATTAGTTTGATTTCTTCTGCTAAGAGGTTGTGTCTTATTATATACTGAGTAGGGGCTACATTTTTTTGCAGCACACAGTAACATATATCATCTGCTTACAAAATATACAGGGATCATTAAATCTAGAATCCTTAAAATTCATCATTTTGTAATATCCACTGGCCATAACCTAATCTTTAATTGTCATCATAAACTCCATTGTTTCCAATAAGAGATCTGCATGATTTAGCCATTTTTCTGTTTCTTTGATAATATATTATTGGCTGTGTTCACATTGTCATTACTTATGAATGTTTCTTCTTCTTCTTCTTCTTCTTCTTCTTCCTCTTCTTCCTCTTCTTCTTTCTCTTCTTCTTCTTCTTCTCCTTCTTCTTCTTCTTCTTCTTCTTCTTCTTCTTCTTCTTCCTCCTCCTCCTCCTCCTTCTTCTTTTCTTCATCCTCTTCCTCTTGTTATATTATTTCCTATTTCTCAATGGATTTCAGTAAAAAAAAACCAATCCTAGTACAAATTACTATCCTGCTATTTTTTTAAATGTGTATTTAATGTCCTACTAAGGTAGAATATGTGTTGGACTAGAAGTAGGGGAGATGTGGGTTCAAATCCTTCCTTCTGCTCCTCCTAGTTGTGTGACTTTCCCATAAGAGATTTAATTTTAAAATGAGCTTGTTTAAGGGATTAGGGAACATGATAGGAGAGAATGCCTTTGCTTCCCTGCTGCTGAAAACAAAATGTACCCAAATTTCAAAGAAGGGAACAACCTTCTGCTTGCCATGTGAAACCACAAACAAAATAGGGAAATGTTTGTTTAGTTCCTACTAATTATCTCTTCATTTGTTGATCCACAGGTCTGCCAAACACAAGAAATGATTAAGTGGACTCATTAATGGGTGTGGAAAATGCCTCATTTAAAACAGTTTATTAAATATATATCAAATTTAAAAGGTCAGCAATAGAGGACATGATCAAAGTCAGCTTGTAATTAAAGTGCTTCATTATAAATATAACTGTTCTTTGTTCCCAGAGAATAGGGAAAACTGAGAGGACTGACTTGACTTGATCCTGGATATTTTCTAATGAAACAAGTTTTTTTTTCCAAAATCTTAAAAATCAATTGCATTACTCATATAATCTATTAAATACTGATCCCAATTAGCTAGCCATTTAGCTGTTTTATAGAGAAATGCAAAGAAATGAAATGAAAATATTTTATTAACACATATTAAAGGAGTTCAGATAGTCTTCTAAGCCTGGAAGTGGAAAGGATTTTCAATAGAATATTCAATAGAAATATGACCCTTTAAAGAACTGCAAACCAATAGCTGCATGTATAAAAATAAAGTCAGAGTCAACATTTCACATATTGACTATAGAAAAATTAAAACTTCTTCTAGATATTCAAAAAGGAGAGCTAAAGGCCTTAACAAATGCTAAATTATACATCCAGTCAGTTTGGGGGTCAACAAATAAACATAAGCATCTCACTATTTCATATTATTGTGAGAAGTAAGGTTTTCTGAAGCCATAAATCACAAAAAGTCCATTTATTTTCATATTTTTAAATATTTAAGAAGCTAAACACTATGGTAGTCACACCATTATTGGACTTGTCTAGTCCAACCTGAAATTCACATTTTAAGAACTTAATAATAGTTTTCCTCTAAAGTTTGGAGGGGATATACATTTTTATAAACTGTCATTAATAACTAAATGTCTTTGACTAAATGGGGGGGGAGGGTGAGATGTAATCACTCAGTGACAATTTTTCTCTCCTATGTTATACATTTATAATTTACTTGTTCAACCTACTTTCTTTCTCTTCATTAATATTGGAGATATAAAATGCAGCTCTAGTCTCCATTGTATTCTCTGCTTTCAAAGAATCATGGATTATTGATCATCCATTTCTTCTACTATTCTAAGATTAACTTTATTATATAAGATATTATAGTGCCATTCATTTGAGAACAGTATTTGTGTGAATTGTATAAACAGTCTCTCAATATCACTGCTCTTGATTTTTATGTTGTTTTATCAAACATATGTAGAAGAAAGAGGTTTAATAATTACTTTCCCTACTTGTAATTGGGATTTTTTTTTAATGTAAGCTCCTTGATAGCAGGAACTGTCTTTCTTTTTGCTTCTATCCCCAGTAATTATCAAAGTGCTTAATAAATGTGTTTTGGCTTATTGACTTAATTAGAAAAATTAAAGAAAAGGTAGGACCAAGTTGTGGCAGAGAAAGGAGATATCCAGGAAAGTTACTGTCTCTATAGGCATCTCCCAGAGAAGGATTCAGGCTGAGGGAAGTACTATTAAAGTTCAGTTCATCCCCCAATTTCCCATCCCAATGCCTATTGATGAACATTATGGTATAATCTGCTATTTTATTACCCAAATATTTCCCAGAAACTGAATATATACTGAACTACAAAGAGACCTGGGTTAACTTGAGAGAGATATAATAATACAGTGGAGAAACCAACCTCTATGTAGATGTTAGAATTTTCTTAACTTTAGACTTGTATGATTGTCACTTGAACTCAGAACTTTTCCTCTAAGATAAACTCTTTAAAGTCAAAGAAGAAATCAAGTGGACTTGGTTAGGGGCCATTTATATTGCTCCATAGACATAAAATGAGCTAAATGTTAGAACAGGGTGTTACACACACATTTTTTTTTTATTCATAAGAGTTTCTGGTTAGCTTTCTTGACTTGGAGAGCACATGTGGTACACAGGCCCTGGCAATGTTTTAGTGAAGCTGAGATGTTGTCGTAGCATGAATGGAATGTCTCTAGGAAGGCTCAATACCTTGGATCTTTCTCCAGAGTCAAAAGTGGTTTGCATAGGCTCTGCAGTGAAAGTTGTTTCAAATGGTGATTGTAAACATTTAGCTTGATGCCACTGCACCTAGACCATCTGTCCTTATTTTGTTCCATGTAGTGTCTTAGTCTTTATGGTTGAGTGAAATTTCACTAGTACAAGCAGACTGTAAACTTTATGAGGGCAAGGCCTGTGTTACTTTGCATTCTTATTTCCCTAGTTTCTATCCTAATTCCATGTACAGTGTCTCTGAAAAATCTGTTCTTCAGTAACTTCTACAGAATTTTCAAACACAGACATCCATAAATAACATGGACATATGTATTTTTCAAGATATCAATAGCAACCTAAATGCCTATGTAAAATCAGACTTCAACTAGATATTCTAAAATAAAAATGTTATTCCTTTATTACCATCACCATCAGCTTATACGTATTGATAAACCCTGTCCTAAATTATATACCTTTAGAAATCATAGAAGCAAAACATCTCATTTTATAATTTTTAAATGACTCCTATACAGGTTAATGACTTTCCCAAGGTTTCACATATAGCTAATGAAAGAGACAGAACAGAAATACAAATTATTGGGACAAGAAACATATTGTGTTTTCAATGAATTTGGGATGATCATCCCATCCTATAGATATGTGCTCTGATTAAAAAAGATACAAAAGAAAGGACAGAGAAGTATTATTGTTTTGTTTGTAAAGTAATTTTTAAGGTAATAGTTTGTATATGAAATAATTAGGACCTATTCTTTAATTGAAAGTACTTGAATTAATAACAATAGTTGTTAACATTTATAAACTTGTAAAGTATATAACACATGAGATAGATATAGATATATAGACATTATATATGAGTATATATACATATATATCCATATACATACATATTATCTTCATTTAACATTCATAACAACCCCATGAAATAGGAGTTATTGTTATCCCCATTTTACAGATGAAGAAACAGAGCCTAAGATTGTCAAGTGATTTGCTCAGGAATACCTAGCCAGTATCTATGGTGGGATTCAAGCTCAAGTCTCCCTGACTGGAAGTCCAATACCCAATCCAATATTCCACATTGCTGCTTCATACATTGCCACAATACTTCAATTTCAAAAGGATTCACTATTTTATTGTAGGCATTCCTTCCACCTAAAGAGAATACAAGCCTTTCCTGCCTTAGCAGACAACTTTCATAAGTTGTTGTGAGCCTCAAAAAAATCATCACCCCAAAGTCAGTGCTTTAGTGATTAGACTTTCTGCACTTAGCAAGACTAGCCCTTCCATAACAGACATCATCAACCTCCATGAGGCTCTCCTTGAAGCTTCTCTACCTTGCAAAAATATACTGTCTTAACATAACCTCAAAGAACTCAAGGTCAGTCACTTCTATAGCACAGTGAAATGCTAATAGGATACTTAATTGAAAGCAATAATGGTATATATCGTATATCTGGTAGATATAGATTTAGATATACACATATATATGCATGAATATATACAAGAGGTTTGTGTGTATGTGTATATTAACATATGTATATTTGTACAATTATCGTGTTCCATTATCTAATATTTATAACTATTTTACAATAATTACTTCTCATACTTGAATTTGTTGAAATGTGCATTCATTTTAACTCAAAAACAATTAAAATTGTTGTAAATTTAAATGAATACATTTAACTTAAAATTTCAACCATCTTTCCTAGGGGCACAAATGCAGATTGTTAACCAAACAAACAAAACCTTCTATGTAATAACTGAAAAACTGGAAAATAATTGGATTTTCAGCATTGAAAGTTCTTTCAATGAGAGGGTTCTTGAATCTTTTCAGTGGAAAGAGTCTATGCTTTATGAATGTAATCTAAGATATATGAGTGACAAGAAGATGGAATAGTTGTTTCCAATGTGGCAACCTTCACACATATTTTGATTCCCATAGCAGTTATACCACATTCAATATATTTTGGAGGTACACATCCATTCAAAATAATGGATCATGAGCCCCCACCAGTGTGTTTACTTTACCTGCATTTAGCCAGTGGATGCAATTAGTTCAAGGCAAAAGTGTTTACTGAATAACATAGTATGAAGATTTGCAATCTCATTCCATAAATGTACAACTCTTACAGAAATATACATGTCTTGGAGAAGGAAAAAGAAAACCACTCCGCTATTTTTTCTTTAAAATATATATTTTATGTTTCAATAAATTTTATTTCCTTGTAAAGTTTTAATTTTGCATTAACAAAAGAATGTTATGTTATGCATATTCACTGAGAAGACTAATGCCCTTTACAACTATTATGTCTTTTTAAGTTCACAACAAGCCTGTGAGGTACAGTACATGCTATTACTATTCCTATTTCACAGATAAGAAAACTGAAATAAACAGCAAGGTTAAATGACTTGCCCAAAGATCAAATGAGACCAGATTTAAACTCAGGTTTTCCTGATTTCAGTTTTAGCCTTCTGTCCATTATATTACCTTATATTTTAAAGGAAACGAAGCAAAAACTATCAATTATACAAAAACAAACAAATAAATTAATAAAGAAATGAGCACAATAAAGACTTCCAATCCCTTGAATTTCATCTAACAACAGAAAGAAACTGTAGAATGGTACAAAAGGGAAATAAACTTTTAAAATAAGATATTAGGATGGAATTAAATTTTAAATTGGAGTTTTTCATCAAGGAATAAACTAGAAAAACAAAAAGGTAAAAAATCTTATAGCACACAAAAAGGAGCCTCTCCAGTGTTACAAAAAGTCTAAAAATAACCAATTTGAAACTGAAAATATAGAACTGGGAGAACATTTTGGCAAGAAGTAGCACCAAAACAACTTTGAAAGAACACACAAATTCTATACCAATCCAAATAATTGTCCTTAAAGATAGGATATACAGAGATAACCTAAGGATTACAGATCTTCCAAAAAAAACATGATAAATTCAAAATCCTGAAGTTAATACTGAAGGAAATAACATAATTTTTAAAAATAGAAGTCAAAGCAGTAATCAGTTAGAGGAAAAGGTTGACAAACATGGAAAAAGTCCAAGATATGAGTTGGTTAAATTTCAAAATTGTAAAGTCAAATAATAAGTGCTATAAGCAGCCAGGACAAAGGCCTTTAACTTCGAAGGAAAGTTGATCCCAATAGCTCAGGATCACTCCCCATTTATGAAAAATCAGAGAAGAAATAAAATATATAAGATATTTCTAAAGGCAGAAGAAATTGAGGTGTACCACAATGTAATATCTGGAAAAAGCTATAACCAATCATCTACAAAGAGAAATGGACTTTCAAGAAGAGTTAAGCATTATAATCATTTCTACAAAAGGAAAATGAAAGAAAGCAGAAAATCAAATTATCAAAATTTAAAAATTAACAATATTAATTCACAATTAAATGAAAGGAAATAGAATTTTCAAAACTTACACATTGATGTGATGGCAAAAGTGAGAACTGAACAGAAGTAGATGATTAACTGTGAAAATATAATCTACACATAGATATCTTTTTCTTAATTATCTTTGTGTTATTTTGAGAAAATGAAACTGAATAATCCATAAAGGATCTGCCAAAGAAAATAAACTAATTGAACCATGTAATGACCAAATAATACCTATTGCACAAATTTTTTTCACAATATTTGAGAAAGAAGACTTTGTGTCATTCTTTTTATGAGATGCATGTTTCTAAAACCCAAATGAGAGAGCAATAACACTATTAAACAATGTCAATAATGAATATGGATGCTATTTTTTTAATCTATGGAAAGATATTAGAGCAATAAATCCATAAAAGTATGTTTATTACTAAAATGTGTTTTTACTAGGGTAAACAATATTAGGAGAACAATTGCAATGGTTAGACATATAAACAGTAACAAAAATTTTAAAAACTCTTTATCAATATGTACAGAAAAAGTCTTTAACAATATACAGCTCTCATTTTACTAAAAATCCCAAAAAATCAGAGACATGGAAGAGCCAGATATAATTGTATTAAAAGATTATCTTAATATTTAAATATTAGATCATGAATGATGAAAAAAATTATACATTTTTTATAAACCTTCGCAACAGAGGTTGAGCTGAGTCACAATGAAAAGCTTATGGCTTCAGGCAACGGCCTTATCAAATGGGAAGATTCAATCAGAGTTCAAGGGGGTTCCCAGAGCCTGTACTTCATCAGTTTAGAGTTATAATTTATTTCCTGGGTAAAGTGGTTTGAAAATGCATTCACCTAAAATTGTTAATAGGGTGGAAGCAAGTTTTAAATAACGTTTAGGACATTATACATTTCCTAATTATGTAATTGGGTAAAATTATGAACTCTTTTGCTTTGATCCTTTTTGTCCCCCAAAAAAGGAATCTGAAGTTGGATTGCTGTTCTTACTTTGCTTCCTTTGCCTGTTCATGTCGCCTGTAAATTACTTAACTTTTTAGATCTGTGGAACTCTGCTTCCAGAGGGGAAATCTCTGTCTCAAATCCCTGGGGTTTTTGCATCTGCCAGAGCTATTAGGAGGCCACTTCAGCCCCCACCAGGTTTGGCTCACTGAAAACACACCCCAGGACTACCACCCAAGACAATGAGCCTGATCCAGGCAGCTTAAGGCTAGAGCACTTAGCCTCTGAATCAATGCTTGGCCCCCCCTATAATCTGTAGGCTGGGAGCTTCTGAAGTGGTCCCATAGAAGCAGCTTCAGGGCTGTCACTTCTGCTGCTTCCTTGCCCTGGAGGCAGTTCGACAAGACACTCTCCTCCAAATTTAGCCAAATCCCACTATCCCTTCATTTAGTCTTTATTTCTTATTGCTTGATAATTCTGGAAATCAACACAGCTGCCACTGATCCACTTTCCTGAAGGCTCCAGCTGTGACTTCTCCTGGTGGCTGCAGGGCCAAGCCTCTCTGGGTAATTATGAAGTCCATCTCCTTCCCATTTCTTATAGCACAATAGTATTCCATTACATTCATATACCATAACTTCTTCAGCCATTCCCCAATTGATGGACATCCCCTAAATTTCCAGTTTTTTTGCCCCCACAAAGAGAGCTGCAATAAATATTTTTGTACATATGGGTCCTTTTCTCACTTCTATGATCTTTTGGGATACAACCCCCAAAGTGGTATTACTGGGTCAAATTATTTATAGCCCTTTGGGCATAGTTCCAAATTACCATCCAGAATATTTGTATAAGTTCGCAGCTCCACCAACAATGCATTAGTGTTCCAATTTTTCCACATCCTCTTTAGCACTTGTCATTTTACAGTTTTGTCATCTTAGCCAATCTGACTG
>CM053593.1:238499757-238521093 GCA_028646575.1 Pseudocheirus occidentalis | reverse complement strand
TAAATGCATACGTATGTATAATTCTCTCTTTTCTTTTACAAAACATCAGAGGAAAAAATGTGGCAAGTAGGTCAGGCACAGGGTCACAGAGTCTCTGTAATAAAGCACAAGGATAAAAATGTCACATTCAAAACAGGGTGACCCCACTATTAAGCAGTCCTGCTGAAACAGGTCTGTCTCCAGTCTCCTCTGGAGAGGCCTAGGTTAGAGTGGGCTTGGTGGTAGGGATGGGATAGGAAGGGTAGGGATTAAGCATGGGAGAGTGAAAACACTCCACAACCCCAGCCCCAGGCCCCTCTCCCATGGTCAGCAGCAGCACCACTTCCCTAAGGACCAGCCTTCTGAAGTCACATCACTGGGAAATGCTCTTGATTCCAGGTTTGGAGATGAGGAACCCTTCCCCAGAAAGATGCAGGACGGGCCAAGGGGGGGTTAGACAGGTAGGGACCGGAAAGGACTAGAGTTCTTCTAGGAGTACCCCATGGGGAAACAAAAGCAGGCCTAGCTCAGCAGCCAATAAGCTTCTTGAGGAAAGCCTCCAGCTGGTCTTCATCTTTGATGCCCACAAACTTGCCCACCACATCTCCATTCTTGATGGCCAGCACAGGTGGCACAGCAGAAACCTCATACTCAATGGCAAGATCTGTGTTGTCATTGATGTCCACCTTGGCCATCAACACCTTCCTCTCCTGCTTTGCCACCATTTTCTCTAACCGGGCCCCAAGATCTTGCAAGGGTCATGCCACTGTGCATGGAAATCCACAACTACTGGTGTCTTTCTGTCCTGAAATCCAGGTCCATCCTGGACATTAAAGGTAATGTTGGAGATCTTGGTGGTAGAGAATGTCCAGGTCAAACTAGGCGAAGCAGTGGGTCTAGCAGAGCTTCCCTGAGCAAGAACCTCAGGAGGAAGAGGGACCCAGCAACATTGAGGGAGCTTCCTGGAGAAGACGGGGCTGAGGACCATACGCTGGGCCATCTCCCTGCAGCGGCAGTGCAGCCTCAAGCCTGAGTGAGCGGGGCACCCGGACCACTCTACCCTCTTCTCTCCTCTGCTGCTGCCTCTGCCTCTACCCCCTGAGGCCCAGCCTGGTCCAGTCTAGAGATCCAGAATCTTAAGAAAGAAAATGACACCTTGAAAAATTAGAATTGGTCAAAGCAAAGCCAGTGAAATTATGAGAGATCAAGAAATAATTAAGCAAAATATGAATACAGGAAAAAAGGAAGAGAAACATCTCATAAGAAAAACAAAAGATTTAGAGAACAGATCAAGAAGAGAAAATATAAAAATAATTGGACTAACTGAAAGTTATGATCAAAAAAAGAATCTTGATACAATAATACAAGAAATAATGTAAGAAAACTGTCCTGAAGCATTAGAAGCGGGGAGGGGTTGAAATAGAAAAAAATCCATTGATCATTAATTAAAGGAGATCTTATGAGGAAAACTCATAGGAATATCATAGTCAAATTTTGAAACCCCCAGCTCAAGGATAAAATATTAAAAGCATCAAGATTAAAACAATGTAAATATCATGGTGCCATAATTAGAATTCTACAAGACCTAGCAACAAAGACATTAAAGGACCACAGTTCTTGGAGCATAGTATATCAAAGAGCAAAAGAACTGGAGCTCTGGTCAAAAATATCAAACCCTGCAAAGTTAAGTATCATCCTGAATGAAAAATAAATGGGCATTTGATATACTCTTAGACTTTCAATACTTCATTTTAAAAAATCCTAAACGTAATAAAAGATTCAGCCAAGAGAAATATAAGGCACATAACAAAGATTGATTATAAGGGATCCATAAGGACAGACTGTTTACTTTTTATATATGCAAAATGTATATCTAAGATTCCTATCAATAATTGGGTAGCTCATAAGAAATATTGGGATAAACCTGAGTGTGATATGAATTTTAAAAGTAAAACCATTTAGGAATAGCTTAATATAGTAATTATAAATGAGGTACAAGAAGCATTGATACAGGGGAATTAGATGAGGAAGGAGAGCTAGTAGTATGGGTAATCTGCTTTCATCAGGAATGGGTTTATGAGGGAACCATGCATATATATTTAGAAAAGTATAAAAGTCTTCTAAATTAATTGGTAGGGGTGTAGGGAGGGGGGAGAGGACAAGGGAGGAATCTTTAGAAGGGAGAGTGAGGAAATAGGTAAAATAGGAGTATAAAAGAGCCTTTAGATTCATGGGAATGGGAGGATAGAGAAGGGATCCTTAGAGGGGGAAGGCAAGTCATAGGAGGGCAAGGTAGTGGGTAGAAATAAAGTAGAGGAGGGAGAAGGGATAGGAAACAAGAGATATGCACAAACCTAAAAACAAAAGATCAGGAGAAGAATAGGTTCAGGGAAGTATATGTATATATGTATATGTGTGAGTATATATCTATAGCTATAGAGAAACATATCTAAACTTTATTGTAGCCTTCTGGGGGATAGGGGAGGTTTTATATATATATATATATATATATATATATATATATATATACATCGTTATATATAGTGTTTTATATATATATGGTGTTATATATATAGCATTTTATATATATATAAAACCTCCCCCTAAATATATATTTATAGCTATAGAAAAATATACTTAAACTTATTGTGGCTTTCTGGGAAGGGAGGGAGTTGGGAGAAGGGGAAAAAGAACCGAGTAAAAAAGTACACAGCAGACAACAAAAGAAAACTCACAAGTAAGCAAAGATGGACAATTCTCAATGCAATGCATATTATTTATCATATAGGCTTTCTTGAAATGAAAATTTATTGTTACCTATTTCAAATCCTCTCTTATGTTCTGCTATGCACATGACATGCTTTTCTTTTTTCTTTCTTTCTAATTTTGTTTTTAAGTTCCCATATTTAAGTTGGGAGCATCTAGATGGCAAAATGAATAGAGCACAGGCCCTGGAGTCAGGAGGACCTGAGTTCAAATCCATCTTCAGACACTTACTTGACACATTGATTAGCTGTGTGAACTTGGGTAAGTCACTTAACCCCAATTGTCTTGCTTTTCCCCCCTCCAAAATAGAAAGGGACAAAGAAAGAGTGATATAAAAAATTATGAGCAGACTGCTCTGGGAAAAACATGGAAAGACTTACAGAAGCTGATGCAAAATGACATGTACTATGTACAAAGTAATAGTAGTATTGTAAGATGACCAACTATGCATGAGTTCGATATTCTCAATAATACAATGATCCAAGACAACTCTGAAGGACGTATGATGAAAAATGTTATCAATTCTTAAAGAACAAACTCATGGTGTCTGAATATAGATTGAAGCATACTTTTTTTACTTTATTTTTCTTGAGGTTTTTTTTGTTTATGTTTTCTTTCATAACATGACTAATATAGAAATGTTTTGCATATCTACATATGTATAACCTATAATGAATTGCTTGCCTTCTCAATGATAGGGGTGAGAAGGGTTTTTTTTATGTCAAAAATTGTTTTTACATGTAATTGCGGAAAAATAAACTACTACACAAAAAAATAAGAAAAAATAAAACTACCTAAAGGGGAAAAGAGAAGACTTGAACCTTTATAAGGGCATGGAAAAACTTTACTTTCTTATGGCTATCCCCAGTGCTCAACATATATAGCAAGTGCTTAATAAATGCCTTTGTATTCATTCATGCGTTACTGCCCAGGTAATAATAAGCATGCATATTTAAAATACTAAGAAATAAGGATAACTAGCATAGTAATTTAATGAGGGAAAACCCAAGAAGAAAAAAACCATCAATAAAAACCATTATCTCAAGGCAAGGCACCCAGAGAAAGAGACAGGAGGCAGGGCACGCTAGGCAAGTCAATCACCATCACCATATGGATCACCATCTCCCCTCAGATTCTGATGGAGACAGGTGAGGACCCTGAACCTCAGTCTTCTCACCCAGCTTCTCACCCAGAGCTTCCCACCTAGTTCTTGAGAATCATCCTATGTGGACATACAACCTAGCAATAGCTCCTGCAGGGGCTACAGTCAGTTACTGAAGACACAGAAAGTTCTTGGCACTGTCAGACCACTACTCATCACACACTGATGCTATTTATCAGTGAAAATTACCATAAAGAAGAGGTATTATCATCTGCTTTGTCACTGCACCCCAAGGACCATGCTGACTTTTCCATCCTTGCAGCTGAAACCTTCCATATGCATTCATTAGATGCATCATTAGAATGTAAGTTCCTTGAGGGAAGAAACTCTTGCTTTTCCATTTGTATCCCCAGGCTTAGCACAGTGTTTTTTTGCACATAGCATGTGTTTAATAATCTTTTTAATGTACTGATTCATTCACTCGTCTCAGATAAACAAGGCAAACCAGATATCCTAACCCAAGCAATCAAATTCAGTCTTACAAGTTATCATTGAAAATTGGTAAGACAGGATTCATAAGTACAATATAAATGTATAAGAGCATACTTTTTCCAAATAAAATAATAAAAAGGGTTGGAGTAGCATCATATATTAATCATTATGAAGTGAATCTTGGTGAAGATTAGTGGAAGGAGAAATAGAAGCAATATTTTAATGGGAATATATTACAAATTACTTGGACAGATGGAGAAAAAAGACAAGTTCAGGAAATAGACAATAAGCCTGATGCAAAGTCACAAGAAAATCAATTAATCAGCAAACACTTACTAAGTATCTACTATGTGTCAAGTATTGTGCTAGGGAATGGGGATTCCAAAACTAAAAAGAGACCATCCAGGAGGGCATAACATGTACATTTAAAAGTACCTATATAATAAATACTAGGTAATTTGGAGGAAGGGACTAATTTTACAGATATCGTATACCTGGATTCAAATAAGGATTGATTTGGAAAAGAAAGTGCAGCCACAGATGAAGATGAGAATATTTCAGAAAGAGGGAACAGCATTAGAAAAATCTACCTCTTGACATGATACAAACAGAAGCACCACATGGATCTGTCCTCGGACCAGTTCAATTCAGTTTTTTATCACAGTTGGATAAAGATATAGATGCTGTGCTTATTAAATTACTGAAGGCAATTGACAAGGCTGGGAAGAACAGCTAAATGCTGGACTAATGAACCAAGATCCCAAAAGATCTCAGCATTCTAGAATGATGGACCAACTTTTAAAGATTCACCTTAAGAGTGATAAATATAAATGTGCTTGCTTAGGCTCAAAAACAGCTACGTAAGCACTTGATAGGTGTGATGGTCATGGGAAGAATGGCTAGTTTTTTACTTGATTCGAAATGGTCTCAGAATTTAGTGGACAAGAAGTTCAGTATAAATCAGGGGTATAACACGGCATCCAAAATGGATAAAGTGAACTTGGGCTACATTTTTTTATCAGACTTGTGATTTTATCAGTATGGGGAGCTTCCATTGAAAAAGTAATGCAAATCAGAAGCTGTTCTGTGCTAAGAGCCTTACAGATTTTTCTAGGGGCACTGAGAAATTTAGTAATTTGCCTATAGTCACACAGCCAGCATGTGTTAGAGATAAGACTTTTGTCCAGATTCTCAAAGACTCCAAGGTACTGTTCTCTATCCACCAAGCCATACCTCTCAAGACCACATTAATGGAAATTTATTCCCTAAAACAAAGAATGCTTAATTGAATTACTATGCTTAATTGAAAAAATGAATTTTTAAAATGAAAATATGAGTAGGAGCCTAATCTATTTTTATATCTTGAATTGTATGAACAGAAAACTCTACAGTCATGATAGATTTTTGGGATTTTGCTGTAAGCTAATTTTTTTTTTTTTACTAACCCACGAAGTACAAGCTTGAGAATGTATTTTCAACCACTGGATAATGAGCCCCTGGTGGGGAGTAGGGAAAGGCCCAGAATTCCAAGACAACTTCTGGCTTAGCAAAAGTCTATAATATGTATTCCCAAGAGAATAATCTCTGGGACCAGCTGCATACAGTTTTCTTTTCCAAAGTCTTCTTCTCTCTAAAGAACTTTCAGTATTCTTATTGCATCAAGGAAAAAGCAACTGTTGTGGGTAAGCCTGTCTTTAAACTCTCACTTTAGTGATCTAGAATATTGAACCAGAGATTCCAAGTTCATATACTGAACTTTCTACTTTCTATCTTGGTGGAATAGTGGAGAAAGCACTTTATGTGGAAGCAAGAAAACTTGGATTTGAAACCTACCTTAAACAAGCTATGTGACTCTGGAAAAGGGACTTATAATTCTCCCAGATTGTGTTTCTTCATCTGCAAAATGGAGATACTAAGCAACTATTTCACAGGATAGTTGGAAGGGTTATTTTAAGTCCCACCGTGGTCTGTCCTGGTTATACAACTTCTGAAGTACTGAAAAGATATTGAGTAGCTAGAGCATGTTCAGAATACGGCAGATTGTGAAAGGACTTAGAGACATGGCTTTGGAGAATAAGCTGAAAGAATCCAGAATACTTTGTTTAGAGAAGAGAAAACTTAGAAGGAAGATGATAGCTGTCTCCAATGGTTGAAGGGCTGCCACATAGTAAAGGGATTAGCATTAGCAACCACAGACGCACATAGGGTGATGGGCTGCTAGCACAGGTTCTTTGATCTGCTTTTTTAAATGAAAGACAGCTTGATAGAGGTTAGCAGTCTTTCTTTTAATTAACAGACATATGAGTACAGATAAGTAGAAAGAAGTGAGTATCCAAGAAAGAAACCAATAGACAGGGCTCCAACTGTCTATGAACAGAGTAATAGATAACTAATCACTAGACCAGGGCAAGCCAACATCTGGGCTCAGGCACAGCCAGGGAGGGTCCTTAAAAATGGCTACCCAGAATCTCCTCTGATCAAATCACAAAGAAATATTCTTCTCATGAGTGAGCCCTAAAGTAAAATACCAACCTCCCAGTATATATAGTTTCACCTTATAGACTCAGAGCCAAAAGGCATCACAATTTACATGACTCAGTGCCTAATTGGCTCAGTGCCAAAAGGTGTGAAAGCCTTCCTGCAAGCAAGCTTCCCAGTAAACTAACTTCCCCCTAAGAAAATTCTCCTTAGGCAAGTTCCTTCTTCAAGGCAATCACTTAATGGGCTCTATGTGACTCAGAATGTGTCACAGCTGTGAACTGAAGCAAAGTTCAAAGCAGCAAGACATCCATGATTGAAACATTTGTGTAACTTTAGACCCAGGAATATGGCTCCTGTTTCAAGGGGAAAAAGGGACACATGTGGTCACATAGGCCTATAAATGGATGGGAAAGATCTTATATTACATTAACCCTACAGAAATATTCTCATTTTATTTGACTCTGAAGGACAGAACCAGGACTAACAGGTAAAAGCTACTGAAAGGATGATTTTAGCTCAAAATAAGGAAACATTCTAACTGTTAGAGTCATCTATGGGTTGCCTGGGGCAGAAAGGAGGAAGGGGTAGTAAGTTCCCCATCATTAAAAGTCTTCAAGTAGGGGCGGCTAGGTGGTGCAGTGAATAGAGCACCAGCCCTGGAGTCAGGAGTACCTGAGTTCAAATCCGGCCTCAGACACTTAACACAAAAAACTAGCCGTGTGACCTTGGGCAAGTCACTTAACCCCAACTGCCCTCCAAAAAGCAAAAAAAAAAAGTCTTCAAGTAGAGGCTGAATGAGCATTTATTGGGAATGTTATAAAGAGTATTTGTGGATCAGGTAATGGCTGGACTAGATGACTTCTGAAGAGACTTACAACTTGAGAGCCTATAATTGTATGGTAGACCTTGCCCATGAGGCAATGATTCTGAATAAACCTCTCTTCATTTATGAGTGAACTAGATAATTTTCAACAATAAGTATTAAAACCCGTACTCTTTTTGTATGTTTTCAAGTAAAACATTTGAAATGAAGTCAATATCAGACTGGATCTAGAGTAGAAAGAGATGGCATCAAGTAAACTAGCTTCTCTACAGGATTATAGATGGATATAATCAAAATATTAAATTCAGCCAACTGTTAATTATTTTGGTCTAATAGAGGAGAAGCAGTATCCTTATTGCAGGACTGATGATTAATGTGAGATTACCTTCATTTCCTTCACTGGCTATAAGCCTTCTGAAATAAAGATCTTGGAGCAATGAAATTGGCAAAATCAAGTCAATAGCAGGGAAATGGAAAAATCAAGGGAAATGAATAATGTATATAATGGATGATCTGTTTCTAGGTGAGTGATGGGCTGAGTCTATACTGTTCATGGTTCAGCTGAGGGGCCTTTCCTGATCCCCTGTTGTTAATGGTCTCACCAGCCTCCAATTATCTATTCACTTGTTGACTCATGTTTCATGCTTCTAAGAGAATGGAGCCTAGGGAGCAAAAATTCTTTCCTTTTTGTCTTTGAATTCCCAGGGTAGAGCACATATTAGTCACTTGGTGTATTTTTTTGAACTAAATTGAACTGCTCGATTATTTTTAAACAATCTTTTTTAATCTATTTGACTTTTTTTAACTAAAAATCACAAATCATATTAATTGCAGGTATAATTAATATTTGTGCTCCTTTCCAGGTTATAATTTGCTTTCAGTATTAGAAAAGTACAGTAAACTCCCAGGTCATTTGACCAGCAAGATAGAGGACTAAGAATTTTCTCCAATTGCCCACTAACTCTAAGAAAAACACTAAAGAAGAATTATATGACAGTGGTGGAATGATATAGCTACTTCCACAGAACAAGAAAGCATAAAGTCCGACAATGGAAGAGTGCTATGGATTAACAGTGAAGTATATTAGTTCTTAAAATTATTCAAGAACTCAAGAAAATGTTCTTGCACTCTAAGAATTTCCATCCTCTTGGGAGGATACAACATATGAGTCACCAAGTTAAATAATTTGAGGGTAGTGAGAGCACTAACAATGCAGGATCAGGAAAGGCTCCCTAGCTAAGCCTTGAACACTGTAGACACAATCCATCACTCACCTAGGAATAGGTTATCCATTATATACATTATTCATACCCTGATTTCTCCATTTTTCCACTATTGACTTCCTTTTACCCTCCATTCCTCCTCTCCTACCAGCCCCCATGTCTAGACAGGGAGCACAAATGACCCCACCAGACCATACTTGCCTCTACCTGAGGGAACCTCTAGGTTAGGGACTCCAAAGATAGTAGAAATTACCCCAAACACCCATTTTATCCTTCCCCAAATCCATGAATCCAGGTGCTAATTCGGCCCAGCCAAAAGAACTAAAAATCAGAAAGAACTGGTCATAATGTCACCATATAGCTGCACTGGGCCTGAATGAAAGAGGACTGGCACCTAGGTTAAGACTCCTCAATGTTACAAGGATCAAGGTCCCATAAAAAATGAATTTCCCAATGTGGGAGAAGGCTGAGACAGCAGCATGGGCAAGAGCCAAAGGAATATTTTCCATCGAAGAAGGTGTAGACAGAAGTAAGTTGTTCTTTCTTGAGATTTTAGCTGGACCTTGATAACTGTCGCATTTTCTGCAAACAATCTCTTCTCAATTTGCTGAGTCATTTGTAAATGACACCATCACCACCCCAGGGAGTATGGTCACATTTCCATTGCCTGACATAATTCTTATTCAGCATGATTGTCTGAAACACATTAGAGGCAGGCACAGTTAAGGATATCATCATTTTTAATGCCAATGCTTCAGACACCCCAACAACCACATCAGAAAAATTCTAATAAACCGGGAAAGGAATATGGACTATGTTAACCTAACAGACCAGTCAGTCATTGCTTATAATTAAATTATAAGGTGCTAAAAATGAGAGATTTACAGGGCTTGTCATATTTATTGAAGGATATATAGCATTAGGTAGAAATCTGCAGCTGCGCAGCCCACGTCTGTTGGACCTGTAAGGGCAGCCCTTTTCAGCAAATTCAACCCAAGCAACAATTTTCTGTGCTTAGAGCAGCAGTTCTCAACCTGTGAGTTATGTTCAATTTAAATATATCCTGCATATCAGATATTTACATTGCTATTCATAACAGTTGCAAAATTACAGTTATGAAGTAACAACAAAAATAATTTTGTGGTTTGGGGTCACCACAACATGGGGAACAGTATTAAAGGGTCACAGCATTAGGAAGGTTGAGAATCACTGGCTTAGAGGAAGGCAATGGACCTCACCAACATCAGCCAGATAAGTATATAAATCAACACATTTTGTTATTACTCATAAGTGCATTATGGCTTTATTTATGTCACATCATCCCAAAGAGGAATTGGCCTCACATGGGAATCTTAGGGCTCTTGCCCTAAGAACTAAAGGCAGTGTGGCATAATGGATATAATGATGACTTTGAAGTAAAGAGGACTTGGGGTTAAATCTTATCTGTGATACTTCCTAGCAATGTAAGCCCTTCAGGTCATTAAATCTCTTTTATACTCAATTTACTCATCTGTAAAGTGAGAATATTAATAATGGCACCTTCTTCACAAAATTGTTCTAACAACCAAGTGAAATAATAAATGTATTAAGTGCTTATCATATCTCAAAATACTAGATAGATTAGATACATAGATAAGATACAGAGAGACAGACAGACAGACAACAGACAGACAGACAGACGGATGGACAGATGGACAGATGGAGAGATAGATAGATAGATAGATAGACAGATAGATAGATAGACAGATAGATAGATGGATAGATGGATGGATGGATGGATAGATGGATAGATGGATGGATGGATGGATGGATGGATGGATGGATGGATGGATGGATGGATGGATAGATAGATAGATAGATAGATAGATAGATAGATAGATAGATAGATAGATAGATAGATAGATAGATAGATAGATGGATGGATGGATGGATGGATGGATGGATAGATGGATAGATGGATAGATAGATGGATGGATGGATAGATGGATAGATTGATAGATGATTGATAGATAGGTATTATTGTATGGGCCAATAAAAGTGCTTAATGATTTCCCAAAAGGCATCTAACCCACTCTCTTTTTCAAGTCTTATCCCAGTTCATTGTCCATTTGTACTGTCTGTCCGAGGCACTATGTGCCAGGCACTGTGATAAAAGATAGGGATAGAAAGGCAACTATTATGTGTCTACTTTTCCAAAAAATAACAAAAACAGTCCCTGTCCTTAAAAAGCTCATATTGTAATAAAGGAATAAATGTTAAATGAAAGCATTGTCGTGTAATAAGAGTCACTCTTTGTGTCAAGTCATAAAGTATCATCCTTACTTTTTACTTAACAATGGTTATTCACCATCCCTCAGGTCAAGTTATACCATCTTTGGTTCCTTCTGACCCTTGTCCCCACCACCACCATTATTATCACCACCACCCTGGGTGTTGGCTGCTCATGGGAACTCGTTTTTCCCCTCTCACGGGGTAGGATATTATTCTAAAGGTACAGTTCCTTTTTAGAGAAGATGGTCCCCTAATGTACCAGTTTCTCCCAAATAAATACCATTATAGAGACCCTAGGTGTAGGTACAGATGAACATCTACAGATATATTCTCCTCACTGCTGTCATGGGAACATTATGTATATTCATCCTTTATTCCCCTCCTGGAACAAGACTCCCTTTCTATTCCATATGTCCCAGGCCTTTCTTCCATTGTGTTCATCCTATTTTCCCACAATTAGCACTCTTGTTGAAAAACTAGAGGAATAGCTAAACCTTCTCTGTTCACCTATGGACTGGGTTTGAGCACATATTCACTTCACAGTCTTCCATTATCCACTTACCTCACCATTTGTGCACCTTCCCCAGTATACAGACTAGGACATTTTACAACTCCTCATCCTGGAATGCCACTCCTAGGCAAAGATCTCCTCCTTAGGCTTGGATCCTAGCTCCTTGGTAAGATCAGTCCCCTCTACCTTTAGAAGAATTAAATTATCGCTAAAATTAAATCAAACTAATCTGCTAATTAGTGAATCTGCTTTTGGTAAAGAGAACCCTAGAAGATGTTTGGACAATTGTAGTCTCCAATCATTAATATAGAATGTTTCTTTACTAGGTTTGTTATATGTTGCCCAGATTTTTCATCTATTTCCTTTTGTTTTTTGGCCTGGTGGTCTGTAGTATACTCCAATAACAAAATCACTTTTGTTTTCTTCTCCCCTTTAATATTCAGCCAAATATTTCCTATCATGTTTCTATGCCCTGGTCCCTGCTTCTCTTTACATGAAAACAACTTCTTAGTATGCAATGTTATTTAATCTCTTTTTATCTATCTTATTTCTTTTGAATAAAGTACAGTATACTCACCCTGAACCTAAATATGAACCTAGCTTAGAGAGATGCATGAATTCAGAAGGAAGAGAAAGTAAGAATTTTTTTACAAGTCCAAATAACATTAATAAGTACTGCACACAATAAATGAAAATGAACTAAAATTTTCTGTTACCAAAAAAGTCTTAAGATAGCCCAGAAATCATGGAATAGCAACAACAAGATCCATAATGTCTTAAAAGAGAAATGAAACTTTAAAAAGTATTTTAGGAAGTAAATTAGGTTGGAAATTATTTTAACACATAATTAAAAAACACGAATAGCAGGGAACCAAACTTAGAAGCCAAGATGGATAATTTTTTCCAAGAAGTAGAGGCTCTAAGAATGGGAATAACAGATTTGGAACAAAAATATGGAAATAAAAGAAATTTTGGCAGAAGAGAAGCAAAGAACAACAATTCCAAGGGAATATATGAATTCTACATAAGCCAAAGCAACTGGCCCTGAAGACAGGATGTGTAGAGGTAATCTATGGATTATAGGGTTCCCAGAAAAAAAACATGACAAATCAAGTACTTGAACACTTTGCTACAAGAAATAATACAAGAAAATTACTCGAAACTTTTGAATACTGACAACAAAGTACCTATCAATAAAATCCACAGATTACCACTACAGAAAAACATCATGGATGAAACTCCATATGCAATGATTAAACAAACAGTTTCAATAAAATATAATAAAGTTTGAAGGCATCCAAGAGAAAACTCTTCAGATATGAATGAATGCTAATTCAAACAACCCAGGGTTATTCCATAGTCTTGAGAAATCAAGAAGAGAATGGAATAATATATTTGCCAAAAACAAAGGAACATTAACTACAATGCTAAATGCAGTTTATTACAAAGCTGAGAGTAATCATTAATGGAAATATAGGGGACCATCAACAAAAAAATAATTTGAAGCATTTCTATAAAAGAAAAACTATTCATCAAAAAAATTAGAGGTGATCAGAATTCTTAGCTTTCAGACACTCCAAGTAATATAAACACAATAATGGTAAATAAGATAAATATTAAGAAAAGACTCAATAACAAAATAAATTATTTTGGGCTTACAGTTCTTTAAAAAGAAAAAAGATATTTAACTGAAGGACTAAAAGATGAAACTAACCTAACAAGTTAAAGATTTAATGGAAACCCAAATACAAGAAAGGAAGGATGAAATAGTTGAATTAATATTCTGAGGATTAAGTCCTATGGTCCTTCATAAATGAATAAATACTTTTTTGTGGAATTTAAAGCTGACATAATAGTAAGAAAAAAAAGAAAGAAAAGAAAAAAGAAAAAAAGCACAGCTTATTTCTCCCAGCTCCTACAATTCCTCCACAAATATCTAAAAAGTATACTGAACTTTGGACTGAGGAGGGAAGCCAGGAAAAAAGCACAGAGATTCCTTTTTCAAGTTCAGGGAAGCATAGGGAGAAAGAGAGGTCTATAGATGCTGAAGATAAGGTATGGTCAGAAATGGATAAACAATAAATTCCAGAGCAGGAACAGACTATGAACCAGGCTAATAAGAGGTCTCAGTTATAGAAAAGAGAGAACTCACCTTATCAAGGGTACAGGAATAGGTGCTAACTGGCAGCTCCCTATCCAGTTCTAAATTATAAATCCAACACTGACTAAGGAGGAGATCTGTGCCTAGGAGTAGCATTCCAGAATGGGGAGTTGTAAAAGGTTCTAGTCTGTATACTGAGCAAAGAATAAGTTCAAAAGCAGGTACTAGCCATGTGGATCTCATCCCAAAAGCTGAGCAGAGTTCTCAATTTTAGTCGTCAACCTAGTCTGAAGATTGCAGTTAAATGATCAGAGAAAGTACCCCAGAACAAAGGAGAGAATGCAGTTTTTTTGTTGCTCTAAATCTGCAGAGCAGAGTTACATGAGAGTGGATAAGTCTAGAAACAGTCTACTGGACCTCCCACCAGGAGCAAGTCCACAGATGTGTTGCTCAGACTCAAACTCAGGCCAGAAATTTTCAGGGTTTAGACAAGAAGGTCAATGATCAGGCTTTGCGCTGAATCAGATCCCCTTGGGAACACTAAAACCTGATAGATCTTTAGCCTGAGTCATTAATGAGATCTTGGAATAGCATAATACTCAATACACCAAGAAAAGAGCAGAAGGATCTAAGAAGACAAAATTCTACCCAGATATTCAACCTGGAAATATATAGAAATTAGCCCTAATGAAATTTAAAACCAAGAAATAAACTAGAAGAATTAGCAAATAAACAAACAAACAAAAAAGAATCCCACTATAAAGTATTATGATGATGATAGAGACAGGCCAGGTACAAACCTAGAAGAAGAAAGTCATTACAAAATATCCCTATGAAAAGCTGCAAAGGAAAACATTCTTTGAGTCACGTTCAACTGGCATTTCTCAGGGGAAAAATGAGGCAAGAGGTTTTTTTTTTAAAGAATTTAAAATTATTTTAGAAATCAAATGAGACCACTAAATGAAAAACTAGGAAAATGAATAAGATCAATGGAAGAAAACACTAGAAAAGTAATTAACAGCTTGGCACAAAAGGTATAAAATCTTACTCAAGAAACAAACTCCTTGAAAATTAGAATGGACAAAATAAAAGTTTTTGACTACATGGGAAATCAAGAAATATTATAACAAAGTCAAAAGGAAAAGAAAGAAAGGAAGGAGAGGAAAAGAAAAGAAGGAAGAAAAAGTAATGTACTTCATAATAAACATCACTGTCCTAGAAAACAAATGGAAGAGAAAAAAGTTAAAAAACATTGGGTTACTTAAAAGCCATGACCAATAGAAGAGTTTCATATTTCAATAAATCCCAAAAGAATTAGAAAACAGAGGACAAAGTAAAACTAGAAAGAATCCCCCAATCACCTCTTTGAGGAAATTCCGAAATGAAAACTCTTGGGAACACGATAGCCCAAATCCAGACTTTCCAAGGCAAAGAAAAATAATGAAAGCAGCCAGAAAGAATTCATGTACTGAGGAGCCACGATCAGAATTACATATAGTTTAGCATTTCTTCTCTAAAAGAAGTGGAGGGTTTAGAATGTGATATTCTAGAAGACAAAACATTTACAACCAATGACAACTTACTGAGAAAAACAATATAATCCTAAAGAAGAAGAAAAAATGAATCCTTAATGAAATAGAGGACTTCCAAATATTCTTGATTAAAAAACCAGAGCTAAGTAGAAACTTTGAAGTACAAATCTAGGATTCAAGAGAAGCTTAAAAAGGCAAATTATAAGGTACTAAAGAAGAATAAACAGTTTTTTTCCTAATATGGGGAGATGATGTATATGCTCCCTCAGATCTTTGTTAACATAAGTAGTCAAAGAAATAAACCAAAGGTTCTGGGAGAAAGTTTGTTACATTTTAATAATCTTAAAAGATTAATAGAAAGGGAAGGAAGAAGGGAGAGTTGAAGTATGGGTAAATTGTTTCACATAATCAGGCCACAAGATTGGAAAAGGGTAAGTATTCTGATTTTCAAAACCTAAAGGAGAAAGGCTGTAGAGAGTATAAGCCAGTGACCTTGGCTTTGGTTCCTGGGAAAATTCTAGAAAGGATCACCAAAGAGAGGTTTGGCAACCATCTAGAAAGGGAAACAGTGACTACAAAGAGCCAGTGGGGTTTCATCAAGGACAGGTCATGCCAAACTAATTTCATCTCTTTATTTGACAGGATTACTAAATTAACAGAAAAGGGTAATGTTGGAGAAATAATTCTCCCAGATTTTGGCAAAGCTTTTGGTAAAGTATCTCCCACTATCCATATGGAGAAGATGGAGAAATATGGATGAGACAACATAATCAGATGGATTCAGAACATGGCAGATGCCCAAACTCAAAGGGTAATTCTTTTTTTCCACTTAATAGTATTTTATTTTTCCAATTACATTTAAAGATAGTTTTCAAAATACACTTTTATAAGATTTTGAGTTCCAATTTTTTTCTCCATCTCCTCCCCCTCCCCAAGACGCCTTGCAATCAGATATAAGCTATACATGTACAGTCCTAATAGACATATTTCCACATTAGTCATATTGTAAAAGAAGAATCAGAACAAAAGGGGAAAACCACAAGAAAGAAAAAAGCAAAATGTAAAAATTGTATGTTTCAATCTGCATTCAGAATCCATAAGTTTTTCTCTGGATGTGGATAGCATTTTCCAGGAGTCTTTTGAAATTGTCTTAGATCCTTGTTTTGCTGAGAAGAGCCAAGTCTATCAAAGTTGGTCATTGAACAGTGTTGCTGATACTACGTACAATGTTCTCTTGGTCTTGCTCACTTGACTCAGCATCAGTTCATATGTCTTTTTACAAAGGGTAGTTCTTAATAGCATAATGTTAACATGGCCTAAGGTCTCCAGTGGAATGCAGCAGGGATCTATACTTGGTCGTATGCTGTTAAACAGTTTTATTGATGACCTGGATAAGGACATAGGTAGTATGCTCATTAAATGTACAGATGTTACAAAGCATAACAGTGTTAGGATCCAAAAGGTTCCTGACAGGTTAGAACATTGGACTAAACCTAATAAAATGCAATTCAATAGGAATAAATATGAAGCCTTCTGCTTAGATTTGAGAAAATCAACTTCAAAAATATAAAATAGGAGAGACATGAATATACTCAGTTGTTCTATGAAGGATCTGGGGACTTTAATGCACTGCAAGCTCCATATGAATTAATAGCTTGATGTCACTGTGGAGGACCATGTCTGAAAATCCTTGAGCTCAGCTCAGATACAAGGAAGATGCAAGGTCTCTTCCCCCAGACAAGACTCTCTCCCAGATAAGTAGCAAATAATAACCAATGGTCGGAAAAATACCTGCATACCCTGTGACTACCAGTACTGGGAAAACAGAAATAAGTCAAGATAGCGCTGTGAAACATCAACAAGAAAAATGTGTTATTCTTGCATTTCTGCTTTTCCCACGAATTATGTATACTAGAACAAAGGGCAAATTTTTTCTGTCATATAAGGACGTTGCTTGCTTGAATAAACTAGCAGAGTGCAACTTGACTCACCTAGTCTGACTCTTTTGTCTTCACTGTCTGTCCTTCACCACCAGTTACTGGCAGCCGTAAGTGGCAGTTTCTGGAGGCCCTTTCCTCAGTTACGGAGCTTTTTCCCACAAGCCAGCTTTGTGGTTTTAACATCTTCTGTGTCTATGCCACCTAACTCCATTTTCACTATTACCCTTCTTGCTCTAATTATTTTCACTTTCTTCCCCATGGCTAGGTAGTTTCTGCTTTTGTGAGAGTCTAAGCCACTGCTGTGAGATGACTGAGAAGGACCCCCAGCTTTTTACTCTGAAATATAAGCTTATAAGCTTTATTGCACTCATCACACCTGAAACATAAGGTAAATTGGCATATGGGAATGCTAAGTAAAAATTCTAATGATTCAAGTTCTTCAATGTTATATCATGGTTAGTTTGTTATTATCCTATGGTGTTTGTCTTATTATTGAGGATTTGGGTTTAGTTACTTTATATTTGGAATGTAATTTCTTTTTCTGAGATTTCTGGTTTGGAGAGGCTTTATTGCACCATCTAGATTGGGGTGGGGAACCTATATCCTCGAGTCCATATGTGACTTTCTAGGTCCATAGCTGCAGCCTTTTTGACTGAGTCCAAATTCTATAGAATAAATTATTTTATGAAGGGGATTTTTTCTATGAAGTTTGGATTCAGTCAAAAGGCTACACTTGAGGATCTAGAGGGCCACATGTGACCTTAAGGCCACAGGTTCCCCACCACTGATCTAGATGGATAGAAGTCTGTACTTGGAGTCAAGAAAATGTGAGTTCAAATCTGCCTCTTATTTGGCTAACTTGTGACCCTGGACAAGTCACTTTACCCCACTCAGCACTGTTTTGTCATCTGCAAAATGGGGATAGTAATAGGACTTACCTCAGAGGATTGTTTTGACAATATAAAGCATTGTCCATATCATAAAACTCTACATAAACGCCAGTTGTTGTTACTTTTATCTTGTCCATCACAGTTTGATAACTTTTATATTAATTATTCTGTACAAATCATTATTGGTTAATGCATCTGTCCATTACTCTTTGGGTTACAGGAGAAGAAAGAGGAGGAGGAGAAGGAAAAGGAGGAGAATGAGGAGGAGGAGGAGGACAAGGAGAAGGAGAAGATGATGATGATGATGATGATGATGATGATGATGATGGAGAAGGAGGAGCAGGAGAAGAAGGAAGAGGAGAAGGAGAAGAAAGAGGAGGATGAGAAGGAGGAGGAGGAAGAAGAGAAGGAAGACAAGGAGAAGAAGGAAGAGGAGGATAAAAAGAGTAGAAGGAGAAGGAATAGGAGGAAGAGGGGAGGAGGAAGAGGAGGAAGAAAAGGAGGAGGAGGAGGAGAAGAAAGAGGAGAAGGGAAGAACAGAAGAAAGAGGAGAAGGAGAAGAAAGAGAAGGACAGGGAGGGGAAGAAGGAGCAGGAGAAGGAGAAGAAGGAGCAGGAGGAGGAGGAGGAGATATATAGCATCTGGACTACAAAGTGCTCTCTTCATAATAACTCTATGAAATAAGTAATATATTATCAGCCTCATTTTAAGCTGAAAGAATGAAATACAAGGGTGTTGGAGAATTTGCCTAATGTTACCTAGCTCATTTGTGTCAGATCTGAAACTGCAACCCAGGGCTATGGATTTCAAGTCTGGTGCCCCTTCAGCATTGTAGTACAGTGTACAGAGCATTAGTTCTGGAATCAGAGGACTTGCATTCAAATGCTTCCTCTAACACAACCTGTGTGATATGAGGTAAGTCATTCAATGCCCTTGGACTCAGTTTTCTCCTATATAAAATGAGAGGGTGGCACTAAATGGTCTCTCAGATCCCTTCCAGTTCTAGACCTTTAATCCTACAGACAACAGAACTGAAAAATCTGACCTTCAACTTAGTGCCAAAAATGGCAAAACAAATCAGGAAACATCCACAATCAACTCTGGAAACATATTCTCTAACTTCTGCTTCATTAATAGCTGGCTGCTACTGAGAGATCTTGGCACAATTTTTCTGGGGAATAAGACCTGTTTATTTACTTTAAATTTTCTCAGATGTCATCAGCCACTTTGGCATCATTAATCACATTTGCATGTAGATAGCCTAGATGCCTCTCATTTCTATTTGAACTCCCCTTAAGGAGAGTTGATTTCAATATCATTTCCATTGGTCATATTCAAAAAGCTAAGATTTGGGATTTTAAATTCCCAATCTTCTCTGCCTTTCCAGCTGCAGAAGTAGAACAGAACCTTCAGGCCCCCAGTAAACCTCCCAAATCGCAAAATAAAACTATGGGCCTCTCCTCTGTACCTCCCTAGGCCTGCAGATTTGAACTTCCAGTTCCTGTTTTGATTAATAGCAGTGATCACTTCTCCATCCAATCTTCAATTCTTATTCCTTCCTTGGGCTATTCTAACATAAGAACACGAAGATTAAAAAGAAATTTCATCTTCTCTCCAAACAGTTTCCAAATTTACTGCTCTTCCTTCCTTCCCATCTGACTTCATTCCAAAGCAAAGTCCGTGTACTCACTCACTCACCACCAGTGATCTCTCCCATTCATCTATCACACTTCCCTGATGCAAGCCAATGCCATAAACTCAATTCAGGGCGCACGGGTGGCCAGCAGACATAAGCTTCATGAGTGAATGGAAGAATTGTGTAAGACTGAGCTTTTTTTTTCTCTCCAGGAACCTGCAAGGATAGATTTGCCAGGACTCTTGAATGCTTTATATATATATATGCTTTTGTTCTCCCCCTCAATTTTATAAATCTCTTTCCTTTTTCACAATTTCTTTCAACATAATTATTTCACTTTTTTTTCTTTTTAGGTGAAAGATTTAATTTACAGTGGCTGCTTAGGCTCAGAGGAGACAAAATAATGGTTTTGAGAAATGTGAAACATTAGGACCAGATCTATTTGGTCCCTCCTCCACACACACTCCAAAGTTCACACAGAAACAGGGCAAATGGAACAGACAGAAAGTAAAGCCTTCAACAAGCAGAAGAAAAATTTAATCTTGAACTTTGGTCGCTTGTAGTTGACTGTTCATTCAATGACCCAGATTGTCTAATTCTGTTTCAGGAATCTTCAGAGATGTCATAAGTCTTCCAGTGAATTTTGATACACTTAGTTCTGTAGACAATTCTCTCAATAACGAATGTTCTATGTTTAGTCATTTCAGACTCTTTGTGAGCACATTTGGGGTTTTCTTGGCAGAGACACTGGAGTGGTTTGCTGTTTCCTTCTCTAGCTCATTTTACAGATAAGGAAACTGAGGTCAACAGGGTTAAGTGACTTACCCAGGGTCACACAGCTAGCAAGTATCTGAGGAAACTCAGATATTCAAACTCAGGATTCAAACACAGAAAAATGAGTCTTTCTCACTGCAGGCCCAGTACTTTATCTACTGAGCCACCTAGTTGCCCTCATGAGTGAGTCGTATGGTGTAATGGAGAGAACATTTAATCTAAAAATCAAAGAAACTGGGTTTGAATTCTGCTGATAATATTTCTAAGCAAAATGACCTTAACAAGAGATTTCACCTCTCCAGGCCTTCATTTACACCTTCGTAAATTGAGAGATTTGAATTAAATGGGACTCTAAGGTCCCTTCCAGCTTTAATCCCTATTATCTCATTATCTACCTGCACTTTTCCCCAAATTACTTTAATTTGCCTTGGCCCTGATAGATACAACTAACTAGTAATGACAAGTTCTGCACTGGTCACCTAAAGAACTAAGGCAGTTGTCTAGAGAATGAGGAATGGAAGAAAGGGACATATAGACAGACACAGAGACAGAGAGAAGGAGAGACAGGGGGAGAGTGTGTGTGTCTGAGAGACGCAGAGACACAGAGAGATAGAGAGGAGAGAGATACAGAAGGGAGACAGAGGATAGACAGAGAGAGGGAGGAGATACAGAGAGAAGAGAGAGACTGAGAGAAGAGACAGACAGAGACACAGAGACATAAAGAGAGCGAAGAGAGAGAGATGGAGATCAACAGAGAAGAAAAAGACAGAGAGTAAAAACAGAGAAAGAGGAGAGAGAGGAAGGAGAGGAAAGGA
>CM053593.1:238473272-238499657 GCA_028646575.1 Pseudocheirus occidentalis | reverse complement strand
AAGGAGAGGAAAGGAGGAGAGGAAGAGGAGAGATTATTATCACTTGCAACCAGATAATTAAAGCTAAAGAATTGGAAATTTAAGAAGCCTGAACATCTGTCTCCCTTCTTCCCAACTCTAACCTTTTTTTTAGTCCAGTTTCCTTCCCTCACCCAGTCTGAAAGTGGAGCAACACATTGGTGCTGAGCAGTGTTAGCCAAGTGAAGCTCAGAACTCCTGAGCTCAATGAAGACACCAGCTTCAGGCTCCCCAGTAGCAGTGATTACAGTCTTGGGCCATGATTCTGGGCTCTGACCCTTAAGGCAACATTAGCACTTCTTGAAAAATTATCAGTATACATACATATATATATATTTTCCCCCAATCGAGATTTATTTGGTTGGTTGTACGCAGGCCTGTTTTTGCTGTGTGGTCCACACCTGCAATTTCATCAGTGTTGGGAAAGCTCTACCATTACAGATGATTTAGGATTACCAAATCATCAATCTTTAGCCAAAAAAGCCCTCAGAGGCCATCTACTCCAACACATTTGTTTTAGAGATAAGGGAACTGAGACCCGGGGAGGTTAAAGTGATTTTTCAGCAGTCTCATGGGGAATAAGCATAAGAAGCTGGATTTGAACATAGAACTTTTGATTCCAGTATTCTTTCTGCTACACCATACTTCTCTAGAAACTGAGAGGCTGTCATGGATTCAGAGTCACAGTGTTCCCATGCTTCAGAGGCAATATTTGAAGTCCAAGTCTTTCTGAGTCCAAGCCTAGTACCTTATTACTTCACTGCTTATAAGGCTTCTTTAAAAATATAGAGAATCCCAAAAATCTTGGTGTAGCTAAGTAGCACAGTGGATGGAGTCCAGTCCTGCAGTCAGGAACACTCATCTTCCTGAGTCTAAATCCGGCCTCAGACATCTACTAGTTGTGTGACCCTGGGCAACTCACTTAACCCGGTTTGCCTCAATTTTCTCATCTGTCAAATGAGCTTGAGAAGGAAATGGCAAATCACTCTAGTATCTCCACCCCAAAATAACCCAAATGAGGTCACCAAGAGTCAGACACAACTGAATAAATACAACATTCTTAGCTTAAAACCTCTGCTATCTTAAAACTGCACTCAGACTTTTGGGGCACCGTCTGTCACAATAATGCCCTTGTTGCCGATACAAAGCACTTCACATGAATATTATTTTATCTGATCTTTGCAGCTATATGTTGAACTAGGTCACAGACGCATTATTTTCCACCTTATAGAGATGAAAGAAATGGAGCTCAGGGAGATTGTTTGGTTTGTCCAATATCACCCCAACAGGAAGCGAATGATCTCAAGCAAAATCTAATTCCCACAATACTAGAGACTTGTCTTTTTTTTAATAATATTTCGTTTTTCTCCAATTTCATGTTTTTTTAAATATTTCGTTTTTCTCCAATTTCATGTTTTCTAAATAATATTTTCCCCACTTTTGCATGTAACAGCAATTTTTAACATTTGTTTCGTTTAAAACTTTGAGTTTCAAATTCTACCCCTCCCTCTCTTTGTTCCTTTCCTTTTCCCTGAGATCATAAGCAATATGAATAAAGTTATACGTGGGCGATCATGTAAAGCATTTACAGATTACTCATTTTGTACAAGAAGATTCAAACAACAACAAAAACAACAAAAAATTAAAGGAAGTGAAAAATAATATGCTTCCGTCTCTATTCAGGGAATATCAGTTCTTTCTCCGGAGATGGATAACATGTTCCATCATGACTACTTTGGGAGCGTCTTGAAATATTGCACTGCTGAGAATAGTTAAACCATTCACAATGCTTCATCATACAATATTGCTGTTACTGTGTGTAGTGTTCACCTGGTTCTGCTCACTTCACTTTGCATCAGTTCATATAAGTCTTTCTAGGTTTTTCTGAAATCATCCTGCTCATCATTTCTTATAACACAATAATATTTTATCTCAATCATATATCACAACTTTTTCAGCCATTCCCCAATTGATGGGCATCCTCTTGACTTCTAATTCTTGGTCACCATAAATAGAGCTGCTATAAATATTTTTGTACAAGTAGGTCTTCTTCACTTTCTTCGATTTCTTTGGTCCTTAGACCTAGTAGGAACAGTACGAGTAGTAGTATTGGATCAAACTATATGTTAGGCCTTTGAGCATAGTTCCAAATTGCTCTCCAGAATGGTTGGATCAGCTCACAACTCCACCGAGAGTGCATTAGCACCCCAGTTTTCCCATACCCCCTCCAACATTTATCATTTTCCATTTTTGTCATATTAGCCAATATGATAGGTGTGACGTGCCTCAGAGTTGTTTTAATTTGCATTCTCTAATCAAGAGTGATTTAGAGCATTTTTTTTCAAATGCTAAGTCAAGTTTATGAGTTGAGCACTATAGTCAAACTTGTCTGAGTCAAAGTCTTAAGAATACAATTCATTCCTCTACTGATAAATGGTCAAAGGATATGAACAGGCAGTTTTCAAAGAAATCAAAGCTATCTAGAGTCATATGAAAAAATTCAGACTGTCTTTTATGAGCAAGTTACCTTTATGGGCCTTAGTCTCCTCATTTATAAAATGAAAGAGTTGGACCCTGTGGCCTGCAAGGTCCCTCCCTTCCAATTCTAAGTTGTACTCGAAGAGTCCTTAGAAACTGTCTCACAGGTGGTCACAGACCCATAAATCAAGCTCAGATATTCTGGCTTTACAGACAATGCTCTTTCCAATGAATCACACTGCTTGCTACTTATTAATTTGTTTTATAAGACAAAGAAGAATTTTATATTCGCATAGTATGATTATTGCTACATTTTAAATTTTATTAAAGCAGACTATATTAGTGAAGAAAAAAAGGTAAATTAATCCATTTTGGTTATTGGTCCAGAATTTAATTTTTATAATAATGAAAACTTTGTTATAGTCACAAATTTAAAAGACTAGCATTTTTTTTCCAGTTAGAAAACCCTGCTAAGGGGGCAGAGCCAAGATGGCAGAGTAAAAGCAGTAACTTTCAGGAATCTCTTGTTGGCGCTGAGGCAGAATTCTCTTGCTTTGCCCTGCTTGGATCTGGGTTGCAGTCTTAGGTGGTGGTCCTGGGGTAAGGAGTGCTGGCAGCAGAGCTTGTTGAGGCTGTGAAGAGTAACTCCTCACAGTTCTGAGGCAGGTGCCTGGGAAAAGCTCTGACAGCAACTGTGCAAAACCCCTGAAATTTGGGACACAGCACTCTCCACTCTGGAAGCAGAGTACTACAGTGGCAAAGAGCTCAAAAGTCAAGTAATTGGCTTCCAATATGTGCAAGCACAGGAAGCACAAACAGAAGACAGAATCTTTTGGGGGGGACAAAAAGGATCAAGTCATGGAGTGGGAAGAAGACATCAAATTCAAAACTCCTGCATCAAAAGCCTCCAAAAAATATGAATTGGTTGCAGGTCATGGAGGAGCTCAGGAAAAATTTTGAAAATCAAGTAAAAGAGGCAGAAGAAAAATTGGGAAGAGAAATGAGAATGATACAAGAAAATCATGAAAAATGAGTCAACAGCCTGACTGAAGAAAATAATAACACCTTAAAAATAGACTAACTCAGATGGCAGAGAGGTCCAAAAAATCCAATGAGGAGAAGAATACCTTAAAAACCTATATTTGGCAGATGGAAAAGGAATTTAAAAAGCTCACTGAAGAGAATAATTCCTTCAGAATTAAATTGGAGCAAATGGAAGCTGATGACTTTATGAGAAAACAAGATACTATAAAAACAAATCTAAACAAATTTTAAAAAGAAGGCAACGTGAAATATCTCATCCAAAAAGATCACTGACCTGGAAAACAGATCCAGGAGAGATATTTTTAAAATTATTGGACTACCTGAAAGCCATGATAAAAAAAAGCCTAGAAATCACCTTTCAAGAAATTATCAAGCAAAATTACCCTGATATTCTAGAACCAGAGGGCAAAATAGAAATTGAGAGAATTCATAAATCACCTCTTGAAAAAGATCCCAAAAAGAAAACTCTTGGGAATATTATAGCCAAACTCCGGAGTTTCCAGGTCAAAGAGAAAATATTACAAGCAGTCAGGAAGAAACAAATTTGAGTATTGTGAAAACACAATCAGAATAACACAAAATCTAAGAGCTTCTGCATTACAGGACTGAAGGGTTTGGAATATGATATTCTGGAGGTCAAAGGAGGTAGAATTTAAAACAAGAATACATGTACCCAGCAAAAATGAGTATAATACTTCAGGGAAAAATATGGACATTCAGTGAAATAGAGGACTTTCAAGCATTCTTGATGAAAAAACCAGAGCTGAACAGAAAATTTGACTTTCAAATACAAGAAGCAGAAAAGGTAAATAGGAAAGAGAAATCATAAGGAACTTATTAAAGTTGAACTGTTTACATTTCTACATGAAAGATGATATTTGTAACTCATGAGACTTTTCTCAACATGAGGATAGTTGAAGGGATTTTATGTGTGTGTGTACATACATATATATGTATAAAGAGGTAGGTGTACATGTGTATACATATATACATATACATATATATAGACAGAGGGCACAGGATGAGTTGAATATGAAGGGATGATATCAAAATATAAAATTAAGAGGTAAGAGAGGAATATATTGGGAGAAGGAGAGAGGGAGAGAGAATGGGATACATTATCTCAAATAAAGGAGGCAGGAGAAAGCTGTTAAAATGGAGGGGAAGAGCAGGAAGGTGAAAGGGAAAGAGTCAACCTTACTCACATTGGGTTTGGTTTAAGGAGGGAATAACATACACAATAAATTGGGTATTTTACCCTACAGGAAACTGGGGAGAAGGGGATAAGAGGAGGGATGATAGAAGGTAGGGCAAATTGCGGGAGAGGGTAGTTAGAAGCAAACACTTTTGAAAAGGGACAGGGTCAAAGTAGAAAATATAATAAATGGGGAGTAGGATAGGATGGAGGGCAATATAATTAATCTTTCACAATATAACTACTGTGGAAATGTTTTGCATTACTACCCATGTATAACCTTTATTGAATTGCTTGTTTTGTCAGGGGGAGTGGGTGATAAGGGGAGAAGGGACAAGGAAGAGAATCTGGGACTCAAAGTTTTAAAAACAATTGTTAAAAAAAATTTAATATTTTTTTAAAAAGAAAAGCAAACACTGCTATTTTTCTCCTCCAGGCTCATTTTCATCTCCAATATCAGGTGAAACTTCTTACTTTTTCTTAACTATTTCATCTCTATGACATCTACAATTTCTACAGTGAAAAAGGTTCCCTACTATTTCATGCTTCACTAGGACAAGATGTTTTAGGTGAGTCAGTTAATAAACATTAATTAGGCTTTTACTTATTACTAGGCACTGTTCAGGGCACCTCAGCAGCACGGTGGATAGAATGTTAGGTCTAGAATCCGGAAAATTCCTCTTCCTGAGTTCAGAGCTGACCTCTGACACTTGTGTGACCCTGAGCTACTCACTTAATCCTGTTTGCCTCAGTTTCTTCATCTCTAAAATGAGCCAGCATTCTAGTATCTTTGCCAGGGAAACCAAGAGTCAAATACAACTAAAAAGTGACTGAGCAACAACTACAAGGCACTGTGCTTAGCAAAGAAAGGAAACATGGTCCAAGAATTCACATTCTCATGGGAGGCATTTGTGTGTTGCCCAAAAGAGAACTAAATTATAAGACCATAAAATCACAAATCTAAAACTGAGAAGGAACTCAAAGGATCATCTAGTATATCTTGCTTTTTTGAAGAGGAACTTGAGGGCTGGGGAGATAAAGTGTCCCAAGGACAGGAAAAGTATTAAGTATCCAAGGTGAGATTTGAACCCAGGTATTCTGAATCAATAGCCAGTGATGAACTAATTCAGCATTCTTTTCATCACAACTGTAAACTATTCATTTCTAAATATTAATCGGTTGGGAATACAAATCAATTAAGTGATTTTTGAATGTTGAATGACTATTTGAATGACTTCAGAAAGTAGCAAATATCTCTCCTTAAAAAAAGATTTCGTCTTTTGTTTTTACATTTCTGGATTAAAGCCTGGATCAGAATTGGCTTAAGTCCAAGGATGGAATGGTTGATAACACACCTGGTAGCTTCAGACAAGCTTGTAAGAAATCTTGTTCTATTCTTTACCCAAACCCTGGCTTGTTGAGAATGAGTCAGAAATCCAGGGCTTGGCTAGTGATTATTTGGGACAAGAGTGGGCCCGCCTAGGGAAAAGAGAAAGAAATGGGAAAAAAGAGATGATGAAGAAGCATAGATATTACTAAGAGATAAACAGAAGTTGAAATTTAAAGGAAAAGGGCTGACCACAAAAATAGTCATCTCAAGCCTTAATTTGTGTGGTGGGGGGGGAGGGTTTTTTATATGAAGAGTAGCTGGGATTTATGTAGCACATTGAGATTTACAAAGTACTTTAGATGTTTTATCTCACATGATACTCCCAACAATGTTCATGAGGTGGGCGCTATGAGCACTGCTATTTCCACTTGACTGATGGGGAGACTGGGGCTTGAAAAGGTGAAAGGATTTATCTTTGCTTGTAAAATTAGCAAGTATCTGAAGCAATATGCAGATTAGGCCTCTGTTTGCTCCAAGCCTAGCTCTCTTTCTACCAAACCATGCTGCTTCTCTCAAATGTGGTCGACAGGGATTTGGGGCACATGGAAATGATACAAAAGAAATTATTGGAAAAATCTACTTGTCTTGTAAAGGGCTTTCATTTCTACTTTGCATAAAAGAATAGTTTCAAGACATGGAGTGAGGAGGACCTCAGCTATAATCTTGCCTCACAGACCTGCTGGTGGTGAGATGCAGGTTTAATGGGGAAGATAATAACATCTACCTCACAGGATGTTGTGAGGTTCAAATGAGATCATCTCAGGTCAGACATCGTCTCTTACACTACACGAGACCTTTTCTAGCTGTTAGTTCCCCCTTTAACCTAAATTACTTTGAATTATTTTGTATGTATTTTCTATAGACTTAACATGTATACAATCTAAATGAGTAGAGAGGGGCATATATAACTATGATCCAAGGGAGAAAGAAATAAAAACAAAAGAGAAGTCCAGGTAAAGTGCTAAAAGAAATGTGAGGAAGAAATTAACTCACTAGTGTGAGGATGATGGATTAGAAAGGGAGTAAATGTTATGCCGACAGACCAGTTGGGAGACTATTGTAATATAGACTGTGAGGAGAAATGAAGTAGAAATGATCACAATGATCATGGAAAGGAAGGACCAACTATGATGCAGATAGTGGAATGAAAATCACAGGACTTGGCAAGTGAATGAAAGTGTGGGGTAAGGTATAAAGGAAGAGTCAAAGGTTATTAAGTCATAAGCTCAGGGTGCTATAATAGCTAATAATGTGTGTAGAGATATAGACACAAATGTGTATAAAAATATTTTGTATGTATACATATTCATAGTATAGATTATATTGCATATAAGGTTATATATTTTATAGTAAAGCGAGGACAAGTATATGACTGCCAGTGAATCTAATTTTGTATGGACACATATGAATGTATATGAATTATCTTTGTGTATATACATACATATTTCATAGCACATATTATAACGCATATGAGGTTATGTATTATATAGAGGATTATATATGATTGCAAGTTAATTCAATTTCATGTGTATATATGTATACACGTATTAATGATCTTTGTGTATGCATAAATACATGTTTATGTGTATAAATATCTGTAGGATATATTTTATCATATATGAGGTGACATTCTATAGTAGACAGAGGACATATGTATGACTGTAAATGTATCTAATTTTATATATGTATATATATATGTATATATATATATATACACACACACACACACACACACACACACATAGATATGTGTATGTTTTTATTATCATTGGGGAAGGGGGAGAGTAGATTAGTAGAAAAAGCACTGTACCAATCATCAGAAGACCCAAAGCCTAGCCCTAGGTCTGCTAACAACCTTGCATAAATCACTTCATTTACCACTTTGGTAAGTCTTTATTTCTTTATCTCTGAAATAGGGATAATAATTCTTATAATAGGACAGCTAAGTAGCACAGTGGACAGAACACCAGGCCTGGAGTCAGAAAGACCTGAGTTCAAATCTGGCCTCAGACATTTACTAGCTGGACAACTCACTTAACCCTGTTTGCCTTAATTTCCTCATCTGCCCAATGAGCTAGAGAAGGAAATGGCAAACCACTCCAGTATCTTTGCCAAGAAAACCCCAAATGGGGTCACAAATAGTCAGACACAACTGGACAGCAACAATCGTATGCTACCCTACCACACAGGGTCATTGTGGGCATCAACTAAGGTGATGGTTTTATAAACCCTTTATAAAAGTACTCTCAGTGGGCTAGCAGCATTGCTACCTATCCAAACGTTATTCGGAATGGCTTCAGTCTTCTTCAATTAGTACTATTTTTAGTACTGCTGAGTGTGCATCTTCACTCCCATTTTATGACGCAAGTCTGTAGGCAAGCTTACATCACATATCTTATGTTCCACACTAAACTAACTTATGGCATAGGGGAAGGAATGAATCAGAGGATCTTAGAAGGAATCAGAGGATCTTAGTTCAAATCCTTGCTGCTGTCACTCCCACTATAGTCTGAGGCAAATAACTTCTCTGTGCCTCTGTGTCTTCATCTTTAAAATTAAGGCAATTGAACTAGATTGCCTCTAAATACCACTGCATCTCTACAACTATGAAATTGATATGATTTCTTTCATGGATTCTTCTTACTTCTATTTTCACATTTTATTAGGCAGCTAAGTGGCACAGAAAGTAGGACTGTTGTACTTGGAGTCAACAAGATCTGAGTTTGAATCCAGCTTAAGACACATACTAGCTCTGTGTGTGACCTTGAGCAAGTCACTCAACCTCTGGGGATCATAATAGCACCTACTCCACGGGGATTGTTTTCAGGATCATGCGAGATAATAGGTATAGCTCTTTGCAGACCTTAAAGCACAATATAAATGCTAGTTGCTTTTATTATTTCGTCTTTTTTATTTTTCTTGCCTTACTCCTTAGGTTCTCTAAAAAAAAAATAATACAATGTGGTAAGTCACCACGAAAGTCCTTAAATATGGATTTTTGTGAAATAAGGGATGCCTCATTTTTCTATTGGATAAAGGATACTTAGCACCCTGCCTAGAGCATAATAGGAACTTAATAAATATTTGTTGACTGACTCATTGTGGCAGGGAGGTGACTATCAGGCCAGGAAGACTCTGCCGGCAGAGAATGAGCTCTATCAGGGCCCTCTGAGCTGGAAAGACCTCAAGTAAGAACACAGTAATGGATTTCCTGTCTACCCACCAAGAAACAGCTTGGCCCTTTGTTTGTCCTAATCTGGTTAGCCATGGCGTGATGAATTTTTCAGGCACACTAATTCACAAAGATGGTCTACTCAGTTTTAGGAGGCTTGTGAGCCAGATTTGCAGAGGGGAGCACCCACAATGATCCTAGAAAGTATGGAAAGACGTAGAGGATAACCTTCTACTTGAAGAAACAAAGCATTTCATTCAAATGTGGGATCTGGTTTCTTAATATTCCTCCTCTGGTCTGGATATATTTTGGTAGGCTGTTAAGATACAGAACTTTACAGTCTTGTGTCTTTCAATCCAGAATGGGGACTGAAAATTGGGTGGGGGACCAGACATCAGAATTTAAATTCCATTCAGTCTCTTAACCAATACTGTCTTTGCTGTTTAGTATTTTTGTGTGACATCCACATTTTAAGAAACAAGTTGCTAGAGATTTCTTTTTTTTCTCCCAAAGGCTTTGTAGATGCCAAATAACTCTTTGAAAAATGTTGACACCATGCACTAAAGTGAATAAAAACATATGGATTTAATGTTCTCTAAAATATATTTTTTAAATGAAGTGGCCTGGGAAGTGGTGAGGGGAAAGTGAAGGGGTGCTTGGCAGGACACATTCAGGTTTTAGCAATTCCAAAATTTGTGAAAAATTGTTCCAGATGTTTGATGAACCTTTGATGCTCCTAGGATTCACCCAAACTGGATAATAAATAAAGGGTAATTGTAAACAGCAATGACACATGTGTTTCAAGATGTGTATAGTAGATACCTACTATCTATCTGTGTGTGACTTGAGCAATTCCCTCTACTTCTTGGAGACTCAGTTTCCTCTTCTGAACAATGAGGGTAGTTGCACTAGATGACCTCCAAGTTCCCTGCTAGTTCTATATCTTTAATCATCCCATTGGTTGAGAATTTGCTCTGGTCTGAATTAAACCACAGAAAATACCAGGTGAGACTATATTTCACATAACATAAAGGAAAGCTTCATTATAAAATCGCTCATTTGCCACACTTATGCCAGATAAACAACCACATGAAACAGAAAATTCTAATTTAAAGAACGGGATGGTATGTATGAGATGCCAAACATCTGACTACTTAAAGGCATCTTACTCTGGCCATCTGTCAATGGGTTTCATCCTTCTTCTGCAACATCATGCCTCACTACATTCTACTCCAGCAGAGTAGCTTTACTCTGGCCTGGACAGACAACCTTCCTTTCACACTGGAACTCCATGTTCATACCCACATAGCCCTTCCCATTCCTTTCTCTTGGATAATCTCCCCATCCTTTCTGCCAATCCATAGTCTTTATTTCAAGTTCAGCTCAGGACTCAGCCTCCTTCCCTCATGGATACAATTCCATACAATACAATAATTGATCATAGTCTAGAGATGGAATGGTCCTAAGAAACCATCTAATCCAACCCTGTTATTTTGCATATCCAAAAACTGAGGCCTATGAAAATGAAGTGACTTACCCAAGAGTCACACAGGTAATGTTAGAGAAAAGACTTGGGCCAAAGTACTCAAGTCAATTCTCTCAGCACTTAATTGTAGAATCCATACTTCACCATCATTCCATATTGATTTCATCCTTTCTGGTATTCAGAGTGATGGTAAATACTTTTTAATTTTATGAATACCTTTCAAATTGGTGTTTTATTTACTTTTATTCCATCCAAATGTTTGGGGTCATATAGATTGTCATTGATTACACTTTCTTTGAGATGCAGAGGGGTACAGTAGGGAAAGCACAGTACTTGGAGTCAGGAAACAGGTTTGAATTCTGCTTTAGATACTATGTAATCACAGAGAAGACACTTATTTCTCAGTTTCTTCATCAATAAAATGGTTGTCAAAATACTTAAACTACCTAACACAAAGGGTTGCTATGTGAGAAACACTTTACCAACCTTAAAGTATAATATAGGCATGTCATTATTATTTTTCTTTCCTTGACCTCAACATATATATGGATTGGTATATTGTTGCTTGTCCTTCATTTTTGAAGAGTACCAGTGAAATCATGGGGTGACCTCTTGACTCCTGCATGAATTAGATTTAAGTGATGCAGGATTGCAGAAAGTCGTCAGCTTCGCTCTCTCTTCCAGAGTCATTGAAGTCCAACAGCAAGTCAGAATGATTAGCCAGGGTGCAGTGGATGACTTTGGTGCCTTTGATGTCTGACCAAGCTCTAAGTACTCCACAGAACCTCTTCAAATTGCCTTTGTGGACATGGGAACAGATTGTTTTTATCTACCCATTCTACTGGAGTGTCTCCACATGCTTGGGGTAGACAACCCCCTAATTCACCAACAGGTTTGAGGCCTGTTGGTTACCCTCAATCTGGTTTGGTTTGCCTGCCAAAATGGTTTTACAGGGGTGTGGCCACTGCACATGCTACATCTTCTTGGAGCCACAGGTGAGAGTTGGGTGAAGGTGAGCACAAAAGGTGAATGAGCAGCCCTGAAAAGGGCCCAGTAAGCCCTCACACCAGAGATGTTAGTTTTCCCTGAAGACCCTATACTCCCTAGATTGGTATATAGGTGTATATACACACACACATACACACACACACACGTACACACACAGTGTGATCTTTTAGATTCATAAATGCCATTTGTCTGAAAGAGGACATAAGCAAAAGAATAAATGAGTAGTTGGGATACATATCCTATTAGTTAGCTAATGGCTACAGCTGCTACATAGATGGGTCATTGCTTCCTTTAGCCACTCTAGTTGGCTCTGAAACACAGCTAAGGAATTTGTAGAGATTCATGTGGCCAGGAAGAGTCAATACTTCTGGGGGAAAAATAATCTCCACAGATCTTCAATGGAAGATATATACTATACATCTGGAAAGCTCAAATGCCTTGGGAGTTTTCTGTTTCAAGCCATTGAAAACTATACTAGAAAGTATGTTTTAGGAAATAACCCTTCATCAACCATAGGCACAAGAAATCACATAAGAAATGAATGACTGAAGCATCTGTTTAGCAGTAATACCTTGCTATGATGATTTCAAGCTTTATAAATGATATATTTTGAAGGGGGAGAATCTAAAGCTATGATTTTACCGGATCAGAGAACTCCAGGTAAGGAAACTTCCTTTACCAATGAAGAATCTTCAATTGTTCTACATTTTATAGTCTTATACAGTGGCCTGGACACTGAGAAGTTAACTGACTTTCTAATATGTGTCAAGGTCAGAACTCCAACCTAGGTCATCCTGATTCCAAGGACCCTTTGCCTTTCTTAATGACATTTACATATAGATAAAGATTGTTACCTTTGCCCTCACTCCTTTCACAACCCCCATGGCCACAACCCTTCCATGCCATAGTCCACCTCTGCCCTTAGAACTCTCATTGCCACAGTCAAGGCCATCAATCCATTCTCCTCTTTTCCATCCTAGTCCCTTCCTTTCTCCAGGCCCTGAGGGGCCAAAGATATGGACCTCAGTAGGTCACTGAATTACAGCCATATAATCTCAAAGTCAAAATAGGTCATCAAATCCAACCTATAACTAAAGTCTTCTCTACAGCATACTCAGGAAATGAACATCCAGCCTCTGCTTGAAGTCATCCAAGGAAGGAGAATCCACCACCTCTCAAGCAACCCATTGCACTTTGGGATAGCTCTAATTGTCAGGAAGTTTTTCAAGTTAGGGGCTCAGGTTCACATCTTATTCAGGAAGTCTTAAAGAGAGCTTAGTTGCTATAAGTTACTGTAAAGACTATTTCAGAAAAGGACCCACATGTACAAAAATATTTATAGCAGCTCTTTTTGTGGTGGCCAAGAACTGGGAATTAAGGGTCTGCCCATCAATTGGGGAATGGTTAAAAAAAGTTGTGGTATATGCATGTAATGGAATACTACTGTGCTATGAGAAATGAACAGGTGGACTTCACATAAACCTGGAAAGATTTATATGAACTGATGCTGAGTGAGGAGAGCAGAACCAGGAGAACATTGTACACAATAACAGTCACAGTGTATGAGGGCTGATTTTGATAGACTTAGCCCTTCTCAGCAATGCAAGGACCTAAAACAATTCTGAAGGACACATGATGGAAAATGCCAGCCACATCCAAAGAAAGAACTAGGGAGTCAGAATGTAGTACGAAGCTTTTTTTTTCTTTCTCATGGTTTTTTCCATTTGTTATAATTCTTCTATGCAACATGACTAATGTGTAAATGTGTTTAATAGGAATATATGTGTAGAGCCCATATCAGATTGCAAGTCGTCTTGGGGAGGGAGGGGGGAAAAGGGGGAGAAAATTCAAAACTTATGGAAGTGAATGTTGAAAACTAAAAATAAATTATTTTTTAAAAAGACTATTTCAACTAATTTATGATTTAAATAGATTTGTACAGACTGGACTACAACCCTAATCACCATCTATAACATTGTTTACATGAAATAATGCAGTCTAAGTTCCAAGCAATCAACTTAACAAACAGACTTTTGGAAGACAACCTCTCCATTAACTTGGGAGCTACCTAGAAACTTGTCATGGTAATAGAATTGTGAAGATCCTCTCTACCCCTTAATAAGCCTAAGTTGAACTTGAGGACCTTTCCTGATTAGAAAACATACTCTGCCCCCTAATAAACTGAATGTGCTCACCTGGAGTCTGTGGTGGGAAGCTGGTTTTTCAGGAAGGCACAACTTTTGTTACTTTGCAGTCAAATGGGTCATGAGGGTTGTGATGTTCTCTGACCCTGGAGAAGGCTATATATGCCTCTGAGGTGAGGTTTTGCTTTGAGGCTCTCTTTGGGAAGAGTTATGTGATTTGGCCAGATGAGATTCTGGGAAGCCATTGAGCCCCCTGGCTTTGAAAATCCACGTGTTGGTATTTCTCTCTCTGGTGACTAACTAGGTATAGATGTAATGGTCAGACAGCTAGAAGCCCTGTCTGTTGAATTGTATTATTTTCTCTTGTAACTTCTGTTTGATTTCCTGAACTTCAGGGTGCTGACTTTTTCCCCTGAACTAGGTAAATGATAAATGTTCCATAGCAGCAAGCACCCTTTTTTAATTGCTTTCCTTTAGAAAAGCAGATCTAAGAACCTGTGCTAGCAGCTGCCCTGGGTATGCTAGGGTGCTTGCTGCTATGGAACTATTCCACTTTTATTACTCCTCTTCCTTTTGAATGCAAAAGAGGAACATCAGTTGTCCAGGTGGTATAGTAGGAAGACATGGAGTCAGGAGAATTGGGTTCAAGTCTAAACTGACCTTACTGGCTTTGTGACCATGGGCAAGTACCTTTATTTCTCTGAGTATTCATTTTCTTATCACAAAATGGAGATTATAATATACTGCCTATTGCAAAGGAATGGATAGCTAGGTGGCAGAGTGGAGGGTCAGGTCTGAAGTCAGGAAATTCCTGTTCCTGAGTTCAAATCTGGTCTCAGATACTTACTAGCTGTGTTACCCTGTATAAGTCACTTAACCCTGTTTGTCTGAGTTCCTCATCTGTAAAATGAGCTAGAGAAGGAAATGACAAACTATTCCAGTATCTTTGCCAAGAAAACCCCAAATGAAACAGACATGACTGAAGTAACCAAACAACAAAAAACTCACAGGCTTGTTAAAAGGAAACTGTTTAATTAACCTTAAAAGGTTGTGTATATACATACATACATACATACATACATACATATATACATATGTATGTTTAAATGTTTGAAAATGTTTAAATGAGGGAAAGGTTGGCATTTGATCCTTTATTAAGTTCAGACCTAAGATAGATTCCACAGAAGAAGAAAAAAGGCACTGAATTTTAGTAACAAGTGTCCACAGTTAAGCTAATGATTGGTATACAGGCTTCATCATAAGGATTCAAATGACCATGTGCTGTTGTTCAGTCATTTCAGTCATGCCTCTTTCATGACCCCATTTGAGGTTTTCTTGGCAAAGATGCTGGAGTGATTTACCATTTCCTTTTCTAGCTCATTTTACAAATGAGGAAACTGAAGTAAGCAGGGTTGCCCAGAATTGTATGGCTAGTAAGTGTCTGAGGAAACATTTGAACTCAGGTCTTCCTTACTCCAGGCTCCCACTATCCACTATGCCTCCTGCCTGCTCCTCGAATGAACATGGGCTGGTATGATTACAGAGTAAAAGGAATCATACAGTTAGATTATTTCATCATGAACTCCTGAAATACTACAATAACATAAGGCTTAAGTATAAAGTATATGGAATTCAATAATTGTGGAGAAAAAAGAAATGTTTGTGATAACTATTATATATTTTAAAAGAATAGCAAGTTGTACATAATAGATTTTAATTTCATGTGTAGTCTTTTTTATTATGCTATGTTATAAAAGTTTGTTTTATTCTATGAATTAATTTTTTTAATAATTCGGTGTAACTGAGGATATAATGTAACAAGCAAGAGTGCATCTTGTTCAACATCCAAAAATAAGAAATAAAAAGGCTGAGTAGCAATATACTTGGGAAAAATTAGACAGAACAGGATAAGCAAATATAAGTAAATATATAGAATCAACTTCAGACCACAAGACATTAGGTCATCCTTTAAGTCCTGAAGGAAAACCAAGAATTCATCGGGCATGATGTGAAATCATGTTCTGAATCTAGCGGTTGTATCACCATCCAATTTCCTGGTTGAGAAAGAGCCCAGTAGATGACTGCCCTTAGCTAGAATAGAATTGGCCCTCCTAGTGAACCATCATTGGAGAACAGTGCAGGAAACTTGCCACTGACCCGCTAAGAGCAACATGTACTTTCCTAGCTGAAGTTGAGGTTGGATCTCAAAGGTCTATGTTTTGTATGTTTTGTATGTTTAGCAATGGGAGAGGGAAGAGAAGAGGATGGAGGTAACATTGAGCAAGCAGACTTGTGAGCTGTGAAGATTGCTCAGAAAAAATGAAACTATTTGCTTATGTGTTCTGGCTTTTTGAATTAAGAGAGAGAACCAAGTTTACAAGGTAGAAAGTGAGAGCCACTACCCTCCTACTGAGTAGAAAGATTCAACAGAGAATCAAAAGAGAAAGAATAATCAACTTTGCCACTAACTGGATTTCAGTTTCTTCATCTGTATATTATGGAGCAAAAAGAGCACTGAACTTGGACTGATGGGAGTGAAACACCAGCTCTGCCCCTTACTATCTATGTGTCCTTGGCAAGTCACTTTACTAGTCTGGGCTTCCATTTCCTCATATGTCATATGAAAAGATTGATCTAGATGACCTCTGAGGTCTCAGCCAGCTCTAGATCTGTATTTCTCTGATTAAAGTGTCTCTTGGACCCCTTCTAGCTTCTAGCATCTACTAATCTATAATTCTTAAAATTATTCAAATAAAAAAGTGATCATAAACATTTTGTCACAATAAACATTTTTATCATTACAAACTTTTTATGATAATTTTTAGAAGAAACAATAGGTTTCCAGAACATTTCTGAAACCTGGAATAACCAGTTCATTACCACTATCACTAAGTACAGCCACCGGTATCTGCCAAAGTTGCAGAAAATGGCCTTGTGCCATGTTGCTCATTTCCTTCAAACTGCAGTAAGAATATTCAAGAGCATCTGTGACATCTGGTTAATGTCATAATCACTTCCCAGGGTCTCCCTCTGCCTCCTCTTCCCTGATGGTAATGGTAGCAACAGAATATAGGCAACCAGGAGTGATCCACTGACTCACATCCTTTGCTTCACCTGTGAGGGTGATTCAACAGGAAAGTTTCCCTTCAGACATAAGTAACAGGTGACAGATGGTGTTACAGATAACATGAACTTCTGCTAATAAAATGGTTAAGTCTCACTCAGGAAAAATACTAAGGTACAATAAGTCCTTTAAGATTTGCAAATGTGCCACGTGCTCGAACAGCTTCTGAAGGCATGAGTACCTATGTGTGCGTGTGTGTGTACGTGTGTGTGTGTGTGTGTGTTTAGGGGGCCACGAGGGATGTGGGAAGAATGTGAAACAAAAAATATTGCAACAAATAAAACGTGGTGCCTGATAACCTAGGACTCCCATTATCTCCTTTTTTTTTAGCAGAACCAAGAGAACACTATGCACATTGTAAATAGGAATATTGTTTTAAGAACAATTTTGGCCCTTCTCCCTATGGCTCCCAGAGCTCAGGCAGCAGCAGTGGCCATTGAATCAGAGTGGATGGTGGTGGAGTAGCAGGAGACAGTCTGAAGATTGTCCCATGGTGATGTCTGAAGAGGAGTGAGCCCTTGTACCGTCCCCTCCCCAGCCCCGAGGAGCATCAGCTGGAGCAGGTAAATAGAACTGCATAATATGGCAGCCATGGAGTCCATGCTGAGTAAACTGAAGAGCACTGTCACAAAAGAACAACTGATATCACTAATGCAGTAATGGAAAATCCTGTGACCAGGGGGTTTGATATTGATTGGCATGCTGCCACAGGTATCAATGGACTACCTCGGAAGATTGTTAATGGCACAAAAAAATCAATTAAACAGAAAGTGGCTGTTTTCATCTTGATAAAAAGCTGATTGACAAATATCAAAAAAGGTCAAATCATTAATTCTCTAAAATGAGGAGTCGGACACCTTCGACACCCTCAACTTCTTTTACCATTCAGCATCCAATAGAAGAGTCCACAGACAGCCTGGCATTTTGTTCTGAAACAGTATTATCAAGTTTAGCCAACGTTCTTAGGAACTGGGAAAATCTGCCTTCCACAGGGTCCCCTGACATTAAAGATTATAAACTTTATGATGTAGAAACAAAATATGGGCTGCTTCAGGTTTCTGAAGGATTGTCATTTTTATATAGCGGTGTGAAAATGATTCGTGGAAACTTTACTGCAGAAAACTTAACATTGCTTACAATGGAAGCCTGGAAAATAATGGGCTTTGATTTTCATATGCCATCAATGAACTCTTCTGAACAAGAGCCTAAGTTTCCTTGCAAACAGTGGGATCCAAATTTTTCTTCATTACGCCTACCAGATCTTGAATATTTACCTTCTTTATGCCTACCAAATCCTGAATATTTGGCTCCTGAATACATACTTTCTGTTGTTTGTGCTGTATTTAATAAAGGAAAACCTATCTTTGAAGTCCACAAGCTTCAATAAGTAGTTGGTTCAGCTAAGTCATCTAGGATTCAAGTCTCATCAGAATATACCTGAGGAAGTCCACATGTAAAATTACTTTTAAACACAACTCTAGATGTATATTAAATGACAGATACCCTTCTTTGATGATGTCAGTGAGGTCATGCTACAATACTGTGATTCCTTATTCCAAAAAGATAATGTTCAGAAATCACAGTTTTTCCAAGGACTCCTCAAAGTTCTGCCCAAACTACCCAAGCATGTGATATTACAAAGAGTTTTGCCTCGTTTAACCTCAGAATTTGTAAACCCTGATATGGTACCTTTCTTTTTGCCTAATGTTCTACTAATTGCTGAGTAATATATCAAAAAAGAACATCAAGTTAATTCTGTCAGAACTCTGCCCATTTTTAAGCAGCAGGAGCCTATCCAGATTCTGTTAATTTTCCTGTAAGAAAAAAATGTTGATTTACTGCTAACCAAAACACCTCCAGATGAAATAAAGAACAGTGTTCTACCAATGGTTTATAGAGCTTTAGAGCTCCTTCCATTCAAATCCAGGGACTTTCAACCTTAGCAAATGTTATAGACTATCCATCCATGAAAAATTCTTTGATACCCACAATTTAAAGTGCATGTTTACAAACATCTTTACTTGCTGTTCATGTAAATTAATTACTGTGCTTAGGAAAAATTTTTGAATACTCGGATAAGTGGTTTGTACTTGATGACATTCTACCCTTTCTATAACAAATTCCATCCAAGATACTTGTGGTCCTCATGGGAATTTCAGGTATTTACAAGTGTACTTTTATCATAAGAAGTTGGGGATCACCAAGGAGCAGCTTGCTGAGAAATTGTTGCCTCATCTGATTCCTCTGAGTGTTGAAAATAATCTTAATTTCAATCAATTCAATTACTTTATTTCAGTCATAAAAGAAATGCTTCATAGGTTGGAAGTAGAACATAAAACCATACAGGAGCAACTCCACATAATGTAAGAATAGCAGAAACCTTTGGATATTACCAATCAAATGAATGCTTCTGAAGAGACAGATATTCTTAATGCTGGTAGTCAGACTGACAAGATCTTTAACAATATCTGAGCAGACCTTCTAACTGGTAGTGGATCAGACAGTAAAGAGAATGGGATACAGAATACACAAAAAAAAAGCATCACTGACACTTGAAGAGGAGCAAAAGTTAGCACAAAAAAAAAAACAACAGGCAGAGGCCCAGAGCTGAAGTTGAAGAAGTTAAAAAGTCAGAAGCCACTGCAGCCCCAGGCCCACATCTCTGTGGCACCTATCAAATGGACTAAGGACTTGTCAGAAACTTTGATGGATAACACGTCTTCTTTTACCAGCCTTTCTGTTAACACTTGCCAAATCTGGGCTTCCACTAGCTTCTCTTCAGTCTCATCCAGGGCATTGGGCATGATTTTTTTCCATACAAGCTGATGATACAAAAGAGAAATTTGACAAATGGCCTAAATGCCAATATGGACTTTCAGATGCCAGCATTTAGCCTGCCAGCCAGTGCAACCAGCATCTCTTCAGTGGTTTAGGCACACCGGCAGTGGCCCAGATGGTTCAGGGGATGCCTTATATTATAGTTTCCTGAACCTGCACACTCAGAGGGAATGTTATAGCAGACATGGTAGGACAATCTACCTTTGAATCACAGGGCAATTCTTTCTTTAACCCACAGAACTTTGCACAGCCAGTCAGTATGACTAGTAGCGACTCAGCTAGCAATGATTTAAAAGATCTTTTTGGTTAAAGCATCTCATGTTAATTTGGAAGAATCGATGCATTTTAATCATAGGCAAACCAATTTCTGTCTCAGTATGTTTGATTACATATCTGACTTGGAGGAACTTTCCCTACAGGAAGGAGTCTGAGAGATATGATGGAAAAATAACAAGGGCATCTATGTTAGCATTGTAGTGATATAGAATCCTGTCATTTGTACACATTGAATGCAGTTTGATATGTTCCCTTCTGCTTTCTCCCACATCCTCTCCCTCCCCTCCCCTTCTCAGTGATCTGAAGGTATGGCCCTCAACTAGGCTCTTTCAGAGCTCAAAACTTTGGTGTCAATGGATCATGTCTCCCAGCATAGCTTAGTATGACAAATCCGTGACAAAAAGGAGTCAATGGTATTTGTAGGCTTATCTACCCAGTACTACTGGGGTCTACACACCACAGTTTTTAAGTCATAATTTTAATTTGTTCTTTACATACCTGCTTGAATTGATTCCTGAATTGGTGTTTCTCTAAGTAAAGCAAACTATAAGCATGTAGAAATGATCAATCATTTCTTAATCTTTATATATTTGTTGTTGTCTAGGCAGTTCTTAGCAAATATTGCAAAATTTCACTCAACTTGCTTTCCATGGGTTCAATCTGTAAAAGCTTCATAAACCTTCTTCGATGCAAGATGAATTATTGTAAAATCTGGTTAAACATCGTCTGCCTCATGGTGTAGTCAGTTTTGTTCCTAAATCCTATGCCCATCTGAGCAGAGGAGCCAGGTTAGATGGGCACAATTACTTGGTGCAGCTCTCAGTGCAGGGTGACTCCAAATGTAATAAACTTTACCTCTCCAAAAATGAGCAGTTGTATTTTATGTTTGCCAACAGTGATGCTCAGTATGCCCATGATATAGTCTGACTTCTTCTCCACTAATGCTGCTGAATCTTCATTCTTCCTTTCCTAAGAATTTCTGGAACCTTTATTCTAACAGTTTGAAATTCAGAGTTGACCATTTGATAGAAGGAAATAATTAATTCTTGAACATTTTTACAAAAAACCTACATGCTTCATTTTTTAAAATCTTTTGCTAATGATATTGTTCTTTCATTTGCTGCTTTTAAAAATCACAGGGTCTTGTGCTGTAAATATTTTAATGACTGAAGAGGAGAAAAAAACATAGAAACATCAACATTTTTTGCACATCCATTTCTTAAAATTGTGCCAGCCAATAAGAAATCATTTTTAGTTGGCAACAATGCAAACAAAAATATTCATTCAAGCAAGAGAGAATAGCATTGACTGAGCCAACATAGTTATTGTCTCATTTTTATTAATGAGAGGAAGTTCTATTGAGATAAGAGTTTTAAATGAAGGGGAAAAGACACTGTTATATTCAGATGGAAATGCCATTGGGCCAAAGCCAAGAAATATCCTTGGTTTAGATTTAGTTTCAGTTCCTCATAATGTAAGTCATTAGAATTCTTCTCTTTTCCCCTTGCAGAAGCATCCTATTAAACCTTTTGAACTGAAGGGTTTGCCATTATAATAGAAAAAATATTAATCTCATCTTACATGTGGAATTCAACCTCATAGACCCAGTTATTCTTCAGAGAAGTAGAATCATCTTTGTGTTTGTATGCCTAGAATACAATAAATAAAAATTATAGGAAACAATTTAGGCTTGAATAAGCATATTATAATAACAACATGAATAATTATAGCTACCATTTACATAGTACTTTAAGGTTTACAAAATATTTAATGTATATTAGCTCATTGGAGTCTAACACTGTCAAATAGGCATTATTAAAATGCCTCATTTTACAGATAAAGAAGCTGAGGGTGAGGTAGGGAGAGAGGTAGGAAAGAAAAATACAGAGGGAGAAAAAGAAATAGAAAGACAGATAATCATAAGTAATGACATATGGACATAAGCTACATACAAATGATAGAAAGATAAAATAGAAATATAGTTATAATTTGTCATTGTTAATATTCTGCAGCCTATTGATTCTCACTGTTTCCCTCTCCGCTGATCTTTTATTGAACCACAATTTGGATTCTTCAAGACTGTGGAGTGCTATGATCAGTGCCCACATTCACCTGAAGAATACTGGTTTATGAGAAATGCTAGCTGGTCTTCACAGATTCTACATGAACGATGGATGTTGCAAAAACAGATGTTACACAGGACGTGCAGGAAGGTGCAAATCAGAACGAGGGGAGAAAGGGCAGAGTAACCCTATTCAGTCATATACCTGGAATAAATCTGTAAGTTTCCCCTTGGAAGAGGCCTAGGCTAAGCTCGCTCAAACTGGCCAAGGTCAAGAGATGGTCACCAACTTTTTGTTAACACACATCCTTAACTAACCTCATATATGTTAGCTGACACACCTCGCATAAAATTAGAGTCTCATTATCCAAACATGAAACCCAGGTTAGTTCGTGTCCAGAAGGAGAGAACACATGAAGGAGTAAATGTGTAGTGGGCAGGTCAGAAAGATTCTAACCCAGAAAAGCTAGAACCAATCCCAGTTCTGAAGGGAGGAACAAGGCAAGAAATTTGAATGGAAGCAGCATAAAAGGGCTTGCATTTGTCTGATTCTCTGTAGTTTCTGCAAGAGTCTAATCATCTATTCAGGAAATAATGAATGTAAAATAAAGGTAATGAAAACCTTCCTGGCTTTCCAACGAGTATTGTTTATTCCTGGACAAAGTATGTTACCAACAGGTTGTAATAAAGTGGGTTTTCAACGTAAAGCTTGGGGTTGTTCAAAGCCTTACAGTTTCCAAAATTCAGTTCAAAAAAATTCTTCCTCTTATTTAAGTTTGAAATAGTTCATTGTCCATCTTCTTTGTACATCTAAGATATAATCTCCTTATGAATCAGCTCAATAAGCTACCCATCCAGCAATATAACCAAGAATAAAAGGAAAACAGAAAATTAGGGAGAAATATGCATAGACAGTTTCTCAGATGAAAATCTCATATCTCAAAGAGACCTTTGTCAAATTTATAAGAAAATGAATCATTCCCCAATTGAAAAAATGATCAAAGGATATGAACAGGTTGCTTTTAGAAGAAAAAAACTATATACATGTGTGTGTGTGTGCATGTGTGTGTTTGTGTTTGTCTATGTATAAATATATATTCATAGGAAAAATGCTCCAAATCATTATTTATTAGAGAAATGAAAGGTAAAACAACTGTGAAATTCCATCCCACATTGATTAGATTGGTTAAAATGATAGAAGGAGGAAATGACAGATATTGGAATGGATGTGGAAAAGTGGGGACACTAATATACTATTGGTGGAACTGTAAACTGACCCATCCATGTTGGAGAGCTATATGGAATTATATCCAAAGGGTTACAAAAAACAATATATTCCCTTTGACCCAGCAATACTGCTATTAGTTCTGTTTTCCAAGGTGATCAGGAAAAAAGGAAAAGAACATACATGTTCTAAAATATTTATAGCAGCTCTCTTTGTGGTGGCAAAGAACTGGAAATTAAGAGGAGGTCCATGATTTGGGGAATGGCTAAATAAGTTGTGATATGTGATTATGATGGAATACTACTATGCTATAAGAAATGATAAGCAGGTTGGTTTTAGGAAAACATAGAAGGACTTGCACAAAATAATGAAGAGTGAATCAAGCAAAACCAATAAAACATTGTATACAATAACATCAATATCATTTAGATTGATTACATAAATATAAATGAAAGTCAGATTGATAAAATTATTGTAGATAGAGATATAGCTTTAGTTTGCAGACATATTGATAAAAGACAGCACAGTAGAGTGGATAAATGGTCAGCTTTAGAGTCAAGAAGACCAGGGTTCAGGTCCTGTCTCTGACAATTATCTATGTGACCATGAACAAGTAACATAATCCCCCAGTGTACCTGGGAAATGTCCTAAAGCTCTAAATTACAAATAAACTGAACATTTATATCAGGGAAAGAGAGTTTGCACACTAAAATTCCCAACTGGTAAATCACAAGTTCAAAAACAGACTTAGATCAATATGCAGAGAGAGAGGTAAATACAGGCAGACATAAATGATGGATCCAAATGTAAATATAGTCAGAGGTACAAATTCGGAGATAGAAATTCAGAGAAAGGTTATAGTCATGATCTTCTATGTCTACTGTATTGAATTCTACATAGTGAAAACTGTCAGAGGGGACACATGCAGCCTCCTGTTTCATAAGAACAGGAGTCCATGAGAATAGAATGACAAAAAGATGAAAGACGGTTTTAAAGCAAGTTAACTGTTTTAAACAATCATTGCTTTGAAATGGCTCTATCACTGAAGAAGAAGGAATGTCAGAAGGATAAACAATGATAGGATAGAATCTTTTTTCCCTAAAAAATAAGGACTTTTTTTTTTCACTACATCTTGCAAGACTGCATCTGTATGCACAGGAACAAAGCCATCTTCAAATTATCTAAAACATTCTTTTCAGGTAGCACAACCAGCAACTCCGACAAACCATGACTCACAATTACCCTGCAGATGTTACATGTCAGCAAAAGTTAAAGGACTGGCTTGCCAACAGTTTTGATGCCGTGCAGATTACTATAAAAGTCAAAACAATAACATTTTTTAAAAACATTAAATATTTGGTTGATTGAGTCAGAAAACATTAAGTTATGCTTTAAAACTCTCTGGTTAAGTGGCATAGATAGCTTATGGTCATAGAAAAGAGTTTCAAAAACAATCAAGATCTTTCCTTCAGAACTAGGAAATCTCAAAAGTGCTCCCAAGGGGACAAAATCCTTTTCAAAATCAAGTGAAGAAGTGCACAATAGAATGTTACTCTAATGATAATAATAATAGCTTCTACATGTGAAGTGCTTTGCACCCAGAAAGTGCTTTCACATTCAATACCTAATTTGAACTCCATAGTATGTCTGTGCAAGGGTGGACACAATTATACCCATTTTGCAAAGAAGAAAGGTTTGTTACAGAGAAGTTAACTGACTTCACCTGAGGTTGTAGAACTGCTATGAGGCAGAGCTGGTATGAAGCCGATCTGGGATTCAAGGCAAATGAGAGGGTTTACTTTTGATGATTAGCTAGAATTGATAGAATGCTTAAAGGTTTGTGTAGTGCTATACCTATGCTATCGCATCTGTTTCTTGAAACAACCCAATGAGGTAGGTGCTATAATTATCCCCATTTGACATTTGAGGAAACTGAGACCAAGAGGTACAATATGGCTTGCCCAAGGTTCCATAGGTAGTATATATCTGAGGTGGAATTTGAATTCAGGTCTTCCTGACTCCCACTCTAATGCTCTTAAGCAATGTGCCACCAAGAGTGCTAGACTTGCAGAAAGGGAAACCTGAATTCAAATCTCACCTCACACACATTGTGAGAAATACACTTAGTCTAGGAATAAATAATATTTGTTGGAAAACCAGGAAGATTTTCATGACATCTATTCTTTCTGAATAAATGGGTAGGTAGCTCCTTTAATTATATATGCCAACTCAGACAAATTTGAGTCCTTTTAATACAGCTTCCAATTCCAGCTTCTTCTCCATTGGCTAGGAGCAACCTCCCGAAGTGCCCACGTTATGCTTCCCTCAAACAGCTGGTCAGGTAGGAGTACAAGCCTCTAACCTCCTGCCTGAGCAGAAGCCTGGCCCTGCTAGATCACAGCTCTGATTAGAACCAGTTACCTCCTTAAAGGCAGGGACAAAGATAAAGAATAAAGGGGACAGTTACAACCTTCTATACAACCAGACTAATGTCCAATGTGAAAGTATTTGCAGATCCTATACTGGAACTGAATCTTCTAAACTAAAAGTAAATAAACAAATCAATTTAAAATTAAAAGGAAAAGAAAGGGAAAAAAAGAATAAACGTGAAGAGCAACGAGGCAGAACTAGAAGGCAAAGTGTAGTTTTCACTATGTAGAATTCAATACAGTAGAAATAGAAGATCATGACTATAACCTTTCTCTGAATTTCTATCTCTGAATTTGTACCTGTAACTACATTTACATTTGGATCCATCATTTATGTTTGCCTATATTTACCTGTCTCTCTGCATATTGATCTATTATATTGTAAGCTCCTTGAGGGCAGGGATAATCTTTCTTTTTATTAATTGTGCCTCCCTTCTCCTCCCCCCCCCCACCCAGTGCTTAGCATACTAAGATAGCACAGGGGATAGAGTTCTGG
>CM053593.1:238398362-238472772 GCA_028646575.1 Pseudocheirus occidentalis | reverse complement strand
CCTTGGTGTGGGTGGGGGTGGGGAGGAAGGGGAGAAAAATCTGAAACTCAAGTGACTCTGGAACTGAATCTTGTAACCTAAAAGTAAACAAACAAGTCGATAAAATTAAAAAATAATAATAATAATCCCTAAATATAGAGGCAAAGACACATTTCTGCCACAGGATGGAATTATATTACAACTCAATACCTTTTGTAAACCCCAATGGGACATTGGGACATTGGCATGAGCTCCAACAACCCTAAGGAAACAACCAAAAAAAGAGAATGCAAGGAAACCTGAAGCTTGCTGCTTTTTCCACTAGAGAAGAGGAGCAAAGTTGAAATAATATTTGTAAATTGCTTAGGACAGTGCCTTACATGTAGTAGGTGTTTAATAAATGCTTGTTCTCCCCTCCCTCTTCTTTTTATTATTTTTTTTTTTTTTGCTTTTTGGAGGGGGGAAGACAGGGCAATTGGGGTAAATGAATTGCCCAAGGTCACACAGCTAGTAAGTAGTTAGTGTCTGAGGCCGGATTTTAACTCAGGTCCTCCAGGCCCCATGGCTGGTACTCTCTTCACCTAACGACCCCACTCCCTTCTTATAATACAGCAACCAGAGAAGAGGTGCGGGGGGTGGGGGGGAAGGTGAAAGTCCTTAAATGTTTATAGATATCTTTCCCACTACTTTCTTTCTAGTCAGATCACATATAATAACTTTCTTTCTTGCTATACTGTCTCTAGCCTGTTCCTTACTTCCTTTTAAAAGTTAAAGGAAAACAGAACCTCTTCACACTCTAAATTTGGTGGACATTTTGGGGGAGACATGCTCCCCCTATTAAGGGCAAGTCACTTAATATTTCTATGCCTCAGTTTCTTCATCTGTAAAATGAGAGACTTCTAAGCCTCTTTATAGCTCTAAATATAGCTTCTAGCTTCAATCTATTAAGATGACCCACTGGGTCTCCCTTTTCCAAGGTCTATTCTTCTGGCTGAAATCAAGTGTTGGATGGAGCCAATACTTTACCCTCCCCCTTTCTAAACAGTAAGAAATGTCCATTTATAATAATTCAATCAATTCTATAATTGCCAAACATAAACTCATCCTAACAGCTACTTCAGTATTAAATAGTTGCTTCCTTTCAGCAACTACATCCTGTACATTCCCAATGTATTTTCCATTAAATAATCCATTAATTTTCCAAAGCTTCTGATAATATTCCAACAAATTTTGTGCAGCCAAGATTTCTGTACATAAAATCTGATTTTATATATGACAAATCACTGCCAAGGAAATAAAAAATTTGGAAATTGATTTTCTTTCCTAATCTCTTATTTTATTTTCGCTATAATTTAATGAAGAAACATATGTGTATACATATTTTTCTAAGCCATAGATGAAAAAAATTTAAATCAATTACACAAGTAGCTGTAGAATTTTAGTATGTTGGAAAAAGAAGAGATTTTAAAAATCATCTAGTTCAATCCTCTCACTTCATAGATGAGGAGATTATGGCTCAAAGAATGTGAGTGATTTGCCCAAGATCACTGGGATATTTAAGTGGCAGAGGCAGGATTCAAACCCAGGTCTTCTGGTTTCAGAGTACCAAAGCCCTTTTTACTACATTTCATAAGGCCCCATAGAGAATCCATAGAAGAGCGAATGAGGACTAGAACCCAACCCAGGCCTCTTGGCTTTCAGGCCCAGTGTTCTTTTGGGAAAAAAACACAAAATCATTTCTAGAAGTCTGATCCATTGTAAATCATTTGTTCAAATTAATTAATTGACTGATTTTCACTTTTCATTGAATATTGACTGTTGTTCCTTCCTTGTTTTCAAAGAGGACCAAAGACATCACAGGATGAAGTCTTGCTTGTGAATTGGACTTAAGTAAGACAGAGTTGCACAAAGTCATCAACCTCACTCTGTCTTCCAGTGGAATCAAGGTCTAGTGGCAATGGCCTAGGACTGAAGATGGCCTAGCATACAGTGGATAACCTTGGTATCTTTGATGTCTGACATAGCTCTAAGTGCTCCACAATTCCTGCTTCAGCTGCCTTCATGGGTGTTGGAACAAACTGTTCTCATCCACCCATTCCACCAAGGAAAATCTTCACATGCCTGGGATAGATATCTCCCTAACGCATTTTGGACCTGAAGCCAATTGGTTACCCTCAGTCTGCTTTAACCCATCTGCCAAGACATACAACCTAAATAAAATCACAATCTTATCCTGTGAGGATCAAAAAACAAAGCAACTTTTGTCAGTCCAACTGACTAAAGAAATAAACTTCCTTAGGTCAATTTTGTTACTTAAGTACATTACTTATCTAAGAGCCTTACCGAGGTTCTATCCATAGCTCCCTATGCCCTCACACTTATAAACCCAAATAGACTCTGAAAACATTTTCTACTCATATAGGATATATTAAAAAAGAAAGATAAAAGAAGGCAAAGAACATCACTTAGGTATTTTATTTACTAGTGTTGTACTTAGAATGACCTGTTCTTCTAGCATCCTGATCTTTGCCCTCCTTGACCTCTGAGGCCTGATCATTTTTCATCACCTTGCTGATTTCCTGTCCCCAAAGCTTCAACTTGTTCTTGACCACAGCAAACCACTCCCCTAGCTCTTGTCCTTAATGCTGGCTCCTACTTATACTGTATTCTTACACATCAGTGATAAGTTTCAGAATCATAGGATCTCCAAGTTAGAAGATGCCACAAGACACAATCTTGGTCTACCCACACCCAAAGAACTCCCTCTATGACACACCCAATACATTAATATCCAGCCTTAAGGACTTCCAGTGAGAAAAAACCTATTCCCATTCCCAACTCAAGGTAACTCATTCTTCTTTGGGGTAATTTCTAATTATTAGAAGATTGTTTTTGCTTTCTTGGGTTTTCAGCCTTTTGGGGGGTCTTGGATGACTTTGGCAGTCTGGTGAAACCTATAGACCCCCTCCAAGAGCAATGTTTCTTAAGGCCTAAAATAAAATAAATAGTTACAAACAATAAAATTTTCAAATGGTTACAAAGAAAACCACTTAGGTTGAAATAGCTATCAAAATATTTTTGAAACAAATTTATGGACCTTAAGTTAGAAACCTCTTCCTTACTTTAAGCCTAAATTTGCCTCTATGCAACTTTCAGTCATTTCTCTAATTCTACCTTCTAACATCAAATAGAAAAAGTCTAAACTCTCCTTCAAATTATGGTTGTTGCCTTGAATCCATTGGCATTAGCAATTAGTAAACAATTAGGGATGCTTTCATAATCTTGGGTCCAGAATTCATAATCAAACTGTTCTGGGAAATTTCTTGGCATGCTCCCATAATCCAATTCTCATTTAAGTAGGTTGCCAGTTTAATAGCAGTAAAATTGCCCTTACAACAACATGCAACATAATCTCTGGAATTTACATTTTTTAATGAATTTGAAATTGTTGAGAGAATATATTTATTTGAACGGAAAATGAATAATTGAGGCATCAAATAGGCAGACAATGGTGAAACTACATTCAAGGCTGATTAAATAAAATTGAAGATACACTTAGTATTCATGTCATGATGTAAATCATAACCAACATTCATATAGTGCTTTAACACTTAAAAGGTGTTCAACAACTTATCTTGCTTGATCCTCATAACAAATTTATATACCACTTATTACTTTCATCATTATCCTTATTGTACAGATGTCAAAACGAAAGCTCAGAGACATTAAAAGGCTTTCTTCTGGTTACACAGCTAGTAAATATCACTGATATTGACTTGGATTTTTTTTATTACTCAGGATAGGAAAATTTTCAATTATGTCTCTTCTTCCATACATCAGCACTAATCTTGCAACTCATAGAAGAAATTTATAAACCCTCAGGGAATTGTCTTCTGACATTCTCCTTGAAATTCAGTTCCTACAATCTGCTCAGTTTCAGCTTTATTTATTAGTAGGGCTCAGCCCACCGAGGTTGTTAAGATTCCCCCACTTTCTAGTACAACTCAGTGAATGATATGCAAGTGTTTAAAGATTTTTTAAGTGAATGTTCCAGAACGGTATGTGAATTTCATTTCTCTCCACTATCTTCATAAAAATGACATTCAGAACATAATTCTTGTAAAGCCAACCATTATTTTTCCATGCCCAAGAAAGGGAGTGGAGGCACCAATGATTCAAACTAGCATATAATTTATACTCACACACACCCTCATTTTCTCACCTTACATGACTTAAAGCTCATATGCAGCTTTTAGCCATGGGAGAGCAGAGTAGGGCTAAGCTAAATGCACCGAGGACCACTTTCTGGCAAATGCCATGTAAACCTGACCAATTTCACAAGAAAAAAAAAGCAAATATAAAACACATATTATATGCTAGTCAGTATGCAAAGTGCCTCAGAAGTATTATCTCAAGGAGCGGCTAGGTGATGCAGTGAATAGAGCACCGGCCCTGAAGACAGGAGGATCTGACTTCGAATCCAGCCTCAGACGCTTGACACAAAAACTAGCCGTGTGACTTTGGGCAAGTCACTTAACCCCAATTGCCCTCCAAAAAGCAAAAATAAATAAATAAATTTAAAAAAAGAAATATTATCTCATTTGATAATCACAACAACCCTGCAAAGTAGGTGCTATTATTACTCTCATTTTACAATTGTGAAAATTGAGGCAGACAGAGGTAAAATTACTTACCCAGGGTCACATGGTTAATAAGTGTTTGAAGCTTGATTTGAATTCAGATCTTCCTGAATCTAGGCCCAGTACTCTATCCACTGTGTCATCTAGTTGCCTCTGAAAGAAGTATAGTTCTTCAGATTGAATGGATTGTTTATTCCCATTCAGTTTATCATTTGTTTGAGGGAAGAGAGGGAGAGGGACAGGGAGGGGGAAGGGGAGAGACAGAGAGATTTCATTACCAACTAGAGAGACCAAGAAAACCTTTCCAGAGGAGGTGGTGCATAAAGACAGCATTAAATATCTTCCATTAAGAAATTCCTTTCTAAAATTCCTTTCTAAAAAGGGATAAAGATGAAAGCAGAAAAGAAACAGAAGTAACAATGGAGAAACAGGTCTGAAATACCATGGATTAAACCTCACAACCCCAACCCCACAGGTGAATCAATATATTCTGTTGTAATTTTTTTGGTTGGTTTGCTTGATTGTTGTTAGATATATTATTAAGTCTCTTTCTCTAACATTCGTCTTTTCTATTTCAATTTGTAAAGAAATCCTTCTAGCCCCTCCCTCACCCACTGAGAAAGTAGGCAGATTGCTCAAACCCAAGATCCTTAAACACAAGTTATACCATTATAATTGTGTCCCTTCAAATGTAACATTTGCTTTACTTGTTTAAAAAAAATTCCCTTAACTGAAGTAAAATGAAAAACCTCAGTGGACTCTAGTTGGACAGACTTTTTTTTTAAGCTCATCCCATTAGTGTATTCAGTAATGACTATCAGCAATCTAGAGAAAATCCTGAAAAAACAACTAGACTGCTGAAGAAAGGCCAACTTCTGAGGCAACTAGCAAAAGACATTTTGCTTTGTTCACTTGGAGTAAGTATTTTTTAAGCTCTTTATCATTTGTCACTCATAAAGGGAATGATTCCATCCATTAGAGAACATGGAATTATGTTAGATCTGTCAATGATCCATAATCCATCACTTAGGAAACTGCTTTGAAGTCAGAAAGGTCCAAGGGACTTCATTCAAATATTGCTTTCTCCTTCACACCAAAATTCCATTCTAATAGCAGGAAAAGAAGAAAAATGCCCTGGGGTCTGTTTAAAACTGAACAGTTACACAACTAGAGAGACTGAATCCTCCAAAAAGTAATGAGACCAATTGGTGAGAGGCTTGGGAATTCAGACTCATTAGTTTATAGTCACATCATCTGTGGTCATCAAAAACTACTGGATTATACAAAAATACTTATAGCAGCTCTTTTTGTGGTGGCAAAGAACTGGAAATCAAGAGGACGCCCTTCAATTGTGGAGTGGCTGAACAAGTTGTGGTATATGAATGTAATGGAATACTATTGTACTATAAGAAACGAGGAGCAGACAGACTTCGTAATAACCCGGACAGAATTATTTAAACTGATGCTGAGTGAGAAGAGCAGAACCAAGTGAAATTTGTACACAATTACAGAAACAACGTATGTGTGACAACTAACTTTGATAGACTGGACTCCTCTCAGCAATGTAAGGTTAGGAGACAACTCCAAAGGACTCATGATGGAAAGAGATATCCATATCCAAAGAAATAGCTACAGAGTCTGAATACAGATTGAAGCAAACTACTTGCTCTCTTTCTTTTTCTTGTTTTGTTGTGTTTTCTCTTTCACATTGTTCATTCCACTGGTGATAATCCTTCTTTACAACCTGACTAAGGTTAATTGTGAAGGTATTTCTAGATCCTATATTTGATTGCACGCTGCCATGGAGGGGACCGGGGGAAAGGAGGAGAGAGAGGGGGAGAAAATTTGAAACTCAAGGGATTGTGAAACTGACTGTTGTAAACTAAAAGTAAATAAATTATTTTTTTAAATGACTGGATTATAAACTATATTCCAACTGCTGGGAACTGTCTGCTTTTCTAGGCTACCTGGCTGAATCAAGACTGAAAGACCTCAGAAGCAAGCATTGACACCTAGCCAGGTGTCAATGACACCTTGGCTAACCAATTAACCTGTCTGAGCTTTGGTTTTCTCAGCTCAATTCAATTAAATTAATAAAAATTGAGCTCTTTTGCTCGCAAAGCATTAAATGTATAACCTATAACAGAGAGGTAATGATATTTCATCTACCTAACACCTTTTTTTCTATTTTGTATATATTTATATATGTGCCTAGTTTGTCCTCCAATGAAATGTAAGTTCTTGGAGGGCAGGGACTGTCTCGTTTTTGTCTTGGTATTCACAGTACCTAGCACAATACCTCACACATGATGGAGACTTAATTAAGTTCTTGCTAATTGATTAACCTACTTCACAGCATTATTTCAAAGATCAAATCTAATAATGGTATCTTATAGTCATGAATTACAACATGTAATCAAATCCATTTAAACTGCATTTGTGTATTCATTATGTTTATGCTCCTTTTCCTGAGTTCAAACCTGGCCTCAGATACTTACTAGCTGTGGGGCCCTAGATAAGTCACTTAACCCTGTTTGCCTCAGTTTCCTCATCTGTAAAATGAGCTGGAGAAGGAAATGGCACAGTATCTTTGCCAAGAAAACCCCAAATGAGATCCTAAAGAGTCAAACACAACTGAAAAATGACTGAACTTAAACCTATGTGCCAAATGCTATGCCAGACACCAGAGATACATAGACAAAAACAAAATCATCTTCCCTTCAAGGAGCTAACATTCCTATTCTTTTAAAACCTACTGGTGAACATTTAAATAAATGCAAAATATCTACACATTAAATAAAAAGTAATTTGAGGTGGGCGTTAGTCATAGGGGAAAAGGAAATGTCGCATGTGAGAAGTAGCAATTGAACTGAATGCTGGATAAAGTCAGGAATTCTAAAAGACAGAGGGCAAGAGGGAGTGTATTCCAAGTATGGAAGGGGAAATGGATTGTCTTATGAAGAATAGCCAGTAGGACAGTTTGGATAGAACACAGAGTACATGAAGAGGAGAAACACGTAATAAATCTGGGAAGATAGGCTGAAGCCAGGCCATCAGAGTCTTTGAAAGCAAAACAGTGGTTTCATATTTTATCCTGGAGGCAACAGGGAAATATGGAACTGTCTGAGCAGATGAGAGATGCGGTCAGGTTTGTGCTTTAGGAATAACACTTGAGCAGATAGGTAGAGTATGAACTGGAAGGAAACTAGTAGTATTATTATCAGTGAGTGTATATTCAGGAAATCTGGCAGCTTTTGAAAATGCAAGACAAAACCTTGCATTTTACTTCTTGAAGTCAGACATTCCAAAACTAGGCAGATAATGTTTTTAGATTGTGTGGTAGCATTTCCATCTATTAGGTCTATCATATCAAATGAGATAACATAAGATCTTAGATTTAGAACTGAAAAAGGCCTTCAGAGATGATTTGGTATAAAATAAACACCTTAGAGATCATTTTGTCCAGATGAAGAAACTGAGGCCAAGAGAAAATTAAAAAACACTTGCGCAAGGCAAGGAGAGGAAGGAAAAGGAAGAGGAGGAGGAGGAAGAAGAGGAGGAGAAGGAGGATAAGAAGGAGGAAGAGAAGGAAGAGGAGGAGGAGGAGGAGAAAGAGGAGAAGAAGAAGGAAAATAGGTTATATTTATGTGATGCTCTAAGTTAATGTTTTGGGTTTTTGTGGCTTGGTTGTTTTTGGTTTGGTTTGGTTTGGGGTGGGGGGCAGATATTGAGACTGTCTCTCTTTATTTTGCCAGGGTTAGAAGAGTAGTAGCCTTTCATAGGACTGAGTGTACCACTAATGGTCATGGGAACTTTGATTTGGTTAGTTTCCAACTTCCTAGTGCCTCCTACACACACCTGGTTGCACATTATATTGGTGCCATATTTAGTGTGGAAATACAATTGTCTTTAGTCCTTGTTACTATTGTTGCTCATCCTTTGTTTTTCCTCCTCCTCCTCCTCCTCCTCCTTCTCCTCCTCCTGTTCCTCTTTCTCTTCCTCCTCTTCTTCCTTCCTCTCCTTGCCTTGAGCAAGTTTTTTTTTTACTTTCTCTCTCTGGGCCTCAGTTTCTTCATCTAGACAAAATGATCTCTAAGGGGTTTATTTTATACTAAATTATTCTGAAGGCCAATAACATCACACAGGGTGATACCTTGATTTGCATGTGAATTAGACTTAAGTGAGGCAGAACTGAACAGAGCTGTCAACCTCACTCTCTATTCATAAGTCATCAAAGTCCAGTAGCAAGACAAAGTCAAGATGACCGGCAATGGCCTTGGATACAGTGGATGACCTTGGCCTCTCTGATGTCTGACCAACTCTAAGCATTTTACAGAGCCTACTTCAGCTGCCCTCATGGCTGTTGAAACAAATTGTTCTCATTTGCTGAGGAATGTCTTCACGTGCTTAAAGCAGCCATCTTCCAACTCATCAAACAGGTTTTAGGTCTATCGGTACCCTCAACCTGGTTTAGCCTGTCTGCTCTAGTACAGCTCAGAACTTTAGCTCAAGAGATCCACCAGTATCAAGTTCCCTGGTAGCCAGATTACAGACATGCACCAACATACCCTGGCCTTTTTTAAGACCTTGTAAGACCTATTTTATATAGAGTAAGTCATCTGATCCTCACTAAGAGGTGAGATAAGTGATATTATCACCTTTTTATAAAGGAGCAAACTCAGACAGAGAGGTTAAGTATCTTACATGGGCTCACAATGCTAGTAAATTTCTGAAAAGGGGTTCATAGATTTTTTTTTTATTCCAAGTCTCTTACTGTATTTACTATGCTATGCTACCTTTCTTGGGTAGCTAAATGGCACAACGAATAAAGTTGAGGCCCAGAGTCAGGAAGACTCATCTTCCTAAGTTCAAATCTGGCCTCAGATTTGTGTGATCCTGGGCAAGTCTCTTAACCCGTTTTTTCTCAGTTTCCTCATCTTTCTGACCTGTGGGTGAATTGGACTTAAGTGAGGCAGAGTTGCCCAAAGTCTTCAACCTCACTCCCTCTTCCTGAGTCATCAAAGTCCAGTAACAGGACAAAAGTCAAGACGACTGGCCATAGCCCAGGGTGCATGAGCTGGAGAAGGAAATAGCAAACTACTCTAGAATCTGTGCCAAGAAAATCCCAAATGGGATTAGAAGAGTCAGAAACTACTCAACAAGAACAAGAAGCTGTCTTTCTTCTGTAAAACACATGCAAAACACTATGTAAATGCCATATATCTAAAAATACATACCTATACCTTTAATAGAGGACAATTGAACTAGCTATGTAGCTTAAAAACAAAATATTGGCATAAGCAACGGATGAATACTATGTCCATTCTCTGGATGACCTGCCATTCATTAGTGCAGATCTGCTATTCATTTCCCCAAAATACATCTATTGATTTCCATCATCATTTCTCTCCCACCCGCCTCATTATTTAATTGAATCACACAGTGCTGGAGTTGGCTCTCACTTTAAAGATGAAGTAACTAACTTGAGATCCGGCATCTAGGTAGTGGCAGAACCTGGATTTCAACTCTTGTCTGCTGAATTCCAGGGAGCATACCATCAATATTATCAGCACTAACCTGCCTTATATACTACTCAGGATTTTATAGTAATGGCCAATTGCAAGGAGGTTAAATTCTGTATGATATTAATTATCCTCAGCTTGAGTTTAGATGAGGCTAAACGATAACAATAATCCACATTTGTACAACAACTTTGTGGTACACAGAATTTAAATATATCCTTTCCAGTAGCTTCAGGGCAATAAGTAGTTTACAAGGCATGGTGTTCAAAGGCTAAAGTCAGAATGGCTTGTAATTGTCCTGCCCTTGATTAATTTAGAACCAAATATTTCTAGTTAATTGCCTCCTCTTGGCAGGGACAGAACAAAGTCAGGACACATAGGCTGCACCATTGCCCTCCCCTCTTCGCCACAGAAATACAGTCATGGCTGATCCAGGCTGACTGCCCGCCATGACACAAAGTGTTAACTTACATTTGTGTGGAAACTTGAAATCCTGTCCCTTGACCCTAGCTAACTTCTAACAGAATGGTTTATAGTATCAAAAAAAAAAAACATTCATTCTGTCTAAAGGAAAACATGCAAAGGACAAGGTTTAGGATCTGTGCTGTGTAGGGCAAAATGCCCTCATCTGAACACACTGGGAAAAGAGTTTTAAAGTGCAAGACCAGGGTGAAAGTGAAAGATAATTCTAACAATAGCTAATGTTTACACAGGGCTTATTATGTTCCAGGAACTATGCTAAATGCTTTATATATATTATCTCATTTGAGATTCACAACCACCATTAGAGGTGGGTGCTATTATTATCCCCATTTCACAGATGAGGAAACAAAGGCAAACAGTCGTTGACTGATTTGCCCAAGATCACAGTCAAATTTGAACTCAGATCTTCCTGACTCCAGGCCCAGCTACCTACCTGCTAAAAGAAGTTAAAAGGTTAATATTCAAGGAGGACTTGAAGGACCTGAGGATATTCCCATTTTTGTTTGTTCTGCAAATCCTAGAGAGGCCAACACTCTCCCTCCATGTTTTTTATTCTCCAAGGCAATTAGAGTATGAACTCATCATTCCCTGTTTTAAAAACAATCCTATACTTTTATGCCTTTGCTTGCATCATTCCTTATTCCTGGAATGTCCTCCTTCACATTTTTACTCTTAAGTCTACTCATCCTGCAAGACTATCTCAAATACATCTTGTATTGAGATTTCTTTGATCTCCCTAGGAGGTAACAGGATTTCCTTCTTCAGAACTCACTTAGCTCTTGTTTACATATCTCTTTTTCAGTCATCATAAATTCTTATATTATCATTGTATATGTCTGTATCATATTTCCCTTCTAGACCAAAAGTTTCACAAGGGAAGAACCATTTCATATATAAACTTTGTATTCCGCTACTCACCCTCCACCCCCAATATGTTCCACAGTGCTTATATAAGCACATAATTAGCTATCGGATTTAATTGCATTGACTTGAAGAGTTGAGTCATTTGCCAAAGAAGTGGGAATTTGCATGGAGAATGATAGACTTTCTCTGCCATACCACAGAAAATTCTTCACTTTGAAAGCTCACTCACTGTTCCTTTGAACTTCTCATTCTCAAGTATGAGAAGTTTCCACAGCTTCCCCTGTGGCCTCCTTCTCTGATTTGCTCTCTCCTACAACAGATTCCGTTTTTAAGGATGACAGCCAAGCCATCCAAGTCTTTGTTCCTGTCCAGGTTTTTCAGCTTCCTTTTGTAACTTGTCTTTTCCCTTTAGAATGTAAGCTCCCTGAGGGCACAGACTACTTGTCTTTCTGCTTTTATTTAAATAGCCAATAAGTGCTTAGTAAATGCTTTTTGGTACTGTGAATAGAGGAACCTGGAGTCAGGAAGACCTCCTAAAGGTTCAAATCCAGTCTCAGATACAAATTAACTGTGTGACCCTGGGCAAGTCACTTAGCCCTGTTTGCCTCAGTTTCCTCATCTATAAATGAACTGGAGAAGGAAATGGCAAACCACTGTAGCCAAGAAAATCCCAAACGAGGTCACAAAGAGTCAGACAAAACTGAATAACAACAACAAAAATAAGGAAAAATGCTTGTTGACTTGATTTGAATAGTGAGTACTCCAGTAGAACTACAGAGTAAAGGAAGTGGGAAGAAGGCTGTTACATGAGCCTTTCTAGGCTTCCTAGGCTTTAAGGAATGAATACCCTCAGATCCTACAAATCTAAATTGTATACTAGGCTTTTTCACTTCCCTATCTTTTTTTTTCTATTCCTATTTATGACACTCAAAGAAAAGAGAGACTCTTTTCCTAATGGCACAATAAGACTGGAATGTTATAAACTAAAAGTAAATTAATTAATTAATTTAATTTTTTTTAAAAGATTCGGATGTTAGCAGGTCACTCCTTATGACATCCTTAGCAAAGAAATTAATGATATAATTCCAAGCTAATAAAGCAGATCCCAAAAAACAGTCCATCATAGAGCTCTAACCTTATAAGAAGAAAAAATAAATGGGCACAATTATTGCAATAATGCAAGTTAAATGATCACTAAAAGAAGCTAAATTCAGAGTAAGTAAATAACCAATAATGGTCCTAGAGAATGGCCAGTAAAGCATATCTCCTTCTCTTGGAGGGATGAGGGCCTACTCTGGCAGAATGTGGCCTGTATTGTCAGGCAGAATAATAAGGCATTTTTACTTAAAAGACCAGGGTTCCAATTGTAGAAGAGGGAAGAAAGTACAATATACACAGAAAGTGACTGTAATGGGGATGGAATCTGAAACCCTAAAAGGAAAAGCCCCTGATTTTCCCACATGGCCTAGGTTCCTGGTATCCACCTGGGGCACCCAGCCCTTCACAGTTAATCCTTTCATTGCAGCCTTCATGGTCTGCACCTAGCCCCACGATAGACAGTCATTCTGTTCTAAGACTGCCACTCCTAGATCACATCCAGATCTTCCCCACAGTCTTCTGTAGAAAATGTCCAACTTGCCTCCTTTAAAGTACTCAGATTCCTTAAGAATCTGGCCTGCTTCTATTAGTGATACAAATGCTCAGATTCTTAAAATCTGGCCCAAAGCACAGATTCTTAAATCTTACCCACTCCAACTAGTGTTCTAACAAACCTTGTCTTTGGCTCAAAGAAGATGTGGGTTGAATTCATTCAAGGCAGGACCCATGTTATTTGCCCTTGAATTTCGAGGTCCCAGCACAACTGTAGACCTCAACAATTGTACTTTATGAACAAAACACACCAATAAAATGTATTTTTACAATGTCTAAATCTACTCCAAGGTTCATGTGGGGCTTACATCAGTTGAGCATTCTATGCATATTCATAAGACTGTGCTCATTGGCCAGTCCTCTGCAACATAAAAGTTAGTGAAAGAGCAGAAACTAGAAATAAGTTCTCTTAATTCTCAATCCAATATTTCCTTGTTTTTAACACCTATTGATGCTTTTCTGTTTTTCATGCTACAGTTACTTCCCTATATACCATCCTGGATTCCATTAACAATTTCCCTAGAAATTCCCCATTAACAAAGAAAAACAGGAAAGTAAAAAGTTTTGGGTTTTTTTGTTTTTGTTTTTGTTTTTCCAGAGTACCTCTACAGAGTCCAGTTTCTTTGCCTGAGTCTCTGGGGAGAGAATGAATTCTGAGCTATAACAACATATATCTTCCCAGTGGCTGAGGAAGGTCAGGGGAGGGATGTTAATATGAATTTCCACATAGACACTGGCCAAGCAAATATCTAGGCTGGGGAAAAACTGGAGCCCCCAAGAGCAGCTTGTTCCCACTCACCACCACCATCACCACCACTGAAAATCAGAGAAAGAGGGAAAAGACCAGATTTGGTTCTTGGCATAATAACCCTATCAATCTCCGTACAAAAAAAGAAGAGTTCGCTCTTGCCCTTCTCAGACACTTTAAAATGATAAAAGCTTTTTAAAAGCCACTTGTAAATACCATAAAAGGCAAAGAAGTAAAATAATTTGCGTGTGTGTGTGTATATGTATATATACATATATGTAAAACATATATTAATAACTAAAAGAATATATAATATGATTTCTTTTTACTTATTCTCTTTGGACATGACAGAAAACAAGTAGTCAGTCAAAAGGCGATAAAAAAACGGATGAAGAAATGTAGAAAATTGATGTAAAATATGGAATTATAGAGAGGAAGGAATGGAAGGCAAAGGAGGAAAAAAAAGTAGAAAAATTCAGGCTGGAGTCCAAGTATGGTTTGTGTTATGATGAATATGCAGCAGAATAATGAAAAGTTTATTTCAAGGTGAAATTCTGTGTTTATTCTCTATATTTATGACCTTTCAATAAACAAATATCAAACTTAAAAACAAATAAAAGGTTAATCTAAAAATGTTAGAAAAAAAACTTTTTTTGTTTGATTTTAGAATAGACCACCATAAAACCTGTACTGAGTATCATAACTCTTCATTGGTTAGGTACTTTTCTGTGATTTCCCACCTGTAAGCAATTAGCTTCCATGATGTCCCAACAGAATCCTTAGAAAATTTCCTCTGGTTTAGATGCCACAAATTGTTGAATCTTTGGGTCACAGGTTCAGCTCCTGACCTGGTGTGAATGCTATTTGGACACATGGGACACCATGTCTGAATCCATTAGCTCAAACTGATTCTTCAAATCAATCTAATTAGATAGGGAGGAAAACAAATCCTTTAAAAGTATTGTGCTAGGTTGGGGGAGGGGCAATCTAACATTTATATATGAAGTGGCCCTTCCCTTATAAAGCTAATGATAAAGAAAGGAAATGTAAACACATATACATCCAACTACAAAATAAGAAACTATAAATTGGTAAGAGAGGTTTAAGCAAGTGACAATTGAATTCTGAGTAAAGAAAATACCATTAATTGCTAAGGAGAACAAAGTAATATAAATGGAAGCATTTGAGTTAAATCTTGACAGCTGGATAGACTTTATGAAGCAGAAATATGGAGGGGAGAACATTCCAAGCACAGGGTACAATATGAGCAAAGGCACAAAAGCATCAAATTTTTACAGAGAGTGGTAAGTACTCAAGTTGTCCTGGAAAGCAGAGTACATTGAGGTGAGGATTCAGAATAAACCTTGAAAGATGGGATGACACCAGAATCTGGAGGACCCTCAGCAACAATTAAAAGATTCTAACTTTTTTCATTTTTACCAAAAAGTAGGGTTGCAAATATTGCACTATTTAAAAAAAAGGTGTCAGCGACAGAAATAAAGAAGTCAGAAGGAAAATCAGGATATAAGGAAAAGATAGCATTTTCAGTTTGGGGACATTTAAAAGGGATGCAATCTATACAAATTCTTGAACTTCTCCAATGATATTCATCAGCCCTGAAGCTAGACAGAAGAACCAAATGGCAGGAATTTCCCAGGCTTACCTTTGAAAATGACCTTTGAAAAGTGTGGTGTAGTAGATAGAGAATTGTCATTTAATCCACTTTTAAGACATTATAACACTAAGAAGAATGATGGCCCTACAGCAGAATATTTACAAAGAGATAATAAAGTGGATACTGGCACAATTTAGAAAGGCTTGAAGGGTAGAAAAAATATCCACACTGAAAAAATTACGGACCTAGCCAAACAATTATGCAGTTAATGATATAATTGTCTCTGCAACTATTTTCTTGACCCAAAAAGTATCTGTGTTACTTTCTGGAGATATGCAATTTTGTGCCTATGCCTATAAACTGATTAGGGGAAGGAATATTATAGTTGAATTCTGATGAACATTCATTATCTCTAAAACAAATAGTTGATAACCAATGTGTATGATTATAAATGTGGTAGAAGGTGTCTTTTCTCCCACTTAAACCAATTTGTTCCTGTAGATGCAGCCTTAAAATAATTTTTTTATTTAATGCTACATCTATATGACAAGCCAAAATTCATTCAATCAATCATTTACTGAGAATGCTCTGTGTAGGAGTGCACAAAGATAATATATTTATAACTGAGTATATGACCCTCCATTTCTCATCTCCCTACCTTTGCATTTGTCTGTTCCCTATCCTTAAATGGTCTCCATCTTTATTTCTGTCTCTCAGATTTCCTGTTTTCTTTCAAGACACAGTTTAAGATCCATTTTCTGCTTGAAGATTTTCCTGATCACATTACCTCAGCAGCCAACACACTCTCTCCCAAAACTAACTTGTATTTATTTGTGTATATATTCTGCACATACCTGTATATCAATAGGGTCTTCCCCATTAGAATATAAACTATTTAAAAGAAAGGGACCATTTTATTTTTGTCATTTTATTCTCAGCATTTAAGACAGGGGCAGCAAGCTCTTAATAGATGCTTAGTGACTGATTGATTGATTGATTGATTAGACTTGCCTTTGCACTTGGGGCTTGAAATCTAATTGGGTAGATAATTACATACCTGCATTTTTTTAAGAATTCAAAGGCATTCATAAGTCCAAATTGAGTGGCCCAGACATGACGATGATAAGCATTAAGAGGAAGGGAAGGAAAAAACTTCTAATTCTGGACTGTTTCAGGAAGGGAAAAAAAAAAAAATCCTCCATTAAGGAGGTAGGACCTGAGCTGAACTTTAAACAATGGGCAGGTAAAGAGGAGTGAATCAAAGAATCTTGTAGTTGGAAGGAAGCTGCACCTAAAAAGTATCCTTCCTTCAATATCCTTATAGAAACTGGTCATCCAGACTCTACTGGAAACATCTAGTGAAAAAACTGATTTCCTCCCAAATGCCAACCTTTCTACTTTTCGACTGCTCTATTCGGAAGTCAACGTTTTCCTCTCTACAATTTTCTCTCTACCCACTGTTCATTCTGGCCTCCAGAGCCAAGCAAAACAAGCCTAATACCTCTCCTATATGAAAGCCTTTCAAAAAGTTTGATGGTTAGCCTATCGCTCCTAAGTGGATTTCTACTATAGTATAGAAGCTCCTTCAAACAAATAATTACTGGTCATTATCTCCAATACTTTCACCATCAGCCCTCCTTGAGATGCACTCTGGCTTATCAAGGTCCTTTCTAAAATATTGCACTGAGAACTGAAAAGCTCCCAGCAAAGAAAAATGTTGTTAACAAAGCCCAAAACCCACTTAAAGACAGCAAGTACACTAATCTAACTAAAATCAAAGGATTCCATAATGAAGTAGGACCAAGTAATACACTGAAACAATAAATTGGGACCATATTGTTCAAGGCTCTGTAAAAAATGTTCAGTAGTTTGATCTTTATTCTGCAATCAAGATTCATGAAAGGTTTTTTTAAAAAGATTAATCTTGCAATAGAATGTGAGATAGATCAGAAGGTGAGAGGCTGGAGGCACAGAAAACAGTAAGGCTATAGCTATATTCCATGGCTAAGTTGATAAGGATTATTTTTTTTTCACAGAAGTATGATCTTATCTGAGAACGTTGACAAGCCAAGAAAACATCTTCCTCTGCATGTAGCCTCAAGCAGGTTTATTGTGATCAAATCTTCTTACGCAATTTCTGATTTTACATCTGTGGCTCTGTCTACAACTGATTCAGCCAGCATGCTGGTTAATAATCCAAATTTTTTTTTCAACTTAAACAATTAACTGTTGGTCAAAATGGTTGGGTTGGCACAGTTCCTGCTCATTTAGAGGTCTTTAAGCAAAGACCACTGGTCAAGTAGGGTAGTACTAAATGACCTCTGAGATCCCTTCCCACTGTGATATTTTGGGATACTATCGCTGATTTCTTTTTAATTGGACCTGTATTTCAATAATTAAATTGGTGATAATATAGGCAAAGCTCTTTGCAAATTTTAAAAGGCCACATAAATGTCAGCTATGATATGAGCAAAAAAAATGCTACAAAATAGTGAGCACAGCTGCCATCCACTGGGCCACCAACATTTCTTCTCCTGATTTGGTTGGGGTACTGAAACCCTACAAGTCTAGAATCCTGACAGACTTTTTACCTTTCTCTTTTTTTCCCCAGCCATCTTCTTAGTATCATAGGTAAATTATATTCCTTTCTTCTCTCTTTTCCTCCATTGTTCCTATACTTTCTGCATTCTTCAAAGTTTCCATTAAAGTCCCCAAATGAACAGAAATAATATACTAAAGACACTGGAGTGGACCAATCAATTAATTAACACGCACTTATTAAACATGTGATAGACAGTGCACTGGGAACTGAGGAATACAAAGACAAAAATGAAAAAAGTTCTTTCCCTCAATGAGCTTAAAATCTATCAACATACATATGTATAAGTAAATATGAAATATAAAATGAATACATGGCAATTTGGTGGGAGGCATTAACAGAGAGGTAGGTGGTGCATGGACTGAGTTTTGAAAAGAAACTAGGGCAAGGGTGGGGACTCAAAAATAAAGAGGTGGAGAGGACGTTCTAGCCACGCAGAGCAGTCTGCACAAAGAACCAGAGGTAAGAGATGCAATGTTGTGTGAGAGGAATAATAAGTAAATGTGTTTGGCCAGAAGGTAGAATGAGTCATGTCTTTAAAAACAAAAGTCTAAAAAAGTCCCTACCTTTGTGAAGTCAAGCACAAACAGATCCACTTTGTCATTCATTTTTAATGTTCCTGGCAAAATAGCTCCGGATGGGGCTCAAGTCCACTCTTGAGCTATGACTAATTAGAAAGGACAAAAAAATTTCCAAATAGCATTGCCTTATTCCAAATGTAAACATGAGCTTATATGTTAACTATTGGTCATTCAGTCATTTTACAATCATGTCTGAGTCTTCATGTCCTCATTTGGGATTTTCATAGCAAAGATACCAAGTGGTTTACCATTTCCTTCTCCAGCTCATTTTACAGATTAGGAAACTAAGGCAAACAGGGTTAAGTGACCTGACCAGGCTCATATGCTAATAAGTGTCAGAGGTCAGATTTGAACTCACAAAGGTGAGTCTTCCTGACTCCAGGTCTACTATTCTATCCACTGTGCTACCTAGTGCCCAAATATTGATCAGACCAGAAGAATGACTGAAAGTAGGCAAATTTGTATTGGCAGGCCTTAAAGAGATGAATCAGATAATTTTTTTCAGCAAACTGAGCCTTCAAATCCAGGCTTAAGAAAAAAATAGCTGAAGTTCAGGCAGGTTATACATTCTAAATGTCACCAAAAGCTGACTCTACACTCTAAAAGTAAAGAACATAGGAGGAGTATGCATTTGTATAGCACCTACTATTGCCAAGCCCTTTGTTAAGTGCTTTTTAAAAATATTATCTCATTTTATCCCCATAACACCCCTATTAGGTAGATGTTATTATTATGCCCATTTCAGAGCTAAGGAAACTGAGGCAAACATAAAAAATTACTTGTCCAGAGTCACACAGCTAGTAAGTGTCTGAGACCAGATATGAATCAGGTCTTACTGATCTGAGGCTCAATGCTCTATCCATTGCATCACCCAGCATCCTCAGGTGGCAAAGAAGGCAACAGCCTAATAAATAAGAATCTATGGTTGTGCAATAATCCAATGATTTGGAAAGGTAGCCGACCTTTTAGACTCTTAGAACAGTTTCCAATTTAACTCAACAACCCTAACAAATCACACATAGAATCTTTGTAGCTTAAAGAAAGTCAATCTAGGTCATTTTTGAGATAGTCGTGGTTGCAACTAGACAAGGAACTTCGTGATTTTGAGTGAGCCTCCATGCCCCACAGAAGTATTCTGGTGAATGGACACAGCTAAAAGAAATAGAGGAAAAGAAGAGATGGGAGGTTTCAAGGAATTTTGATCTGCCCAAATCCCACCTTGATATTGACCCATCAAATTGGACAAAATCCTTTTGTATTTATGATGTGGTCGTGTTGTGCAGAGAATAAGAGCGAGCCGAGACCCGGGTTCAAAATAAATTTAGGTGTGGATTTATTGATCAAGCACACGACTGCCAGAGTTCTCACTCAGATTGGCAGTGATTGTTGGATCTCACAGACTTGCTTATATAGGCCAAAACCGCAAACCACAACTCAGGGGAGGAGCTAGCAGAAGGATGACGACAGAAGCTAAAAGAGCTGGTGATTGGTTAAATCTATAATTCAGGGCTAATTTGGGAATATGGCGCAAGGGTACAAGGGTACAACCTCCAGGTGACATAAGGGTCCCTCCTAGAATAGGGCGGGGGGCACAAGGTGGAGGGCCATAGTCAGCACTTTCCAGAGCAGGGTGCAAGGTCATGGGGAAAGGGGACTGGGAAGTCCCAGAATAGGCCAGGCTCATGTTCTGGGCATAGGGTATGGAGACCCTGCTCAGTCAGTGGAACAGAATAGGTGGTCTCTAAGATAGTCTTGCACCCCAGGCTGATCCTTGTACAGTACACCATAAGTAAAAATATGCAGAATACTAATATGAGGAAGTAGGGGGCAGGGGACTATGCCTTGAGCAACTTTGCCCAGATTTACCTTAAGCAGTTACAAGCTATTGGATAGGGACAAAAATAAAAATATAAAGCGTCTTAATGGTGGGCCACAAATCAGGTGGCGGACAGGTGACCGCAGGATTTGGATTTAGGCACAAGAGTCATTCACAAAGTAATGTAAGAAACTTCACAGTTTGCAATAATAGTTCAATTTTGTATTATGCATTAACATTACAAAACCCTTTTTCCATGGCCTCTGTATGAGACAAGTAGTTTAAATATCATTATGCTCATTTTATAGATTAGATATCAGTGTAATAGAAGTTGTGATTTGCCTTACTCTTAGGTCAATGATTTCTACTACCTCCAGTTCTAGTTCAAATATATGCCTGGGGTTGGGGGGGGCGGGGGAGAAAGAAGTGGGGAGGAGAAAGGGGTAGGAGGAAAGAGGGAGGTAGGGAAGGACAGAAGGAGAGGGGGAGAGATTTTTATATCTAGAATTTTCCCATAATCACAGAAATGTAAGAGCTGGAAGAAACTTTGTAGGCCATCTAGTCCAACTAAGACCTGAACCCAAAGAAGCCCTCTTCTACCTTTTAAATTACTCTAATTCTTAGGAAGCTTTCCTTACTTCAAGCCTAAATTTGCTTCTTTGCATTTTTTCTTTGCATTTTTTACCCACTATTCCTACTTCTTATGATTTAGAGCTAGACAGAATAAGCCTAATCCCTCAGCCTTTCATATATTTAAAGATATCCATCACATTCCCCCATTTTCTCTTCTCCTGGCTAACTATCTCCAAGTGTTTTAATGGATCCTTATATTATGTAAATCTAATGCCCAATACCATCCTCACTGAAGATAATCAGGTTGCATCAGCTCACTCTTTGGACTATACTGGATGCAGTCCAGCTTATTATGGCCTCTTTAAAATACAGCACCCTGAATTGAACTAGATATAATCTGACCAGTGTAGAGAGTAAGTAGTAAGATATCACCTCCCCAGTCCCATATACTCACTACATCTCTCAATTTCAGCCTACCTCATACAGTAACTGTGTGACCCTGGGAAAGTCATTCTACCTATCTATATCTCAGTTTCCTTATTTGTAAAATGAGAGGGTTAGACTTTATGACCTCTATAGTCACTTCTAAATCTATTTTTCTGCTTTTGAGGAAACCAGCAAATTGTTCACAAAGTTTCCTAATGTATTCTGATTCTTATATATTGTTGGAAATATGTCTACATGTACAAAATATCATCTAGAAATGAATTTGAAAGAGCTCTTATTTCTCTGGAATGGATGTTCAGCCTTTTCTTTATCTGCCATCTTTCTGTTTGATAACATCTACAAGCATTTATTTCTGGAAGCCATTGCTCAGACCAGTTTAAAGTCTTTTGGGGTCTACAATGACTTAACATCAGCATTTTCATAGCTGTGATACAGAGTCCAAACATAGCAAGGTTGATTCCTAACATAGTTACATTATATAAATACAGATATACAATAAACCAGATCACATCAGAAATTGGGGGGTTATCCAGATGGCAATTCTACCTTAAGAATGAAGCTAGAGCATGTAGACTTTGGAGCCACCTCTTGCATTTTCCTAAGTAAAATTCATTGGGCAACAAAGTGTAGATAATGATATATATTTTCAATGTCTAGTCTTCTGTCAGAAAGATTCTTGGAATGAACATATCTATTTCTTTTTTTATAATTAACTTTTGTCTATTTTTAGTTTACATCATTCATTTCCACGAGATTTTGAGTTACAAATTTTCTCCCCGTCTTTCCCCTGCCCAACCCCCAAAACAGTGATCTCACTGTATACCCCCTCCCCCAATCTGTTCTCTCCTATATCCTCCCCCATCGCCCCTCTGACTGTCCTGTAGGGCAAGATGGATCTCCCCACCCCAGTGCCTATATATCTTATTTCCCAGTTGCATGTACATAATAATAATAATAATAATAATAATAATAATAATAATATCTATTTCCTTTTAATGACTATAAGAACACTTTAAAAATCTTTTATTTGTGATTTTCTTAGGAAACTGTTTAAAAGAAAAAGTCACTGAAGATATAGCTTAAAAGTCAAAAGTAAATTTGATGAACTAATGAATACATCAAGATGAAACACTTCATAAAGTCAAGTTAATACACATTTCTTAAACACCTACTATGTACTGCGCCCATGGTTAAGCACTAGGTCCATGTCCTTATGGAGTTCACAATCTAAAGGGGGAGACACGCTCAAACAACTAAGTACAAACAAAATATACACAAGATGAACTGGAAATATTCCCAGAGAGAAACCATTTAGGAAGACTGAGAAAAGCTCCTCACAAAAGGTGGGATTGTAATTGAGATAAACAAAATTAGGAAAGCTAGGAGGTGGATGTGAGGGAGAGGAGAATTTGCAACACGGAGAGTAGTCAGTTAAAATGTACAAAGGAACAGCAAGGAGTTCCTTGTTACTGGATCATAGGATATGTGGAGGTTAGTATAACATAAGAAGACTGGAAAAGTAGAAAAGGGACAGATTAAGAAAGACTTTAAAAGCCAGTGGATTTTACATTCAATCCTAGAAGATACACAGAACCACTGAAGTTTATTGAAATCAGAAGTGACATGGTCAGACCTGTACTTTAAGATCACTTTGAAAGCTCCTTGGATGTTAGAGTGGAGTAGGGGGAGACTCAAGGCAGAGAGTTATTGCAAAAGTCTAGGCACAAGGTGATGAGGCCCTGAACCAGGGTGGTGGCTTGTCAGAGAAGGGATTTCCACTCAAATCAAGCTAAGCAATTGGAATGTTTATCATGGATTCAAATCCCAGCTTTGCTACGTAATAACTGTATGGCTTCACATAAACTACTGAATCTCAGGTTCAACATCTGTAAAATTAGCAGCATTGTAGTTAGTGCTTATATAATGCCTACTGTGTGCCAGGCCCTATGCTAAGGAATTTACAAACATTATCTCATTTTAACCTCACACCACCTTTGAAGGTAAGTACTATTATTATCTCCATTTTACAGCTGAGTTCTCCTGGGTTATGGAAACGGAGAGGAGAGTATCTGGTTAGTCACTATTCAAACTAATCTTGCTAAAAGGTTTTAAATTTAAGCTAAGTTTTGATGCTTCTGAAGGAGTGCAGGTGATAATAATGAAAAGAAATGGGCAGTTAGGGCCTGGAGTCAGGAAGATCCAATAACAATAATAATAACAACGGATATTGTGTGCTTGGCATTATGCTAAGTGCTTTTACAAATAGTCCAATGCATTCTTTACTCAATGACCCAGCAATACCACTACTAGGTGTATATCTCAAAGAGATCATAAAAAAATGGAAAAGGACCCACATGTACAAAAATATCCATAGCAGTTCTTTTCATGATGGCAAAGAATTAGAAATTGAAGGGATGCCCATCAATTTTGGAATGGCTGAACAAGTTGTAGTATATGAATGTAATGGAATACTACTGTGCTATAAGAAATGAAGAACAGGAGGATTTCAGAAAAATCTGGAAAGACTTACATGAACTGATGCAAAGTGAAATGAACAGAATCAGGAGAACATTGTACACATTAGCGGCAACATTGTGTGATGATCAGCTACGCTTGACTTAGCTGTTCTCAGCTATATAAGGATCCAAGACAATTCCAAAAGACTCATGATGAAAATGCTACCCACATCCAGAGAAAGAACTTATAAAGTCTGAATGCAGAGCAATCTTCACTTTATTTTTCTCATATTTTTTCTTTTTGTTCTTTCTGTTTCTTCTTTCACAGCATGACTAATGTGGAAATATTTTACATGATCACACACAAATAAACTATATGAAATTGCTTACTGTCTTAGGAGGGAGGAGAGTAAGAAAGGAAGAAAAAAAATTTGGAAATCGAAATTTTACCAAAAAAATGAACACTAAAGATTGTCTTGGGGTGGCTAGGTGGCACAGTGAATAGAGCACCGGCCCTGGAGTCAGTAGTACCTGAGTTCAAATCCAGCCTCAGACACTTAACACAAAAACTAGCCGTGTGGCCTTGGACAAATCACTTACCCCAATTGCCCTCCAAAAAAAACAAAAAAGATGGTCTTTACATGTAATTGGAAAAAATAAAATACTATTTAAAAGAAAAAAAGAACAAATATGGGGGAACAGCTTATGGACAGCTTATGCAAAAGCATGTAGGTGGGAGACAATACCTAGACAATGCTTTTCAAGGAAAAGCAAATAGTATAGTTTGGTTGGAAAATAACATGTGAATGGGAATAACACAAAATAAGTATGGAGTTGTAGATAGGGGCCATATCACAGAGGACTTTAAATGCCAAATGGAGGGCTCTAAACTTTATCCAAGAAGCCATAGGAAACTCCTAAGGAATCTTGAGGAGTGACATGGTCAGACCTATGCTTTAAGAAAATTATCTACATAGTTGCATGGGGGGAGGGGAAGAATTGGAAAGGGTGGAAGCAGAAAAAAAAGAGAGACCAATTAGATGGCAATGGCAACAGGACCAGCAAGAGGTGCTAAGGGACTGGACTAGGGTATTTGCTGTATGAGTGAAGAAAAGTGAAGGGGATGTAAGAAAAGTGAATGGGATGTGAGAAAAGCTGAGGAAGCAGTCAGCAAGTCTAGACAATTGATGGGATGTATAAGGGGTGAGGAGCAGGGAAGAGTTGAAAATAAACTTAAGACTGAATGAGCACTATTTGTTTGGCTAAAAGAAAGTAGAGGCCAAAACCAGGGTTGTCATCTAAATGTACCAACATGGAAAAAGAGAACTGATGTGGAAAAACAACGGACAGTGTCCTCTATTTGGCCATTAGAAGATAAGGAAAGAATTTCCATTTCAGTTAATATTGCGTCAAATGTTCCTGTACTATGTCTTCTCTCCTTTAAAACTACATCATGCCTGTGTCTCTAATTCTCTGTGAGACTTCAGGGAATGGTTCACAGTCACTTCCTAAATTGCTTTGACCCAGCTAGAGTCCATCTCTTGGAGGCCCATACAGAGCATAATTAAAGGCACACATGAACAAGACAAAAACAGAAAAAGAACATTTTCTTAGAATGTGAGAACATTTTCCCTCACCACTAAGAAAGTTTGCCCAAGCCATTAAAACATATTTATGATGCCTCTGAAGAGGCATCGTTCCATACAATGCCAACTGCCAACCAAGTGCCACACACAGAGCAGGCAAGCTGGCCTAGCTGAAGCAGCAAGGCACCCTAAGGGAGAAACAGGACGGGGCATGTGCCAGACCAATCAAACCACCATTACCACCTGACTACCATCCAAGTCCACCCAGACCCCAATGAAGAAAGCCCGGCACCCTGGACCTTTCAAACAGCAATGCTTCCAGTCTGGTTCACTTAGCCATCATCCTGGGGGGGATGAGGGATCCCCTGTGGGGATCCAGCCCAGCAACTGCTCCTGCAGGGGTACAGCCGTGGCTACTGAAGATCTGAAAAAGAGAGGTCTTGCCACCAAAGTCCTTGGCAGTGTCAAATGCCTCATTATCAGAATTGATATGATCTTATAATGGAAACGACTTTAAAGAAGAAGCTTTGCCATCTGTTTTGCTGCTCTACCCTAAGGTCCATCTGACTTACAGCTGAAATCTCCCATGTGTGTTGTCTCCTCCATTAGAATGTGATCTCAAGGGACAATATTATGTTACTTTTCTATTTGTGCCCCCAGGCTTCAGTGATGAGGCAGAAAAGAATGTTTGAAGCAGATGGAGCAAGCAGCATGTGAAATAGGAGATAAGACACAGGATATGACCAACCAGAAAAGTGATCAAAGAAGACTAGGCATTGAATCACCCACTGTGGACTTATCTGTGTGATTTCACAAAGCACCATCAATTCCAGAACAACTCTTCTCCTCCCCTTTGCTCTTCTCTTTGCTTATCACCTCCAGACTACCTGATATCACAGGGTTTTTAGAGCCATACTTGTTCCTCCCATTCTCTTACCCCCTTTTCCCCATTCCATACAATTGTATTTAAACCATGCCTTTAACCTGGCTAAGTGCCTTTTGCCTTCTATGGGAAGCAGGGGCCTCTCTGTTCCCTTATGGGGCTTATGCTTTGTCCCCTACATGGAGTAGAGCCCATTGGGGCTCTGCCTCACAGGGAGTAGGCCCACTTGGGCACATCACTCCAATAAATGCCTTTCTTTAACTTGGAGATTGTACAAGTGAATTCTTTCAAGATACTAGGCATTTCAGGTAGTACCCCAACATTCTTGGGGTGAACTCATCACCAATGGCTACAGAGAAGGTCTAAGTGAATTCTTTCACACTTGAACTGTTTTCCCAAATTCTGATGTCAACATTAACACAGTGTTTTGTACAGAGTTAGTGCTTAATAAATGCTTCATTCATTCATTCATATATGGCAGCCTTAGAGTCAGAAAGGCTTGAATTCAAGTCCTGACACTGAAACATACTAGCTGTGGGATTAGAGCAAGTCTCTTAACCTTTATTTCAGTGACCACAGCTCATTCATTCAACAAGAATTCATCAAATGCAACTACATGCCCAGAGTCTGGTGCCAGACAAAAAAAAAGGCAAAACAGTCTCTAAGGCTAATAGTTAAGGATGAATTACTGACCTGCTTTAGTGAAAGGAATTTCCATATTTAGAATTACTTAGACAACTAAAATCCCAAGTCGCAAACTAAAAAACTAAACTAAACATCTTGCCTTTAACCTAGTAACTAACTAAAAAGAAAAATCCAAAACTCCGAAGTCTAAAGGAATCTCCCTCTTCTTATTATTGATTATTCATAAAAACAACCAAATGCATTGTTAGACACATAAAGAACAAAAAAACAAACAAATATAAAAGGATGCTGATTGAAAACCTGTTTATAACCAGGAACCTATAAAAGAATGATAAAGACAGTCTTGGTTCTTCGTTGTTGTTATTGTTGTTAACAAGTCTTTCTATTTCCATTCAATCACAAAGCATGACGGATTCTGCTAAGCCATGGCTTAATGGAAAGTGCCCCCGAGGCTGAGGGCAAGGTGGTCCAGAAACCTGAGTTCTAAATCTGACTTTGCCACTAACCATCTGTATGACCCCTTTTAAATACCTTCAGCATTCTGACTTTCACTTTTCTCATCTGTCAAATACTAGCATCTCTTCAATTCTTTCTAGCTTTGATACCATCTGACTCCATGAAATCACTGCTATAGGAAAGTACCCCTAGAGGGAGCAAGGAACTGTAATTAAAAGAGCACTGAATTTGGAATTAGGTCTATATCCCCCCCCCCAAAAAAAAAATAAAAGAAAGAAGATAAGGAAACATATGTATAAAAATATGTACATTAGTTCTCTTTCATGGTGGCAAAAAACTAGAGATTAAGGGGTGCCCATCAAATGGGAAAAGGCTAGACCAATCGTGATACATGAAGGCAATGGAATATTATTGTACCATAAGAAATGCTAGAAGAGATGATTCCAGAGAAAGTGGAACTAGGAGAGATGGGTAGAATAGCTTTTCCTTGAGCAAACTCAAGGAAAGGTTTCCTTTTTTTGTTTGCTTTATTTAAAATAAGGAAGACTCTGTCATGTTTATAAACTGAGGACAAGGCCCAAATAAAGAGACTGAAGCTGTATGAAAAGAGATGTGGAGCATCAAAAAGAGGACGTGGTAGTAAAGTCATTGAGGACAGGAAGAGATAAGATTAAGAGTATGATTCCACCGTTTTTCACAGTTAAGAAAACTAAAGTCTGGGGCGGTTAAAGGACTTTCACAAAGTGATTCAGGTAGTGAGCATCAGAGACTCTTGTGAAGATAAAATGATAAAATGGCCATAAATCTGGGAAGAAATTCAAAGAGACTACATGATAGTTTTCTATCCGGTGTTGGCCATCAGAGCCTGGGAGTCAGGTCAAGTCAATAAGCATTTATTAAGCACTTATTGTGTGCCAGGCACCACAGTTAAGTGCTAAGGAAACAAAGAAAGGTTGAAGACAGTTCCTGCCCTTAAGGATCTTCTGTTCTATTGAGAGACAGAGAGAAAGAGAGACAGACAGAGACAGAGACAGAGAGAGAAATTTGTAAACAGCTAGGTAGTTACAAAATATAGAAAGAATAGATAATACTCGGACATGGGATAAGAGGACTTCAGAAGTCTAGAAGCTGGGAAATTACATGCAGTTGGTATTAAAGGCTCCAAGCTACACAGATGTACATGAGATGAAATACTGCCAGTGGCATACTGACAGCATGTCTGGTGGCTGAAGTGTACCATCTAAGCAATATTCATCCAGACAAATTTTCATATAGTAATAATAAAGTTTCTTTTAGAACATGCTAAACTTTTTGTAATTCCCAATGGAATGCCAAGCCTTTAAAAAATGATTTAAATGTTAGCAACACATTTTTGGCTTTGGTATGAACCCAGAGTATTCATGTCAAGAAAGTAAGATCCCAGATGACTCCTCACACGAAGCCCAAAATTAGTGGCTGGATGAAGGAAAACTTGTTTTCCAGATGTAAAGTCAACTTTGGAAGCCAGAATTGCTATATGTCCCAGTCTCCATGTAGAAAGGTCCTTTAGGTAGAATCTACAAGATTCCTGTTTCTCCTTCCCCTTCCAGGTCATCGCATGCACATTGATATATACCCTGAATAGGCACCTAAACTTGGTCTATTCTATTTGTATTGGCTGCTAAAATTTTTCTAAAGCTAAACCTCAACAACCATGAGAAATTATGTGTGTGTGTGTGTCACACACACACACACACACACACACACTCACACACACACACAGCAAAAGTTAATTGAATGCTCTTGACAAAGAGAAATATTGAATCTCTCCCCCAGGTTTGTTATAACCCAAATGCTCTACAGTAATTATGAAAAAGCAGCATCTAAAGAGCATGGACTGTTTGAAGGTAGATGTTAATCTGAAGTCCTTAAAATGAAATATGTGTTTAAAGGGCCCATCTTCCTTTAAGAAGATTCCCCTTCCCTATAAATAGCCAGACCAGACTAGAGGTGCAATTCTCAGTTGATGCTGAACATTGGTCAATTCTCCATCAGCAGCTTCATGTAATTCCTTTTGATCTCTGTTCTCTGGAGCCCTGGACACCTGTGAGGCAGACCCACAGACTAAAGCAAGCCTCATAAATGAAAGGCAAATGTGGCTGGAATCAGTGCTCACAAGTTACAACACATGTTGAATAAGTGCTTTCTCGTTAACTGTGCCCGGACCTCTTTTTATGCTCCATCTTTAAAGAGCACTGTGCTGGATGGAGCCCACTTGCAATTCTGCTAAGAGGTTTTGTGTGTGAGTGAGTGAGTGAGTGTGTGAGTGAGTGAGTATGTGTTTTTAGGGTTTGGTTTTTGGTGTTTTTTTTCCTGGCAGTCTACTACAGGAAGGATAGAAGAACACTAATTTATTCTCTAGTTCAGAGATTGTAATCTGTCTCTTTACGCTTCACTCCCACTTTTCTGCCAAAGCTCTTGGCAATAGAAACATTGCTATAATGGGCACATGGAAACTTGCTGGGGAAGGTTGGGTACCACTGCTATTTATTTTAATGTATTTCCTCTTATCAAAGTCCTCAGTAACTGAAAATGAGCAACTATTCTCTCTATCTCATTTTTTTAGGTCTTGCTCCATGCCAAAGAATCCATGTGAAAAAAAAAATGAGATGTCTAACAAGGCCACATAACAGATGAATCATAGAATTAATCACAGAGGCCCAGAGTTGGAAAGAATCTGAGAGGCTATTTAGCCCTGCCAGTACATGAACAGGAATCCCCTCTACAAAATGACCCACCAAGTGGTCATTCAATCTCAAGGGATCACAGATTTAGAGCTGAAGGGGTTTTAGAGGTTATCTGGTTTACCTCCCTCATTTTCCCTAAAGACAAGAGTACTCAAAGGATTTTAGCTCTGTAGCTAGAAGAGACCTCAGAGGACAATCATTTTATAGATAAGTCCATTTTAAAGATAAGAAAACCAAGGTACAGAGAATTTATGAGACTTGACCAAGGTCACATCCATAGAAAATAAAATCAGAGGGTCATTGATGAAGAACAAGAAAGAACCTTGGGAGCAGCCAGGTGGCACAGTGAATAGAGCACTGGCCCTGGAATCAGGAAGACCTGAGTTCAAATTCATCCTCAGACACTTAACACTTACCAGCCATGTGACCTTGGGCAAGTCACTTCACCCCAATTGCTCTGTCTTCCCCCGCTCCAAAAAGCAAAAACAAAAAACAAAAAACCCTAAAAACAAAAAAGAAAGAACCTTGGAGATCATCCAATCCAACTCCATCTTTTTGCAAATGAAGATGTTGCCCAGGATATTAAGTAGTTTGCCCAAGGTTACATAGGTATACTTAGCAGAGTTAAGAAACAAACACACCTCTAAATCCTCAATGATTCTTCCATTTTACTCTACTGGCATTCTCACTTGAAGATCTCTTGCCATAGAGAACTCATACTTGAGATATTTCTAAACGTAGCCCAATTACTTGGATAGTCAGAAAACCTTTCTCTTTCCTCCCACCTAAGATTATTTCTCCACAGTTTCTATTTCATGCACCTAGTTTGCCTTCTGGTCAAGAATGAGCCTTTTTATACATTTCAGATCTTCAAATATTTGAAGACAACTTTCATATCCCCAAAAAGTCTTCTCTCCTCCCAGTCAAACTCCACCGATCACTTCAATCAATCCTAGAAGTGATTAGATACAAAGCAGAAGTACAGGACCTCAAGGCAGTAAGTTGTCATTCAGTCCTGTCTGACTCTTCATGACCCCATTTGGGGTTTTCTTGGCAAAGATTCTGGAGTGGTTTGCCATTTCCTTCTCTACCTCATTTTACTGAGGAAACTGAGACAAACAGGGCTTAGTGCCTTGCCCAGGGTCATACAACTAGCTCCTAAGTATCGGAGGGCTATAAGAATTCTTCAGGTTCTCTTGACTCCAGGGCCAGCACTCTATCCACCAGCTATCTAGCTGGCCAAGAGTCAAGAAGAACGCAGTCCAGATTTAGCCCCAGACAAATCCTGGGCAAGTCACTTCACTCTGTTTATCTTTTTCCTCTGCTATAAAAAGGGGATAATAATAATAGGTTATCATAAGGATCAAATGACATAATATTTATAAAGCACTTAGCAGAATGCCTGGCACATAGTAGGTCCCTAAAAATATTTCTTCCCTTCCTTCCAACATGGTCTCCCCTCTTCTCCCTAGCCTGATAGAACAATCTTTCCCACCTCAAACTAATTTGACAAATCATGGTCCTCATAACTGAACATGCTATTCCAAATATTGTTAGACCAGGGTAAAGTACTGTTTCATGACCTCTTTTTTTCTGGATTTATTTTACTAGACCTGCGAGTTCATCACTGCAGAGAATTACTTGTGAGAAACTTTACAAATGAGGAAACAGAGGTTAAGTAACTTGTTCAGAGTCATACAGCTAGTTAATTGTTTGAGGACAAATTTGAACTCAGGTCTTCCTAACTCCAGGCCCAGCACACAATCCACTGTGCTATCTAGCTGATCCTCTAGTGAGAGAGAACTCTCTAGGTCCTCAGGCAGACAGATTCTAAGGTATTCGAGATCTGAATACATAGGCCTCATTCTCTTCATGGATAGTTTTAACTGATAGAGTTTTCCCTCATAATTTTCCTCTTTTCCAGTAGAAAGTTAGAAATTTCTTCCTAAAATGAATGTAGCACCTTTCTGGGTTCACTCTCCCAATTCCCATTCGTATTAGTAAGGTGAGTTCCCATAATACAGCTGACTGCTTCTCTTCATAGATTCTAGAGAAAACCGTGAAAGAGTGGGATTTCTAGTACTGCTGATGACGAGCCCTTCACCTGTTATACTCCCCTATGTCAATCAATAAATGGAAGTCTATTAACTTTTAGAAAAGGTATGATTACAGAGACAATCCTCCTAATACCAGGGATCACTTTCTCCTTGTACAGAAACAGTCCCTACAGACAGCAGGCTAAAATTTAAGGCACAAAGCTAGTTAGGCACACATAGAGAACATGTGTGGCCAAGGGTGTCTCTGAATTCCTAGTCCCAGAAGATTTTTTTTCTCCATTCAGAAAGTTTTCCTGAGGTTCCTCTTTGATGTAACTCTCTGCTGGGATCCAAAGATAGGTGGCTGTCTGGAGTCCTTACAAGTATTTCACTCTGTCATGAAAAGTCATAATCTCTGAAGTGACTGAAATCTTTAGGGAATTGTCTTTCCCCCTCTATAAAGATAAATCTATGAGAAATCCAAAAGAAAACATAGGCAACATGTGTCATGGACATAGGATGGCTGCATAGAGGAATACATCTCGCCAGTGATTCTACCTCCCTCAATGCCACCAAGGAAAATAAAAGAAAAAGAGAGGGGCAAAGGGGTTAGAAAGTGTCTTTTTTGGAGCTGAATTCAATTTCAGCTCAGCACCACCTAAGTCATCAGTGCTTTGGGCTCCTCAATCTAGTAGAAGATTCTTCATCATGCCAGAATACCAACCTGTCAGTAATTTTTAATTGAAAGCAGACTCACTATACCTCCATGAATTGGATTATAAAAGGCAAGGATTATGGTTCATGTTCCGTAAAACAAACCAGGAAAGGCAAATCTCAACATGCCCACACTGGCCAGTCTCCCCATTAAACTTAGTTATCAAATTCAATGTCAAGCTGAAAGTTATTTAAATGTTAAACCAAAAGAAATTTAGGTATTGTTCCAATAGACCAAGTAGTTAGGCCTATAAGTCAAGTAAAAAATCAGTTGCTAGAGTTATTAAACATGAGTTTAAGAAGAATTGGTGATTCTATCAGTTTACTTCTTCCTTCAAGCAGATCACAGCCCATATAGAATTTATCTACATAAGTTCTAGGGAGCTGCCTAAAGCATATAGAGGCTAAGTGACTTACCCAGTGTCATATAGCTAGATAGTGAGTGTCATAGACACTGTCTGAACATGGGTCTTCCTAACTCTAAACCTAGCACTCTCTCCATTACACCATATTGTGCATCATTCAAAAGCAATCAAAAAAGATTCTTTGGGAAAGAATCCTGTACCTAGAGCCAAAAGTGGAGGATTCTGGGAAGATAGTAGAGTAGGTCAGAAATTTCCAGTCTCTCCAGATTTCCTCCACAAAGAGACAGAAAATGGCCGTGAAATGAATGTAGAACAGCAAAAATAAAGGGGGTAAAGTAGTTTTCTTCCTAAGATAACTTGTGTGGACCTCAGAAAAGACAGGGCCTCTAGGGGCTGAGGTTTAGCCTGAATAAAGCATAAACACCTGTAGGCCTTCTCCACTGAATTAACAAACAGTAGGCCCTGGAGCGTCCCTGTCAGGAAGCAAACTAAAGAAATTTCACCTAAATTTTCACCTCACTCACAGCCTTGAGAATTCTCACTTCATTGAACTTTTACCTCACAAACTTTCATCTAGGGAACAGTGGATGGCTAAGTGGGTGAGGATTGAAGGATCCTCTACTGTTTCTGAAGTCCAGGCCTAGTGAGGTTGACCAGACGTGATCCTGGGGTGTGGCTGTGTGTGTGTGGCATACCCATGAGTGTGGAACCACAGGGAGTGAGAACATTTTGGGGACAGCATGGCTGATGGACCTAATTGTGACTTAGGGAAGGAGAGGAGTTCCTAAGGTTGAGGCCCTAGAAAGAATTTAGAAAATAACAGTAAGGAGAACCTGAAGTCTAGGGCAACATCACCCACTACTCAGGATTAAAACGACTAATAATAAGCTGCTAAAAATAAAGTGAAACAAAATAAAAATTAGTAAATGAAGGAAAAAGAACCCCACCTCTGATAACTACTTTGATGTTAAACAAGATCTGGGTTCATATTTAGAGGAAGATAATGAGGCAAAAAAAAAAAGGCCACTCCTATTCTACCGTGTAATGTCAAATAGTCATAAGACCAAAAAGAGTTCTTGGAAGAGCTTAAAAAAGAATTTAAAAATCAAATAGGAAAAGTTAGGAAAAAGAAAAATAAAAGCAATCCAAGAAAATTATGAAAAGAAAGTTAACCAATTGGAAAAAGAGGTCCAAAATCTTAAGGAAGTAATCAAAATATCACTTGAATTCAAAATAATGAGGCAAACAAGCAAATATTTTTTTAAAAGGGGGAAAAGGTCACTTTGTTGACTAATATTCTGTTTCATATTTGGAGTCCAAATTTTATAGAACAAATTCTTTTATTAAGGGGATTTGTTCTGTGTAGTTTGGATTCAATCAAGGGCCTCATTTGAGGACCTAGAGGTCCACATGTGACCTTGAGGCCATGGGTTCCCCACCCCAGACCACAGTAGGTGCTTAATAAATTCCTCTAAAATTGAATGGGCATGATTATACAGTAGGGGCAGTCACTTTAGGGGAAAAAAAACCCTTATTGATCAAAAACATCATACTGAAAACAGGAAAGGTTCCTGGTAAAGATAATTTCTGATTAGATAAACAGAGATGGACAAAGGTTTCTTATTTTTAAAAAGGGGAAGGATTATACCTTTTCATTCTTTCTCTTTCTTTCATTCTTCCTTCTTTCCTTTCTTTCTTCCTTTCTTTCTTTTTTCTGGATTCCCCTATCTCATCCAGGCTGGAAGTGCAGGGGCCACACACAGGCCTGATCCCATCCCAACTGAAAGTATCTTTAGGCCCTGGTTACCTGTGCTTGACAAGACATAGTAGAGGAACTCCACGTGCTGCTTAGAACTCACAAACTTGAGCAGTCCACCAGCCTCAGCCTTCCCACGAGTATGGACTACAGGCACGGGCTACCAGGCCTGGAAATATTGTATTTCTTACATGGTACTCTTTTAGGTAACATACTGATCTTTGTTCATTTTCTTTTCCCGTCTTTAGTTAGGATCACTAGTAGCCATCTGCTCCTGTTAAATTTGTCTTCTGCGATTCCACTATTGAATTTATCTTTCTCAGTCTCCCTGGACTTGAATATAAATGCAGTTAGAGTTAGTACAAGCTCATTTTGTTCTAATGGATTTCACATGCCAAAGTCTGATTTTTTTTCCAATTTTAATCTATTCCATTCAATGGGCATTTATTGAATGCCTACTAATATAATACTGAAATCACATAAATTGGTACTTGCATTTATAAGATATATTTGAATAGTACCTAGAGTTTTTTTTAAGGAAAATACCATATACCTTCAATCCAATCCTTTTTTTTTTCTCCTATTCTTTTAAACTCATTAAAAATGCTTTATGGTTTGTTCCAATAAGATAGCTGCTGTTCTTTGGCAAACATAGAATTTTAACAGATACTTCACACCTTAGTTATTGTGCCAAGCTCTGCCAGGAAGTCACCTTAGAAGAGAAAGGTTTGAGGAACATATGTAGATAATTTCTTTCCTCACTAAATTTAGAACTTATCTGGTCCAAAATATCCCAGATGGAAGGCACCTTGAAGATCTCTTGTCCAGGGTTTCTTAATCTTTCTTTGTTTCTTTTGCCTTCTGGCGAAGCCTATAGATAGATGTCTTCTCAGAATTGTTTTTAACAAAATGCATAAGATTACAAAAGAAACCAATCATACTAAAGTAGAGTTTTAAAGAAAAATTTTAAACAATTTCAAGGACTCCAAGATAAAAATAGCTAGTCTAGTCCAACCTCACCATTTCACAGGAGAGGAAACTGAGGCACAGAGAAGTTAAGTGATTTGTTTAGGGTGAGATTAACTAAGAGCAGAGTCTACACTTGAGTGAGAGTCTCCTTAGAACTAACCAGTTTTGCTGTCCTCACCACTAAATTGTCTGGAGAAAAGATATTGAGACAGTATGGAGTAGTACAAAGAGCATTGGATTTGCATTTAAAACCATAGTTTTAGAGTGAGAAGGGACCTCAGAAGAGTCTTATGCAAAGCAACTTGCTCACAGAAGCACTGAGTAGTAAAGCTGAGATGTGAAATGACTCTAAATTCATTCTACTGCACCAGTAGTAGGTACAAATCCTGACTGTTTCTTGCTCTCTCAGTGACCCTAGTCAAGCAGCACTTCACCTTCTCTTGGCCTCTGCTTCTCCATCTATAAACTGAAGGTGTAAAATTAGATGACCTCCAACATTTCTTTCTGGCTCTGGGTCCTGAGAACCCAATTTTCTTGGTCATTTCTAAAGTGTAAATCCTTTCTAAAGGACATAATGAAATATAGATTCCATTTTAACTAAACCACTCTTGTTGGACACTGATGTTGATAGATAATGCCTAATAAAGTTTGTAGTCACATAGTGTGAAACCACAACCTTTGCTTTTTTTCATAAGTAAAAGTACAGATAAATTCTAAGGTATTCAAGGTCTGAATACATGCAACTCATTATCCTTTAATGGGGTGAAATTCTATTCTTTCAGCTTCTTCTCCCAGCTCTTGTTTTGGAGGAGGAGGAGGAGGAAGGGGAGAAGAAGAAGAGGAGGAGGAAGAAGAGGAAGAGGAGGAAGAGGAGGAAGAGGGAGAAGAATAAGGAGGAAGAGGAGGAGGAGGAGGAGGAAGAGGAGAAGAAAGAGGAGGAGGAGAAGGAGGAAGAGGAGGAGAAGAAGAAACAACTGGCAAAGAAGCCACAGCATCATCTGGCAAAATGTGATGCACAGACTTTCACCCATGTTTCTCACTGATTTGGAAAGTGGGAATAGAGGCAAAGCTGAGGTTTTCTACAATGGGCTTAGGTAATTGTCTCAAACTTCCATAGTACAGGTCAAATGAACTCACTAACAAAAGAGAACCAATGCCAACTTTTCTCTCCCATCGGGACTGGTGTCATGGAGCCCTTCAAATACTCCTAAGGCAGAACTGGGTTTTGCTCTAATAGTTTTAAAAATAATCCTTGAACAAATTTTAAAGTAAACTACATGTGCTTCCTATAAATAAGAACTTATGTTACTTCCCTCTTTCTCTGAACAATGAGTTTTTATTAATTGAATTTATTTCCTTTCTCTTTTAGGTCAGGGCATGGTTTATGGTTTATGAAAATTGGATGGGGGGGCATGGGGGAAGGAGAGAATAAAAGGTCAGTCTAGGGTTAGATGTGGTAGTGGAAAAATATCTGGCCGGTATATTGCATGGAATGTGTTGCAATCACTTTTAAAACCTCTGGAAAGCTGAAGCTTAGGCATTTTATAGAAATTAAGGAGTTATTGGCAATGTCTGTGACTGAAGACAGCACAGTGGAAACATACCAATCCTGAAAACCTCCCTAATGATAATTCAGGGCCTTTTTATTCTTTCCGTAGCTATTGACTGCCATCTAGTGGCCATTGGGTTTGTGGGGAAATGATCCAATCTTACCTGACAACTTTACACTATTTTTGCAATTTTGTAACTTTTTTTACTTTGGGCATTTCTTGTTTGCCTTTGAATCCTTGAGATTCAAAGAAAGTAACGAAGGGCCCCATTCCTTTTATGGGTGGATAAGTAATATCATCACATTCCTTTTATGAGTGGACATGAGCAAGGCTAACCCAGGAAGGGCAGTCATGCATGAGCTGTAATCTTGTATAGTAAATGGGGGAACTAGTATTGAAGACCTGAGTTCAAATCCTATCTCAGACACAAACTCTATAATTCTAGGCAAGAGTGACTTAACTTCTCTGGGATTCAGTTTCCTCCTTTGTAAAATGAGATTAGACTCAATAGCCTGTAAAGTCCTTTCTAGCTCTAAATCTGTGTTCCTTTAATAATAGCTAACATTTATTCAATACCTACTATGTGCCAAGCACTGTGCTAAGCACTTTACAAATATTATTTCATTTGATACTCACTGATACATCAATCCTGGGAGGCTGATTCTAGCATTATCACCATTTTGCAGTTCAGGAAACAGATTGTGACTTGCCCAAGGTCATACAGCTAATAAGTATCTGAAACCAGATTTTAACTAGGTATTCCTGACTCCAGTGCTCCATCCACTGTGCCTACCATAAAATCATAGATCCATTTAAATATTTGCATGCATCATGTCCTTTCTCAGACCATGGGCACATGTGGTCTCTCAGTGCCTAGAATGTTGCTGTGGGACTATAAATTATGAAAAAGTTTCTCGTTCAGATCAGAGAAAAAAGGTCCATACCTGGAGCTTCTATGCCTACAAAAATCACAGTTCTGAAATACATATATACATATACACGTTGATATAGACATTTATGCATGCATTATGTATGTATATGTATATACATGTATATACATATTCTGTGTGTACATACACATGTATATACAGAATGCATGGGTGTGTTTCTATACAAATTCATATATATGCACAAATATATGTATATGTTTATTTGACAACATATATACTATATACATAATCACACATATACACATACATGATATACAAAATAGTAATATGTAGAATCAGCTAGATCAGTGGTTCTCAACCTGTGGGTTGTCCCTTTCACAGGGATCACAGGGGTCACCTAAGACCATCAGAAAACATATTTCTGATGGTCTTAGGAACCGAGACACCGCTCCTCTATCTATCTCCAGGTGAGTCCACCCACATGCAGATACGCCCACATACGAGTATTAAGGCATTAGGAAGGTTGAGAACCACTGAGCTAGATGGTTCAATGGACAGAGCAATGGGCCTAGAGCCAGGAAAACTTAAGTTCAGATCTATCCTCAGACACTTATAAGCCGTGAAGCCCAGGGCGAGTCACTTAACCTCTCTTGCCTCCGTTTTCACATCTGTAAAACAGATACTTATAAAAGCTTTTACTTTCCAGCATTGTTGCAAGGATCAGATGAGATCACACAGCACTTATCACAGCATGTAGTTAACACTGTCTGAATGTGAGCTGTTATTATTATTTTGTCATCATTATTATTATTATTGCAGACTTACCTAGCACATTAAGAGATTAAGGCACCTAGGGGCAGCTAGGTGGCACAGTGGGTAGAGCATCAGGCCTGGAGTCAAGAAGACCTGAGTTCAGTTCCAGCCTCAGACATTTGCTAGCTGTGTGATCCTAAGCAAGTTCCTTCACCTCTGTCTGCCTCAGGTTCCTCAACTATAAATGGGGGAAATAACAGCATCTGGTTCCTATGGTTATTGTGAGGATTGTATGAAATATATTTGTAAAGCACTTAGGACATAAAGATGCTTAATAAATGCTTGTTTCCTTCCTTCCCATACAGTGCTCTGTGATTTCAAAATTTAGTGTTTCACATACATTATGTCATTTGATTCTCTAACTCTAAGAAATATATGGTATAAATATGAGTGGGTATATATTTGTTCTAGACTTGTATTTTCACCAACCAAAAGGTTCTTGGTGTATTAGTTCTCTCTATTGAGTTAAAACTTTGATCTGTCTGTGACTTACAGTCTTAGAGCAGTGGGGTCAAATTCAGATAGAAATAGGGGCCACTAAAACCTACATAGGGATCTCTTTGGGTCATATATTGACTCAAAAGGCCATATATTAACATTATTATGTTCTATATGCCTTTGTTTATTTTGTTAAATATTTCCCAATAATGTCTGAATCTGGACATGTTTGACACCTCTGTCTTACAGGACCACCTTGGGACAGAAAAGATAAATGAATTTTCTATGGTCACATAACTAGTGTATGTCAGAAACAGAATTCAAACTCAGGTCTTCCTGACTCCAAGATTTGTCCTACTGTAGAGAAGATAAAAGGAGTGGGGTTTACTCATGGAAGAGAAGGCAGATTCTGGAAAGTGGCAGTGAGAAGTAAAACATTTTTTAGGTGGAACAGGGTGAAAGAAGAGAGAGAATAAAATAAATGGAGGGAAATAGGGTAAAGAGAAATACAGTTAGCAATCATAACTAGGAAAAATTTTTTGAAGCAAGTTTCTCTGAGAAAGGCCTCATCTTTCAAATATATAAAGAAATTAATCAAATTCATAAAAAGAGCTATTCCCCAAATGATAAATGATCAAAAAATATGAACAGTTAATTTTCAGATGAAATAATCAAAGCTATCTATAGCCATAAAAAACATATATTCTAACTTACTATTGGTTAGAAAAATGGGGGCAGCTAGATGGCTCAGTGAATAGAGTACTGGCCCTGGAGTCAGGACGACCTAAGTTCAAATCCAGCCTCAGACACTTCACACTTACTAGCCATGTGATCTTGGGCAAGTCACTTAACCCCAATTGCCCTGCCTTCCCCCCAGTAAAAAAATAATAATAACAAAGCAAATTAAAACAATTCTGATGTACTACCTCACACCTATTAGATTGGCTAATAGGATAGAAAAGGAAAATGACAAGTGTTGAAGGGGATGTGGGTGAGAAAATTCCAATTGTTTCCTCTCCATGTGGGGAAGGAGGGAGAGAATTTGGAGGTCAATTTTTAAAAAGAATGTTTAAAATTGTTTTTACATGGAATTAGTAAAAAAAATAAAGTAATAAATTAGAAGAAATAAACATAGAAAAAAATTTTAATTTAAAGGGTCTCTCAGTGCAAATATTATTATTCTTGTTTTCCAAAAGAGGAAACTGAGAGTCAGAGAGGCTCAACGATTTGCCAATGTTACATGGCAAGTAAGTTGCAAAATTAAGACTTGAATCCAAATCCTATGACCCCATCTTATATTTTTTCCAATACAACAATTATATACTGACCACATTCTACGTGCCAGTATCATGATGGGCACTGAAGAGGAATAGAGATGAAATACTAGATATGGTCTTTCCCTAAAAGAGCTTTTAGCCAAAACTTGCAAAGATAAGAAAATTAGCAACAATATTATAGCATACATAATTTTTGTGGTAGGTTTCAAAAAAATACATAGGACCTCAGAGAACATGAAGATCATTAGAGGTGTCTTAGAAAAAAGTGAGGCATGAGGTAGGCCTTTGAAGTAATCAATCTTGGCTAAAGACAGACATAGGAAGAAGGTAATAAGGAAGGGGGAAACAGCAGGAAGGACAAAGACAGGAGACAGAAATGCCCAGGTCCCCAGTGGTGTAAAGTAGTGGTGTCAAATTCAAATAGACACTGGATCCCTGTCAGCGACATATTGACTTAGAAAATCACAAATTACCAATATCTGTATTGTATTGTGACAGGTAGATGACACTTTGGGCCCAAAGTCAGGAAGATTTATCTTCCTGGGTTTAAATCTGGCCTCAGATTGTTACTAGCTGTGTGCCTAATGCTGGTGGACCCCCTAGAGAATTTTAATGTGCCCTTCATAGAAAGGGATACTTTGGGAGTAGCTCCCTAGTTGCATGGCCTTATGCACTGAAGGAATCACTGGAAGAGTTTCCTCTCAGTCTAGATCAGTGGTTCTCAACCTTCCTAATGCCATGACCCTTTAATATTCATATGTGGGCAGACATGCCTGGAGACAGATAAAGGAGCAGTGTCTCAGTTCCTAAGACCACAGGAAATACGTGTTTTCCAATGGTCTTAGGCGACCCCTGTGACCCCCGTGAAAGGGTCGTTCCACCCCCAAAGGGGTCGCAACCCACAGGTTGAGGACCACTGGTCTAGATACTCCCAAACCCCTTAAAGCTATTGGAGAACCCTGGGGAAGGAGTAAAATCTAACCTACCTGGTCTTCTACTCAGTGAGGGCAGAGTGGTCTCTTTTGCATAAAAATGAGCCATTAGTATATGGACACTAAAAGGGAAACATTTTGATGAATGTTTTCTTCTTCCTTCTTCCAGAAGCAGTGTGGTTTACCAGAGTGATGGGATCAGTATTCAGGGCTCCAAGGTTCAAATTGCCACCCCACCACTTCCTGGACCTCAGTTTGCTCATATGTAAAATGAAGGGTTGAACTAGATGACCTCTAAGGGCCGGCCATTCTACTTCTAAACCCTTCCTCCTGTAGCTTTTGCCTCTCTTCACATTCCTCCATTATTGCTGAACCTTGACTTAATCAGAAGAAATAGATATGGAAACAGTCTTTAGGTCATCCAAGCCAACTTTCTGCCAAGACCAGGCTTATTCCTTGTAACATCCTTTTTGCTCAGAACACACTTATAATGAAAATCACATTGTCCTTTTGAACACTTTTTCTGAGATACAGATGGACCCACCACTATTGGTGATTAGGATATGAGTTTTACCACGTATTTTCTCACTATCTCCCAGCATCCTGTCTCCTTAAACTTATCCCCTCTCAGGGAATGATTTTTACTTGAATCCCCAGGAAAATGTTTGACTTGTAAAGCGTTTAATTTTAATAGCAACAATAGTTATTGAAACTAGCATTAATTTATTAACACTTTTAAGGTTTGCAAGTAGCATTATATGGATTATCTCATTTGAATCTCATAACCATGTGAAATAGGCAATATTATTATCCCCATTTTGGAGAACAGGAGACTGAGGCTAGCAAAGGTAAAGTGATTTCCCCAGGAAATCTAACTCCAAGTATTCCTGACTTCAGGTTCTATACACTGTGTGTGTGTGTGTGTGTGTGTGTGTGTGTGTGTGTGTGTTTTAAATGAATGAACTATAAACCAAGAAGATTGCCTTCAATTCCAATCTGCAATTTACAGTCTTAAAGAGCTTTCCAGAGCACAGAAAGACTCCCCTCTCTACCTCAACTGCCTCCAGTTAGGAGACTTTGACATACAAGCTGACATTCCCTCATATGCCCTAATGTCCCAGATCCTCAAACTGCTCGACTCTCGGAGAGTTTCTGAGAATACCAACAGGTATTCTCTACTGACAGATGAGATGACTTGCTTTAAGGGTTTTCCCTTCAGTGTAACAGAAGGCAGTAAAAGGCAATGTAGAGAAAGGATTTCTCCTCTCTATAGATGACTTTAGAGAGAAAGTTAGCCCTTCCTCCGTCAGCTCTACACACACCAAATATACTGCCTTCTCCAACTGGTCCCAGAATCACAGCTCTTCCTATAGTCAGATCAGATTCAGGACCTGAATATCAGCTGTACTCAGTCTTGGTTTCTCAACCTTCTCAGTTTCATCATCTTCTGTGTTCTCTTTGCTAGAAACAACTTTCTCTACTGGCTTCTCAAGTTGCATCTTCTCATTCCCCTGATAACAGTTTTTTCATGGCTCTTCCACCTAAAATCTGGGCCTCTTCATGTGTGGTGATTCACCTATACCTTACATTTCTGATATATATGAAACAAATAGTGGAGATACAATTTCCCGTAATCCCCAATCAGTTCTTTATTTCCAGAGTTTCCCAACAATAAACTCCAAAATTCAAAATAAAAATACATTCAAATTAGCTGCTGGGGAACAATTCACTCAAACCATCTCAGTCAGTACTTTGGCCCTTGAGCTACTTTCATTCAGTTCTTTTCAATCTGATCTCCTCAATCTGATTCTCTGAATATCTTTTATACAAACGTCTCTTTTCTGCCTTTTTCAGTAAATAAAATATTAACATACTAAAGGTACAGTACCTAACAACGCCATAATCCTAGTAAATCAGTCATTAAGAGAAAGAAAACTGGCACTTGAAATTTAAAGCAGATATGGGTGGAATCACATACACACACACACACACACACAATTCATAAAGAACTGACTATTCCCTCAATTATTACTACTGTTCCCATGGCAAAAATGATCATTGCTATTTCACAGTACTAAACTTAGAAATATTCACAGAAGCTCTTAGTGACCGAGTTGTACACACAACCTTGTTCTGGTTTCCAGTTCATAGCTTCATTCACCAGATTGCTGTTTCCATATACTTGCTCTTTTGTTTCACTAATGAAATTAATATAGAGTGTCCCAAAGGTCTTAGTGCAATAAACCGCTCTAATATTTTGGGGATGCCCTGTATTCAGAGACAGCTGAATCTGAACTGTTCTCTTATCTGTCAGACTCACATATCAAAGTGCCTTTTTTCCAATAAGTTATTTTGGCACTCTTTTTTTTATTATTGCAAATGTAACCTGCTTTACCAAGAAAAGTTGTCAGACTGATTAGTAAGTAGGTAAAGCCCTATGTTCACTTAAGGAAAGATGAGAAGGCTAAAAGGCAGGTTTTCAAGGTCTCATTTTTTGGTGAGGATGAAAGTTGTAGCAGACCAGTGATTTATTGTGTGGAAGTTCCTTCTACCAATGAAGGCCAACTGGAATCTCCACTATATTTACAGTCTCAGAGTTGCCTGGGGGCCCTGAGAGTTTAAGTGTTTTACCTGTGATCACACAGCCAATATTTGTCAGGGGTGAGATACAATTCCAGTTCTCTCTGAATCCAAGCCCCCCCCCACCCCCTGCCATCTATTCTGCCACACTGACTCCAACAAAAAAATAAAATAATACATTTTCAGAAGGAGGAAGAATGAATGATAAGAGTTCAAGATGAGGCCTGATTCCTGGATATGTAAATAAATGTGATTTGTTTTCAAACAGAGAACATTTTCTTTACATTTTCATCCTTCTGCTGGATGAATTTGAAACTTGCACGGAAGTGATCTAGACAAGCTATGTAGTAACCTCTTCCTGCAAACAAGAATGCATCCTAGACGTTTTTGAAAGAAAACACAAACACATTATGGACAGGAAGGAATCTAAATTGAAAACTGCAAAGTTGTTAAAAAATAAAAAAGAGCAACGTCTCTGTATCTAAGTGCCTTGAAGTCAAAGATTTTTATGACTGGTAATTAAATCTCTCGGCATTTTTATGCAACAGATGGGAGCCTTATTGGGGTTATGGGTTTCAGAGATAACATGAGACTGAAGTACAGAACTTAAGCACTCTGGAATCACCACTGAGAGCCCCATTACCCCCACCATCCCCTCCCTGCAAAGGGAGCATTAAAACACCAATCTAAATTTAGGCCAGTTGCATTTTATATAAAGCTGGTCTAAATTCATTTTTCATGTTTCAACCACTAAAAGTATGAATTAAAATATTCCTATAATCTATCTATAGCTTGCTGTGTGAATGAGGCGAATTCTACTAAAAATTTTTGCAGTGAGATGTTTCAGCAACTAGGTCTGGGTAAAACCAGAAGATGTATTAAACTCCGGGATTTGATACTACCAAGGTTTTGACACACCCCAGGTTTTCTTGCAAGTTTGGTCACACACAGAAGATAAGGAAAGCTCATTTAGCTTGCTATGTCAGTTTTAACTCATCCTTTGGCTTCAGAATAAAGCAAAGATAGTAGTTAGATTCAGAATTGGATAGACCTTGAACTTAAATCCCACCAAGCATATTCACTTGCTGGACTTTGTCTTCCCCAGTCTTAGTTTCCCCATCTGTAAAAAGGGGGTAATTTCTATACCATTTACCTTATAGGATTATTGGAAGGAGCAAATGAAATTATATATGTAAGGTATTTTGCAAACATTAATAATCAGTATTATTACCCATATTACCTAGGGCTCTACACTCCAAAGGTACAGTTCTTTGCCAGACATTTCAATAACAAGACATCGCACATGAGGGCAGGGTCTTATGTAAAAATACAATTCAATTATTTATTGCAGCTCTTTTTGTGGTGGCAAAGAATTAGAAGTGAAGGGGATGCCCATCAATTTGAGGAATGACTGAACAAATTGTGGTATATGATTGTGATTAAATACTATTGTGCCATAAGAAATATCGAGCTCTGGGTGTGGCTAGGTGGCACAATGAATAGAGCACCAGTCCTGGAGTCAGTAGGACCTGAGTTCAAATCCAGCCTCAGACATTTAACACTTACTAGCTATGTGAACTTGGGGAAGTCACTTAACACCAATTGCCCTGCTTCTCCCCACCAAAAAGAAAAGAAAGGAAGAAAGGATGGAAGGAAGAAAGGAAGGAAGGAAGGAAGGAAGGGAGGGAGGAAGGAAGGGAGGGAGGAAGGAAGGGAGGGAGGAAGGGAAAGAAAGAAAGAAAGAAAGAAAGAAAGAAAGAAAGAAAGAAAGAAAGAAAGAAAGAAAGAAAGAAAGAAAGAAAGAGAAAGAAAGAAAGGAGGAAAGAAAGAAAGAAAGAAAGGAGGAAAGAAAGAAAGAAAGAAAGAAAGAAAGAAAGAAAGAAAGAAAGAAAGAAAGAAAGAGAGAAAGAAAGAAAGAAAGAAAGAAAGAAAGAAAGAAAGAAAGAAAGAAAGAAAGAAAGAAAGAAAGAAAGAAAGATATTGAGCAGGACGATTTCAGAAAAACCTGAAAAGACTTTCATGAACTAATCCAAAATGAAGTAAGCAGAACCAAGAGAACATTGTATACCCTAAAAGCAATATTGTATGATGATCAATTGTGAATGACCCAGCTGGTTTCAGCAATACAATGACCCAAGACAATTCAAAAACACTCATGGTGAAAAATGTCATCTACCTCCAGAGAGAGAATTGATAAGAGTCTAAATGCACAGGGAAGCATACTATTTTTCATGGGGGTTTTTTGGTATGGAATATGGAAATATGAAAGAAAATACACTTACACGTAAATTTATTAAAATGCTAGCTATAATGTGAAATATAAATATGAATCGTGGTGTCTTGAGGCAGAAGGAGAAGAGAAGGAGTGGTCAGGTAGAAAAGGAAGTGAAAGGAGAGTTTGGAAGGGGAGAACCTCTAGTTGTTTGCATCTAAACTAAACACCTAAAGTACAACAGGGTGAATTTGGGATTTTGAAAGAAGCTGATGATAACCAAGGACAAGATACCCAGAACAGCCTCAACCTCAGCCAGGCCTATTGCATCCATCCTGTCTTCTTCAAACTTTCTACCATCACAACTCCCCTTTTTGGAAGCTCTCTAGTTTGTCACTCTTCTTCCTTAAAATGTGGTGCCACAGTAGCCAAATACAATTAGTTTATACTTTTTATGCAACACAATTCTTCATTTCTTTTTTTTTTTTGGTTTTTTTTTGGAGGTCAGGGTTAAATGACTTGCCCAAGGTCACATTGCTAGTTTTGTATTAAGTCTCTGGGGCCAGATTTGAACTCAGGTCCTCCTGACTCTGGGGCCGGTGCTCTATTCACTGTGCCACCTAGCCACATCCACAATTCTTCATTTCTAATGAATGGCATCCTTCCCATCCCCATAATATGCTGCTCCGTTGTTCTTTGGGTGATCCTCAATTTTCTTTTTTCAGAGACTGATAATCTATAAATAAGAGCCATGAAACAAAATTAAGACTATTGGCATTTGAGAAGATTCCTTCTTCCACTTGTAATCTTTCTTTAATTCCTGGGCACTCACTACACCTGAATAATGCTGCTTAAGATTGCATTGGGTTCTTTGGCTACCATGTCACACTGTTGGCTCCTATTGTGCTTGCTAGTCACCAAAACAACAGGTGGCACAGTAGATAAAATGCTGGGCCTGGAGTTAGGAAGACTCCTCTTTCTGAGTCCAAATCTAGTCTGAGACATTCAGACCCTGGGCAAGTCACTTAAACCTCGTTTGCTCATCTACAAAATGAGCTGGAGAAGGAACTAACAAACCACTCCAGTACATTTGCCAAAAAGAGTCCAAATAGGGTCAGAAGGAGTCATATGTGACTGAAAGAACTGAGCAACAACAAAATATGACACTTTAATATGTAAAAGGCACTTTACAAACATTATTTCATTTCATTTTCACTACAACCCTGGGAAGTAGGTGCTGCTGTTATCCCCATTTTACAGATGAGGAAACTAAGGCTGAGAGAAGTTAAGTGATTTTACAAGGGTCATGCAGCTAATAAGTGTCAGAGGACTGTTTTTAACTCAGATCTTCCTGATTCTCGGTCCAGAGTTCTATTCCCTATGCCACCTCTCTGCCAAAACCCTAGCGCTTTCTCAAACCGCTGTCTAGACACAGCTCTCCCATCTTCTTTATGTATTTTTTTTCCGGTGGGAAGAAGGCAAGGCAATTGGGGTTAAATGACTTGTCCAAAGTCACACAGCTAGTAAGTGTGTCAAGTGTCTGAGGTTGGATTTGAACTCAGGTCCTCCTGACTCCAGGTCCTGTGCTCTCTTCACTGCACCACCTAGCTTCCCCATCTTGTACTTGTGAAGGTAATATTTAGAACCCAAGTAAATTTTATGTTTTTCCTAATAAATTCAACATAATAAATTTGACCCAATGTCAGAATATTTTTAGGAATCTATCATCCAATATTCTAGCTATCTTTCTCATCTTATTTTGAAGTTGAGTTGTTTAATTAAGGATTTTTAATACTTATACATCTGAAAATGAGTAGAATTATTAAATTATCTTGTGAAAATGTTCTTAGAAAGGTTGCATCTATTATTCATGAAGTTATTTACCATCTAGGGCTTTGTTTTCCTTTGGGTTTAGTGTACATATATGTATGTTGGTATACACATACACATAAATATGTATATGTGTATATTATATACATGTGATATACACATACATATACATGCACATACATGTGTATACATCTGCATGTATACATATATTATTCTCATTTAACTCCAGTCAGTCTTCAAAAGGCAAGATCAGACAATTTTTAAGTTATTATTGCCTTCTGTCTGCAGGAATATTCTTCATTGCTAAATTTGCTCATTCAAAATAGCAGAGAAAAATTTGTCCTTTAGAGTCACCAAATATGCCTCCTACTGTTCCAAGCCTGGAGGAAAATCCAGATGATGATTCTCTGAAAGCTCATGGAATGTCTGGTATGGCAGGTGAGCAAAAAGCCTGACGAGGTTTCCAGAATTTCACAATCAGGTCAGCATGTACATTTTTTGTTTCCAGGAAAACACTAAATCTACTGCATTTCATACATTTTTCTGACATGTTGTAGCTTTTTGGCCACCTGCTATTAAACTTCTTTCCTTATCACTACAATAATCAGAAGCAGTTGGGTGGCACCAGAAGTAGAAGATCGGGGTTGATTTCAAATCCAGCCTCAGATATTTACTGTGTGGCCTGAGCAAGTTGTTAACCTCTGTCTTCTTCATTTTCCTAATCTGTAAAATGGGGATAATAATAGTACCAACACCCCCCAGGGCTGTTGTGAGAATAAACTGAATTAAGATTTTTAAAGTGCTTTGTAAACTTTAAAACACTAGATAAATGATATAATTATTAATTATCCAACACATAAATCAGTCATATTACAGATGATTATGTAAAAATTATTGTTGAACCACTACATGTTCTTCTGAGAATATGCACTGGAAAGAATGGCTATGCAAGGAGCTTGCTGAGAATTAAGAAAAAAGCACTTGTGTGGGAGTCACAGATCCTGTGTTCAAATTCCAACTCTATCACTCATAACCTGTATGAACTTATAACCTGTATAACATTGGGCAATTTACTTAATTTCTTTGGGACTTAGTTTCTTCATCTGAAAAATGAAATTGGATTAGATGACTTTCGAGATCTTTTATAACTTGAAACCTATGCTATGTGTTGGAAGGAGAGAAAGTACATGACAAACAGCTCTTGGGAGTGTCCTCTTTGAAGGTAAAAGGCCTATATAATGCATTAAAGTGCATTAAAGTATTCTGCTTCTTAATAAAAGACAAGGTTAGGAATTGGCCCTGTTTTATTGGCATAAAAAACATTTCCTCTACCAAGAGAGGTCAGCACCTTCTCTCTGCAATGATAGTAGTAGAATATTGCCTAGAAAATTGAGAGGTTAAATAGTTTGCCCAACGTCAGACAGTATGTGTTGGAGGCTGGCTTTAAGCCTAGTTCTTTGAGACCAGTTCTGTGACCACCCTGCCATGCCACCTTTCACTTAATATAAAATTTATATATGTGTGTATGTAAACATGTATGTGTTTATGAAATTTATATATATGCATATGTACATATACACATATATACATGTAATTTATACCTACAAGTATATTTACATGCATATAATGGAAATTCTTTTTATATTCATTATACATTGTGTATATAAATAAATTATACACAACACACACACAAACACACACACAATTGGATGCTTCCTTCTGTGACTCCAAGTTTAATTTATACTTAAATCTGTAAAATGAGGGGGTTTGACTACATGGTCTTTGAGACTCTTGTTTCCTTTAGATCTATGATTCCAAGATTCTGCCTGTAAGCTTCTTGTCATCTTACACTCACATTTCCCATACTGGGGTTTTGTTGTTGTTGTTTGTTTGTTTGTTGCTATCACTGGAGGTAAGCAAAAGGAATCATTTTGACAGGTTTTGACATTTATCTCCCTCACTGAGTCCCTTGCTTCCCTGACCTGAAATTCAAAAATCACTTGAAGATGGTAGGATTTGACTTAAGTCTTGAAGGAATCTAGGGAAGCCTAAAGGTGGAGGTAAGGAAGGAAAACATTCTAGGTATGGGAGATAGTGCCCTGGTACAGTGGGGACATGGGATTTCTTGTGCAAGGAATTAATAAGAAGGGTCAGTGTCATTCTATCACAAAGTATACAGAGGAAGAGAAAAATATAAGAAACCTGGAAAGGCGAGAAAAGCTCAGGTAGTGAAAGGTTCAAAAAGCCAAATGGATTTGAGGTAACAGGGAGCCACTGGAGTCTACTGAGGAGGGGGTGACATAGTCAGGCCTGCACTTTCAGAAGATCGCTTTCGCCACTGAGTAGAGAACGAACTAAAATAAGGAAAAGACTTGAGACAAGGAGATTAACCAATAGGCTTTTGTGATTTATTGAACTGAATTGAATTGAGGGCCTGTCAGGGTGTCAGCAGGTGTCAGCAGGATGTGGAGAGAAGGGGACATACATGAGAGATATTTTAAAGTCAGAAACAACAATATTTGGGAACAAATCGGGTAAGTCTAAATGAGGAGTAAAGAACAACAGCTAGGTTATGAGCTTGTTTGATTGGGATGACAGTGAATCCTTTGACAATACAGGCAACTTTTGGAAGAGGGGAGGGTTTAAGGAGAAAGATAATTTTGGACAAGTTGAGTTTAAAATATGGGACGTCCAATTTGAGATATCATTAAGACAGTTCATAATGTGAGACTAGGGTTGAGAGTGAATAGGACTAGATAAATGAGAATCATGTGCAGAGAGGTGAAGCTGATATGTCAGAGTAAGGATTTTAACCCAGGTCCTCGAACTCCAGTTCTTTCCATTATGCCATATTAAGTTACTTGTCCATGATCACACAGTTAATAAATGTCCAAGCTAGTATTCAAAACCAGATCTCACCAAGAGAAAAGGGCACTAGCCCTGGTAACATCATCACTAATTGGCTATGTGACTTTGGACAAGTTATTTCATAACTCAGCCCTGATTTTCTTATCTATGAAATGAGAGGATTAGAGTAGAGATTGTCTAAATCTAGCTTTAACATTCTGTGATTTTAACTTTTCTAAAACTTTTTGGTATAAAAAGTACACTTGTCTTTTGCAGCATCAAAATTAGTAACTATTTTTTTTAACCTTTTACAATTTGGAATTCCTATCATAAAACTGACATGAGCTTTAGTCTCTTTTCTTGCTTCTAGAGAGGAGATAAATCTTTTGACTTCCATTCATGCACTCTCTATTCTAGCCAAATTGCCTAATTTTTTCTTCCCTTTTTAATGCATGAGTAGTATGGCTGTTCATATTATAACGTCTCATACCTCTCATAGGGGCATATGGACATCGCTACCTCTCTGGCCTGTTCACTCACTGCAGCCTGTAGAACCACCATCATGAAGCTGCACCCCAACTCTAAGAGTTTTCCTATTACCCAAGTTCACCAAGCTCTCAAGCCACCTCCAGTGTGCTTCCATTTACACAGACCCAGTAACTCACAATGATGATACATTATTTCTTTAATATAACCATTTGCAAAAATTCTAAAATCACAAGTACTTATATATTAAAGCAAATGCTACATAAATTTGCGTCATGCTATTCTACCATGAATATCTGTGATACAGAATAAGCACATACTTTTGGGAACCTGAAAAGAAATATAAGTGAGGAAAATCCATAAACTCTAGGTTAATTCACTACCTAGAACCACAGGCCTTGATGTTATTGTTCCCTTTAGGAAGAACTACTTCTTCCTTATAACTACTTCACTTATAACTATTCTCCTTTTGTATGTTACCATGCTCCAATAGGAAAAATCCTCCATTCTTCTATTTTTTAGGCCAATGAAACATTTTAGAAGGCCTTTCAACTTAAAATTATTCTTTAAAAGGCATTAACAAAGTGCTATGCTTTTAATTTAACTAAACGTTCCTGAACCTGAGAACTACAAAGCTCAACCAGCTGTTCTCTCTGGGCAATGGAGATAATCCCAGATCTAGCAGTCAGATTATAGCAAATACAGCTCACAGCAAAACAGTACATTGACTCTCTGGGCAAAGTAAACAAGCCGAGGCAGTTCTTCATTACCAAGATAGTGTTTTAGTCAATCATCTTGTAGCAAACAGAGATCTCAGAAAAGCAGCAACAATGCCTATATTTCTCTTCTACTTTCCCCTCTTCAACAAGAAAATAGCTGCAGAAAGGAACATGTATTGCAACATATGCTTTACCTTTTTTGAACTCTAGGTAGGGATGAAGAGCAATAGCTGACAGTGAAGCCCTTGATCAATGGAGTTCAATCTCTCTCCAACCAATCAGGAATTTTGTATCTGAAGGCTTCTGTCTGCTAACTGCCTTCTTCACACACTTTCAATAGAACTGACCATTTTACCCAGAGCTATTTTTCTCTGCCTTCACTTGTAAAGTTCTTCAATAACCACCCAGTATTTTCAGTGGTTTAAATCAGAGCCTCCTGATAGTCAATGACTCACTTCATTTATAAGGTTAAACACTCACCAAGTCTCCCCTATGAAATCAACAGTCCCTATTTTATCATCCCATTTTTCCCTCTTAATTTTTAAATGTTACATGAAAATAAGCTGAGGGACTACAGTACCCCAAATATCCAATCATCAGTTCAGTTTCAACAAGGTCCAATTTAAATCTGTGCCTCAGATGTGTCCCTTTGTGTTCTAACATTTTCAGCTTTTAATTAACAAAAAAAAAATTCCCTCTGATCCTTTAAACCAAACTAGTCACATACAAAAGAGACATCACCCTAAATCCTTTAGTAGAAATAAGTTAAACATCTGTACTTGAACCACTGGACATTTTCTGTCTTTGCAACTAAACTACTTGCAGCTAATCTGAAAATTGTGTTTCTTAACTCAGTTTTTAGTCAGTCAATAAACATTTATTAAGTAATTAATATGTCCCAAGCACTGTGTTAAACACTAGTGATACAAATACAGTCCCTGCCCTGAAGGATCTTATGTTCAAATGGGGAAGACAGAACATTAAAAGGATACTGAAAATGAACATCTCCAGAAGCATGCAGTCTAGCAGGAAACAAAGAGGTGTCTGGTCTTGATGCCCTCCTTCAATGGAGGCTTTGAGTGGAAACCTCCATCCTCCAATCAGAGGGAAGGGCCTCAAGGGCATCAATTTTTACTGAACCAACTCACTTTAGGTACCAAACTATTCACCCTATTTAAAAAGGCAATAACTCACAGACTTTATCCATGGATTTTTAATTATTTTTCCATTATGCTAAAGTAATTTTCTGCCCTTCTCATTATCGAATTTCTCCATATGAAAGGGCAGTACCTTAAAGACACACTACCTGTAGCGCCAATGTAATATTTACAATGCTCACAACCACAATAAAGACCTTGACTATAAATATCGCATGATGTTTGATCTCAAAATATACGGAACTCTTCATATAGAGGACAGAACTGAAGCATTTATATAGACACCAGAAAACGAAATCCCAAAACCAATAAGTCAATTCCATCATAGCATCAAAGATATTCAGAAGCCATAACACTGAGAGCCACAGCAGCATCCTTCAGCCTTCCCACAAACCAATACAAGATCAATATTTACTCACAAACCTGTCTCCTTGCCTGACTGTCTTTTCTCTTCCCCCCACTCCGCTCCCCCTCCACTGTCTGGCTAGCTCTGAACAACTTCCTGTGGGCTCTGCTTCCCTTCAGCAAACTCCTCCCACCATAGGCTCCATGTGACTGCATTCAGCCTATCAGGGGAAAGAGTTTATCTTCACAGCAGGGAAGCTTCCTATGGGCTCTGTTCTACCTGTTAGCAAATTCTGCTCCTGTGATTATATTCTGCCTATTAGGGGACAGAGTTTACTTTCAAAGCAGGGGAGGTCTTCAAACTTCCCCCTAGGTCTATTAAGAGGCAGGGAAGATCTTCAAATTCCCATTCTAATTACACCACCTTACACACCTGCCTATCACCAACTCGCTTCCACCTCTGTGGTTTTGCACAATTTAGCCCTATGCCTAGAGTTTTCCATTCATGTCTTGTAATCCCTACCTCTCTTCAGGACTCGGGTCAAATACCACTTCCTACATACAGCCCATCCTGGCACACATTTATTAGCATACTCTCTCAATCTCTGTCATAATTGTGTATTTAATTGGTATGATTAAATTGAATTATGTGCTTTTTATCTGTGTGTGTTCTGTTTCCCATGCAATTCAATTCAACAAGCGTTTATTAAGCTCTTCCGATGTGCCTGACACTGAGGTAGACACTGGAGATGGTAAGACAAACATGCAAATAGTCCCTGCCCCCAGGAAGATAACACTCTACTAAGGGGAAAAGCACATTAAAAAGAGAATAACTACAGAATAACATATGACAAAAACTCCGATTTCCACACAGCCAATTGAAGCTTTAAATGAAGGATCATGGATCTCCAGTGGGAAGGAGCCATAGAGGGGAGTCTTGAGGGATTGCTACAAGAGTTGGAAGGCTGGTAACCAGACGGCATTAGTTTGAAAGAGTTTTATGAAGGTATGTTTGAAAGAGAACCAAGAGATTGTTTGCTGGAAAGAAAGAAGGCACATCTTCCGAACATGGGGAAAGTTATGTGCAAAAAACCTCTAAGGGAAGAGTAGCTGAGTAGTGTGGGGAAGTAGTGTTCTTTTGACAGGAAATAATAATGACAATATATACCAAGATAGAAGGGCTCTTGCATAAGGAGGCTGGGGCAGTTTAAGTGGAGGATCCTGAAATAGGACTATTTTATATTAAATTCAAAATGTTACTAGAAAACTTCTGAAAAGATGGACTACCAGATATTAAAGAATTAGCTATCCAGCCCCCTCCAAATATGTGTGTATACACATGTATGCACAAAATTCCAAGAAAAGTGAGAAGTGGAATAGGAGTTAGAATAGAGGAAGGAAAGAAAAGGAGGGAGAAAGGAGAAAAGAGGGAAAGGAGAACAAGGGAAGAGGGAGGGGGAGAGAGAATGAAATTGGACAAAAACATAGAACAAAAATGCAGATTTTCAGATTAATAATAACATCTTTAAAGAGAATCACAGAATCATAAATTAGTACAAACAAAAAGGAAAAATCTTTAAAATGTGAGAAAGAGTTCATCAAGGGAATTCAGCCCTTACTACAGTAGTGCCTGGTACATAGTAGGTATTTGATAAATGTTGATTGATTGATTGATTGACTGATTGAGTTTTCCCCTATCAATTTTAAAAGTATATCACCATACCTGTAGAGAAATAGGAATTTTACAAAAATAAAATAAAGATGAAATAAAACATAGTTTAAAATTTTTATGCTAATCATTAATGAAACAAAACCCTTTTTCTTTTAATTAAATATTGCTGTTATTTATTATAATAATTATATATAAAATAGTTATTGTGAATAGCATTTTAATAAGAACATGTGATTGAATAGGCCACATTTTTTAAATCTCTAATATGTCCTGGGAAAATAAAATGGACTTGCCAATGATTATTTTGTTAATAATTAATTGCTCAGTTAATTTTTTTAAACATAGCTAAGCCACCAAATTTCACGTATGTATACACACACACACACACACCTACATATATATTTTGTCGAAAGGGGCAATGCAACAATAGAATAAAGTTATGTAAGGAATATTATAGCTTTTCAACCAGAGTTGTGTTTCTGTTTGAGGATGCACAGTGCACAAACAAGCCAAAGTGAACTGTCTCTGATTTCAAGTCAGCAGAATGTTTTCAGCATAATTCTATTCCTCTTTCTCTATAGGTTTCTGATTGAAGGGTGGCATCACACCTTGATTTCTTATTAATATGTTATTTGTTTTTGTATGAGTGTGAGGAACAGCAAGGAGAAAATCCCTTTGGGTATGCTACAGAACACATGAAGGGGAGTAAGTGTTAGTTAATAGGGAACAATGAATAGGCGGTCAAGTGCTTTCAATATCAGAGGATTTTATGTGTGATGCAATAGTCAATAAGGTGTCATTAGATATTGGTGGGGGCAGGAAGAGGGATAGGAGTGAGGAGCAATTAGAAGGCCACTGCTGCTAGCCACAAGGTGTTCTGGGATGGTGGGTTCTGAAGATAAAGGGAGAGGTAGAGATGAGGCCAGTGGCAAATTTTCCCAGTTGTGCCTCAATAACTATTGCAGTGGTTGCCTGTCAAGGTTAGGTTATGATTGCCTTAAGGAGTACAAAGGAGGAGACTGGGAGCTTGTATAATAGTGGGAGAGCACAGGATGGGAAAGTGTTAGGAGATGGGTTAGGTAAAGAGTAGGTGTGGTCATCCTGGAGACAAAACCTATGATTGGCTATCACTGAGACTTATAGAAAGACTTATATGAAGCAACCCAAAGCATATATATATACAGATAACCAGAAGTGAAAATGGATATAGTGGGAGTAAATTTAAAAGATATTGTGCATATATTGCATAAAAATTCATTTTAATATACATAGTTATAAATAAATAGTTTAATATACATAGTTATTTGGGTTTTTTATTTAAAGGCAAATGCCTGATCAATTTAGGGCATAAAATCATTTATATAAGAAAAGTGCATAATAATTTCAACTGGGAATTAGTACTAAGCAGCAGAGCAAAAGACTCTTATGGAAATAATCAAAGGTCATTTTTAATAGCACTAGAGTATTCCATTAATGTCATTGTAGATAAAAAAAAAATCTACTTCACTGGGACAAAAAATAAATTAGAGTGATTAGCCATAGGACATGTTTGTTTTGGGGGGAAAAGCTGGGGATTTTAGTGGACTGAAAGCTTAATTTGAACCAAAAGGGATGATATGGCAACCAAAAAACCAGCACAATCTTAAGTGGAATTAAGAGAGCCATCTTCAGCTTTATTATAACATGGTAATTCACACAATGGAGATCATCAGTAAGAGGGAGACCAGGAGGGTCAAGGACCATAAAATCATTCTATAGGAGGTTCTTTGAAAGAACCAGGAACAATGGTGTAGGTGGGGAGTTGCAAAGAAGCAAATTTAGGTTTAGATGCAAGGAAAACTTTTTAATGATAATAATTAACCAAAAGTGGATTGAGCTGCTTTGGGAAATGGTAGATTTCCCCCTCATGACAGACACTCAAGCAAACACTGAAGGAACATTTGTCAGGTATGTTGTAGAAAGAATTTTTGTCCAGGTGTAGGTTTAATCAGATCACTTTTGAGGGTCACGAGATCATAACATCATAGATTTGGTGCTAGAAGGAACTCTGAGGAAATTGAAGCCTGAATAAGTTGCCAGAGATTGCAAAGCTGATAAATATCTAAGGCAAGATTTAAACTCAGGTCTTCTCAGACTATTAAATCCAGTGCTCTCCCATTCCATCCCATTACCAGCTAGCTGCTGCCCCCTAAAAATTGTGGAACTTTTAGAGCTCTTTAAACCCTGATCTTACTCTCTTCCCCACTGACAATCTGCTTGAACCTGTTATATCATCAGTAAAATAGTAACAACAATATGACCCCACCCTCAGGATAGTTGTACAGGCTAAAATAAATTTAAACCCTTTTCAATGGTGATTTTTTTTCTGTGTATCAAGAATGCTGGACTCACTTCTAAGAACACAAAAACCTCTCAAATATATGAAGAAAAGATGTGCCCCAGCATGAGAGAGATCTATGTGACACATTTTTAACTTTATAAATATGAAGAATGCAAATGAAAGCTTTGGAATGATTCAGGAAGCAATTAAAGGCTATCATCTAAGAAATAGAGTATATGGGACAATATGTGATGGGCTAAGTGACCCTTACTCATTCAAGAAAAATGTCTTATGGCCTTAGTTTGAACAATATCATTATTAGGAATCACATTTATTTAAACCATCTTTAAAAGTATGAATAATTCTTTCAATGGAAAAAGCTACTTACATTCTATTAGAAGGCTTCCCATTACTTCACCAACTGTAAACCCTGTGTTAGAGTGGAGAAGGGAAATTTGTATTCTGTAGAACACTCAGAGGTTATACTATAACAAATTTTTAAACAGAGAGATGTTACTGTAAGAGATGAACGACAGCTCCCCTGCATTCTGAGAATTGACAGCATTTCAGATATAGTAAAATCATCCCCTCTACCACCACCTGCCTATAAATAGAAAAACTATTTGGTCATTAGAAGAAAGTCTACAATATCTTTTTCCTGTCTCACTCTCCTCTTCATTGTCTGCTCCCTGGTTTGCTAGTCCCGTAAGCATTTTTCTCAAGGAGACCAGCAGGGCAAGTCAATTTTTAAAATATTCATTATATATGCATATATAATATAATATATATAATATATGTATATATTCATTACCTATGTGTTAATATGCATAATATATGTAAATCATGCTATGGTTACTGGAGATGCAAAGATGAAAAACTGACCCAATTTCTGTCCTCAAAGAATTTACAAACTTGTAGCCTGATGTCCCACGATACAAAGAAGCAACTAAGTGTAATCACCAGCCTCAAGCATTAGCATTGGTTGACTTTTAAAAGTTACAATTTCAAGATTGAAGAGCGTGTTTTCACCACATTAGAATTATTTTCATTGCTTCTGCAACCAAAGTCCACACTTGACAATTTATGTATTCTTTGCAGTTCTACATGTGACAATTGGATTTATTTTGTGTCATGCCAGAAATGGGGCTCTTTCTGAGCTCACTTGATCATGTTCTGACATTTGGATTTGTGTCCATCACTGAGTAAGGGGCCCCACTCTCCCATCTGACTCCTGATCAAGCATTCTTCCCCTTTGTGCCAACTAACTGCCTCTATCACCTAATTTCCTCATGATATTTTTGAGCTCATTTAAAAGAGAGTGTTTAATTGTTTCCAGAATCATTCTAAAACTTTGATCCCACCATCAAATATATGCATGACTACATTTTAGACAATAGCAATCACATTTCATTGATGATTGGTGACAGAACTGGGCTCAAAATGTAGGTGTCGAAATGCCCCAAATTTTTTCTTATACTTCTCTAAAGTCTCTGAACAAGAACTGAGAATGAATGAAGTGGTGAAAGAACATCTGGAAGTTTTTGATGAGTTCAAGACAGTGGACATGTAGAGGGTAGCAATGGCAGAGGGTATCAATGACCTGTTATCAATAAAGTAGTTGAAAAATCTTGAAAGAGAGGTAATACAGGATTAAAGATGGCAAAAATAGTCTTTTCAAAAAGGGAAAGACACTAGAGTCTTTAATCCTATAAACCAATGAGTCAATTTCAATTTCTGCTAAAATTCTATATTGCATTATCAAAGTGAGCACTTTGGAAGAAAAATCATGATCAATAAGAAACAAAATGTTTTCATCAGAAAGGGATTATGCCAAAACCAGCCTAATCTAATTCTTTTGACAGGGTTATAAATTTTAAAAACAGGGAAATGCTCTAGTTGTTTTTTTTACCTAGATTTCATCAAAGCAAAACAAAGATATTCACAATATCTTGAAGAGAAAGCTTTCATAATATCCTAGTGGACAAAACAGAGAAATATTTGTAATATGCCTTGCAAATCTTAAAGTATTACATACATGCTAGGTACATCATTAGTGGAGGAAGAGGAGGAGAAAGAGGAGGTGGAGGAGGAGGAGGAGGAGGAAGAAGATGAGGAGGAGGAGGAGGAGTGGTGGTGGTAGTGGGAGTGTAGAGGTGGTAGAGGTGATGATGGTGCTGGTGATGGTGGTGGTAGAAGTGGTAGTAGTGGTAGTAGTAGCAGCAGCAGCAGCTAGATAATAGCATAATTAGGAGAATTTGAAACTAATTGGGAGCCTAAACCAAAAGGGTTGATTAATCAATCAATATCATCTTGGAGGGAGGTCTCTAATGGAGCACTACAGTGATCTGTCTTTGACCCTATTCCTCTCAATAATTTGGATAAAGGCATAATTAATATGTTTATCAAATCTGCCAGTGACACAAATTAAAAGGAATAGCCAAAATATTAGAAGACAGAATCAGGATTCAAAGATCTTTTATAGAATAGTATGGTGAACTTAATCTGATAAAATGAAGTGTAATTGTAAAATGAAATTCAAATGTAAAGACTTATGCTAGGTTTCAAAAAATCAGCTATACAAACATGAGGGAGATGTGACTAGACAGCAGTTCATATAAAAAAGACCCTGGAAGCTGGTGAATTGCATTTTTAAGATGAGTCAAGTGTATTATGGCAGCCAAAAAATATATGCAATCTTAAGATACATTAACAAAAACAGGATATTGAACACAGGAACAGTTATAGTACCTCTTATAGTCTGTCCCAGTCAGATTGCATCTGGGATATTGTGTTTGGTTCTAAGTACATTTTATGAAGAAAAATGGCAAACTGTAATGCATGCAAAGGAAAGTCACTTTAAATAATGCCATATATAGATTTATTAAAAGAACTGTAGTAATTTAGCCTGAAGAAAAAAAATACTTGAGAGGAATATGACAGTTGCCTTTATATATTTGAAGGCTTGTCAAGTGTAGAACAGATAGTTTTGTTTCACCCTAGAAAAGGCTAAGAGAAGTAAGTCAAAATTACAAAGGGGTAATTTTTTTTCTAGAATTTAGACAACTTCCACATAATTTGAGCATCCCAATGGTCGAATGGGCTATCTCAGAAGATAATGCATCACCTCTATCCTTGGAAATCTTCAAATGGAATTTGAATGACCATCTAACAGGGATATTGTAAAGGAGATTCCTAGTCAGGTACGGATGGAACTTGATGACTTTCTCTTATTCTATGACTGTGCAACCCCTGCTAAAACCCAGGAAAAATGTTAGAAGCATACATGATATTCAGCCTTGGCCATGACCAATAATTAACAGGATTACATGTGCTATGAAGAGAACAGGAACAAAGTAACTCTACTCATATGTCAGCAAAGGAATCATTCATTTGACATCAGTATGTTTGTCTTCTTGTCTGTCTTTCTCAACAACAAACACGCAAACACATACGTGATAGCTTCTTTCTCCCATAGACTTATGCTTGCTCACTGTTGAATTTGATCATGTTTTTCAATCCTACTTGAAATTTATTCTTTTGCATAAACTGTTACAACTTCTATTACTTAGGTAGTTCTACTGACAACATGATTGCCAACAAAGATACTCTAACAATTAAGGCCAAGACGCATAATTCTAAAATGAGTAAGGGTCATTCTGTCCGTTGCATCTCTTCTCACTAATCCAGCTTCTTAGATGAAATCTCTTAATAGTATTCCAAATTTTTCATCTGCACTTCTCTTAGCTATTAACTTATTTCTCAATACGATCATTAAAATTGTACTTTGCTCATTGGCCTCATGTTGCTGTATGGTCTTTATTTCATTATGAAATCTGTGATTAATAACTCCCTCTTCGCTGATGTGTATTAGATCTTTTAGTTCCGGTCAAAAGTTATCTTATATATGTTGACATCAGCATTAATGGGGGAATGTTACAATGAGCCAGAAACCGACTGAAAAGAATGAAAGCAATGAATTAGAGCACTTGGCCCTAAACATGTCTTGGAGGCAAGGCAGGGTGAACAAAGTCAGAAGATGATGGAGAGAATGGGTTTGAAGTGTCTAGTGCTTGGACTACAGGATGTGGATGAAAAAGTGAAACTGGGAAGGAATAAATGTTGTTCAAGAGCTCAGGAAACTACACCTGAGGCAAAAGTGTTGGAAAAGATTAAAGGACTATTACTGGTAGCTTTAAATCTGGAGCTAGAAAACCTAGGTTTGAATCTCAGCTATGCTACTATTTATATAATCTTAAACAAGGCACTCTACCTCTTTGGGTCTTAGTTTCCTCAGTTTCCTCTTTGGGTCATCAGTTTCTGAGTGGAGAACAATGGCCTTGACTTTTTCCCTTGTCCAGTTGTTTTTCTGTCATGTCTGACTCTTCTTGATCTCATTTGGAAATTCTTGGCAGAGATATTGGAGCGATTTGCCATATCCTTCCTCAGGTCATTTTATAGATGAGGAAACTGAGGCAAACAGGGTTAAGTGACTTGCCTAGGGTGGCACAACTAGTAAGTGTCTGGGGCCAAATTTGAACTCAGGAAGATGAGTCTTCTTGACCTCAGGCCTGGCACTCAAACTACTGCACCACCTAGTCTTTTGTTCTTACCCAGCATCATTTGTTTGCCAACCAAAGATCGTGGGTGGGGAGTAGACTTTATAGCACCACTTCATAGATCCTTTGAATTGTGGGTTTTTTGTTTGTTTTTGCTGAAGTCTATGAATGGGTTTCGTGGAAACAGGATATTCTGTCTGATATTCAATCAGGGATTCAATAGAATTCAAAATAAATGTCCTAAGGAATTATTAGATAGCTGTATGGAGTCTTGAACTTCAGTTCAGCATCAGAGACAGGGAGGTTTTGTTTATTTTTTAGTTGTTGTTTTTTAAATAGATAACTTTAGACTGGGCCCTTTTACTATTTTCAATTGGTTGTTTCCTGGGATGTAGCAGCCTACATCCAAGAAGCATACATTTTAAAAGACATAACTCCTCTCATTATATAGAAGTTCCTTGTCACCACACCCAAACCAACAATAGTGTACATAGCTCTTTTTTTGCCTTTCCTTCTTTTTTTTTTTTTGGCTTTTTTCGAGGGGGGGGCAGGGCAATTGGGGTCAAGTGACTTGCCCAAGGTCACACAGCTAGTTTTAGTGTTAAGTGTCTGAGGCTGTTTTTGAACTCAGATCCTCCTGCCTCCAGGGCTGGTGCTCTATTCACTGCACAACGTAGCCGGCCACCAACAATTGGTTTAAATTTAAATTTTAAAAGGGCAGCCAGCCCTGAAGAGTCTAGCCAGATGAAGCCCAGCATATGCTGCAATAGTAGAGAGACTCTGGAACCAGTATAAGTACCCAGCATAGATGATGAGGTAGAAGAGCCAGAACAGAGAAGACATGTCTGGCAGTGATAACATAATTCAACTATGAGCAGGACCATGGCGTTGATGAGGTGTAGGCTCTGGGACTCCCGCCCCCCTCTTTTGAGCTCTCCTTGAATCTTTGAGATACTTACTCTGGGAAACCTCTTGAAGTCTGATTGAATCTTCAGGAGGTATTTGCAGAGGCCATAAGTATTTCATTGTGGCTGGGCCCAAACCTGTTACTAGCCTGGCCCTCCATTGTCCATATGCTTCCCACCCTTGAGCCTATCAAAATATCAATTTACTCTTGCACTAACCTCATTAACTCCACCTGAAGACCCTCCCCAAGTTCATTACTGGAGTCTGAACATTGACCTCATACTGGAGTCTGAGCTCATTGGCTCCTCCTGAAGACCCTCCCCAGGCTCCTCCTCTGAACCACCCCTAGATTCCTCTGTATATAAGACCCCATCTTCCCTCCACAGGGTGTGAAAGCGCCTTGGAATAGCTTAGCACAGACTTAAACTCTGTGTGAGAGACCCCACATGGCGAACTTGAACTTTCAATAAACTTTACTTTTTCCTTGGCTGAGAAGACTTGAGTGGAATTCTTTCCACAGGACCCAGCATGTTGATATTTTGGGCTCTCAGGCAGCCCTAACCCTCTTTGGGCACCCTCTTCAGCATGACCAAATCAAGTCAGCAGTCCTACAGCATTAGAGGCATAACTTGCCCGGGCATTTGCACCTTGTCCACCTGCATCCCTGACATGTATCCACATTCCTGATATTTATACCTGGACAATTTACTGGGGACAGCTAGATGGCTCAGTGGTTGGAAAACTGGTCCTGGAGTTAGGAAGACCTGAGTTCCAATCTTGACTCTGACACTTACTAGTTACGTGACATTGAGCAAATCACTAAACTTCTGTTTTCCTCAGTTTCTTCAACTGCAAAATGAGGATAATAATAGCACCTGCCTCCCAAGGATGTTGTGAGGTTCAGATGAGATAATATTTGTAAAGTGCTTACCACGGTGCCTGGCACATAATAGGCGCTACATAAATACTATCATCATTGTTATTAGCAGCCTCTTGTCACATGCAGTTTGCATGTATTTTTTCACATTGGTGAGGTTTTGGTTTTGAGTGAGAATTCACCCACAGAACAACTTTTCTAGGGGCATAAGGCCCCAAGTGCCACACGTAAAATGAATGGGACAGACTAGAACTAAAAAGTCCATTAGAATAGTAAATCCTTTGATCTAACAGTGATAATGAGAATGGATTAAACTAATGGATTAAACGAATTAAACTAATCATTAGATTGTCAGCTCCTTGAGGGTAAATTCTGGGGTTTTTTTTTCTTTTTGTATCCTCAGCACGATATCTAGCATTTAGTACAGGCTTAATAAATGTTTATTGATTGAACTGACTCATAGATAAAATATACACAAAGAGAGTATCTTCAAACTTATGTTAAAAGTTTTAACTAGGGACAGCTAGGTGGCACAGTGAACAGAGCACCCGCCGTGGAGTCAGGAGAGCCTGAGTTCAAATCCACCTCAGACATTTAACACAAAACTAGCTGTGTGACCTTGGACAAGTCACTTAACACCAATTGCCCAACCTTCCCCCTCCAAAAAGAAAAAAAAATGTTGTAACTGGAATCTTATCATAAAAAGAATTCTCCAATGACTAGAGTCTGCAAGAGATGAAGCCTTGCTTTATAAAGTAGGACGACTCTCTGGAGACAAATTGTCTTGGATTAAGTTAGATGTAGTGATGCTGTGTATGGCTCTTTAATTTGCTTACCTGAATACTATTTACACACCAAGATTCTGTAAGCTGCAATGGAATAGTTTATGTGACATAAATGGTTTGTGAAGTGCTAATTACCCACAATGCCAGAGGGATAGAGAAGATCAACAAAAGAACACCAGATAATCAGACAAAGGGGGGTAGAGGGGCATTTTAGAATAAACGTTGGTCAGAGGAGCTGGATTCAAACATGTTCATAATAAACAATAATAACTAGCATCTATATAGCATTTTATGCCTTGCAAAACATTTTACAAATATCTAATTTGATCCTTACCAGAACTCTGGGAGGGAGATGTTATTGTTATCTCCATTTTGCAGACGAGAAAACTGAGGCAGAGGTTAAATTACTTGCCCAGGGTCCTACTGAAGAGGTACCCAAGAGGGTTAGGGTTGCCTGAGACCCCAAAATACCAACATGCCAGGTCCTGACAAAAGAATTCCACTCAAATCTTCTCAGCCAAAGAAAAAGTAAAGTTTATTGAAAGTTCAAGTTTGCCATATGGGATAGACCCTTAAGGAGCAAGTCTCTGCTAGGGCATTCTGTGGCGCTCTCACCCAGGAGGGAAGATGTGGTCTTATATACAGAGGAATCTAGGGGTGGTTCAGAGGAGGAGCCTGGGGAGGGTCTTCAGGAGGAGTTAATGTAGTCAAACTCCAGTAATGAGTTTGGAGAGGGACTTCAGGTGGAATTAATGAGGTCAATGCAATAGTGTGTTGATATTTTGATAGGCTCAAGGGTGGAAAGCAGATGGACAATGGAGGGCCAGGCTAGTAACAGGTTTGGGCCCAGCCACAATGAAATATTTATGGCCTCTGAAAATGCCTCCTGAAGGTTTCCCAGAGTATGTTTCCCAGGAGAGCTCAAAAGAGGTGGGTAGGGGGAGGGAAGTTACAAAACCTATACCTCATCACTACGATCCGTGTCTGAGGTCAAATTTGAATACAGATCTTCCTGACATCAGGTCCAATACTCTATCCACCACACTCCTGCCACTTCTTATCTGTGTGACCTTGACATGGAAACAAGGTCATACTAGTCTGCAAACACGATGCTCTATCTCTCCTCTCTGTGCCTTTGCCCTGGCTGTCCCCCATGCCTGGAATCTGAATTGTGACAGCTTGGGTCTTCCTTTTCCACAATTAATGAACAATGATCAGAGGCCTAACTTAAACCTGAAAATCACATTCTGTAGACTAACAAGATTTAAGGGAGCAGACAGACACAGTTCTAGCTGAGCACTCCCTCTCTCTGAGGGAACCAGAGGTGAAACTTCTGGCTCCAGCCTCCTACTTCCCCTCCTGTAAAGAATTAAAGTCTCCTTGAAGAAGGATGGGGCAAGAAGAGGTTAGAAATGACTACTCTACCTCCAAATCTAAACCCCAAACGCTACATGTGAGGGACAGCCTTCGCTACAGTAGCAGTAATAGAATAGTCTCTCTTGTGCACAGACATGGTCAAATCCCTCCTCGGTTCACTAATATCTACCACTTCCTTATTGTCCACCAACTTAGTTTCAGTCTCCTCCACCTAACATTCAAGCCCATAAACAATCTGGCACCACCTTCCCTTTTCAACCTTGTTTCCCATCACTCCCCTTTATGCACTCATGTCTACAAACAAAATGAACAGTTAGGTGGTACGGTGGATAGAGCTTCCAGATTTGGGGTCAGAAAGACTCATTTTAATACATCAGACAATTACTAACTGTGTGACCCTGGGCAAGTAACTCAGTTTCCTCATCTGTCAAACAAGCTGGAGAAGGAAATGCCAAACCACAAACTACTGCAGGATCTTTGCCAAGAAAACCCCAAATAGGGTCACAAAGAGTCAGACACAACCTAAAGGACTGAACCACAACAACGACAAGAACAGAAATTGTGTGGGCAGAAGTGTACAACAGATCCTAAAGAGGACACAGAGCAAAGAAGCAGTTCCTGTCTCTGAGCTTCTGGTGATTCCATCTGGTGATACAATATTCCCACTTCAACTATTAAAACAATAGTAATAGACAAATAATGGAGTGAACTTTCAGAATTATTGATAACATAGCAAGAGTCCAGAGAAAGGAATGTCTTGGGTAGATTAGAGTCTAGAGAAGACTTCACTAAGGATGTCGGACTTAAGCTATATCTTAAAGGCCAGTGAGCCCAAAGAAGAGCTGGAGATATTGATGTTATCTCAGATTCTTCAACATTATTTTAGAAAAAAATATTTTTCACACAAAAACTCAAGGAACATTCAACAAAGTTTCAGATCCATATAGCATTCTATAGGACTTTATTGTTATGGGGTTAAATTTTTAAAGCAAAGGAAAAGAAAAAACTAGACAGTTTTACACAAAGGGGAAAAAGTTATGCCTTGAGAAAATAATGGAAGATAATTTGCTCAATGTAGTGCCCTGGAATATTAGAATTTTTAAAATAGGAAGCAAGTCAAAATATTAGTCATGTGTGTCTATTCTTAAAGCATGGCGTGGGAGGAAAGGATGAGGATTAAATATATCTATAGAGGGGGGGAAAAGTTCCTGAGTTCTGTTAATCTGAGAGTCAAGTTCCCAAAGGAAGTGGTGAAAACCCTAATTCTTAAATCTTTTTTAAAATGAGACTGGATTAGCCCTGAGGAATAAGCCCCAGGGAATACTCTGGCAGGCACTTAAGAGAATAAAATCAGATGATCTAATGATGGGTCCTTTTCTTTTCCAGCGATGATGATACTGAAGAGCTGTTGAGTTTTGTCCTGGTTTTGTTTTTTTTTAAACAAGCTAAAAGGTAGAGAACAGAGAGATGAAAATAGTTGCCACATTATGGGAATTCAACTAAATCTTAATTGAGGAAGAATTTTATGCTAGTGAATCATGAGATGCTATGGTTTTTCCGGGAACAATATGAAAATACCAGACATCAATTCATTTTACAATCCATGGACAAATGTTGAAAATGAGAAAGGGAGCTAACAATTACAGGTTGGGTTAAGAGATCTTAGAAGGCAAGGGAGAAGTGGTTCAGTGGAGAAAAGGTATAATAATTCCTTAGGTTTACAGATATTAGGGGTGGGTAAGATGTTTCAGATGATGGGATATTCCAAATAATTAGAGATTAACTCTTTTTTTTAAGACAAATTATTTTAACTGTTTTATGGAGTTTTTTCAAAGATATACTATGTATTTCCCCAATTTATAAACAAAGTATATTTCAAAAGATTTTTATTTCATTAGAGTAGGTATTCCCTTCATTGATGATGACAGCTCATTCATTCCACAGTATAGGAGCTCTTCCTGGAAACCCCAGGTCTATAGAAGTATATGTGGTCTAGAGGTATAAAGGTATATGGACAAAGAGGACAATAAATGTCTATAGAAGAAAAAAAATACATCTTAATTTTCACTAACATGACTCAAATTTAATATTTTCTTCAATTATTAATGAAAGTAACATGACATTATTCTGAGAAGGGGTTGATAAGCTTCACCAGACTAAGATATCCATGACACACAAAACAGTTAAAAAACCTTTGCCTTTGTAGATTTATTATTCAACTTTAAAATGTAATAATAATAATATAAGTAATAATATCACTTGCAGTATTGATGTCACAGAGTTGTAGTAAGGAAAGCAGCTGATAAAATGGTAGGCTTGTATCATTATAGTGGGACCTTCCAGAGATTATATTCCCCTTGTAGAGACTTTGAGAGTCCTAGGTCACCTCTGTAATGCAACAAAGCTTCAGAGTAGGATGTCAGTAGAGATTCAAGCAAGGAATACTGAAGATCACCTAAGACCCAGGATGGAAGCTTTGGATTTATGTGGATCAGCGTCAATCTTAGGAACACTCACTATACACATCTCTTTTCAATTCATGCTCCATATCAGGGTTTCTCCTGTAAACTTAAGAATTTGACTCAAATCTATGTGTCCACAAAAAAACAAAAGGGCACTTATTTTGTTTGACTCTGCTTCTATTTGTCAGAAGAATTTTGTTTTTCTTTTTATCTTCATTTTTTTACAGTGGGGAGAAAGATTCAATGAGAGACACCATCTTTATACCTCCTCCAAACTACCTAGACAATCCTCTAAATTTTCAATACCAGACTGGAGTCAAGTTTCCTCCTCCCTCACCACTAGGCAAAAATATTTTGGGGTCACCTGAAAATTTATCCCTATCCTTAGACCTGCCCTGTGCACAGAACTAAACATTATTAGTGAAGTAGAAAATCCAGGTTTACTCTCCCATTAGGTTGTCAGCTCAGTTGAGGACACAAGCTATCTTTTGCCTTTCTTTGTATCCCTGGCACTAGCACAAGTCTGGCACATGCCCAAATTAATTGCACAGGACATATGGAGGAAGATGCTATCTGCAACTAGAGAAAGAACTGATGAATAGATGTATGTATAGAATGGTTTTACATATGACTATACACACACACACACATACATTTGTGTCTAATGGTAGTGTACCATCAATATGATATTCACAGTGCCTACAGTTGCTATGAATATGCTGATATAGTTCTGAATCACAAAATGTAACAGACTCCACATGGAAGACAGAACCAAAACATTCATTCAAACACCAAAAAGCTGAATTCCAACACCAGAAAGCCAAATCTATCACAGCAACAAAGAAATCTATACACAATTACAATGCAGGGGGCACTGCCATCCCCAAGCATTGCCATCCCCAAGCACTGCCATCCCCAAGCCATCCCCTGTTAGGGCCTTCTCACAAATGAACACTCATACCTTGCTGCCTGCTTTCTCTCTCTCCCTCAGCTTTAAATACTCTCACTCCCAGATCTGACTGTTCTGACAAACTTCCTCTCAGCTCTTCTCCACCATTTCTGTTCCACTCCTTCCTGCTCCACTCTCCACAGATTCATGTGACTTGGGTTTCCAGGTGACTCAAGCAAGTCACATGGGCCTATTAATGGATGGGAAAGATCTTCCCATTAAGCAAAAGTACATTAACAATACAGGAAGCCATCTCTAGGGTAGGGATAGGAGGAAAGGAGGAGGGAAGAAAAAAAGGAAAAAAGTTACATGATAACTTTATCATATATTTAAAAAGAATAGCAAGTTGTGCATAATACATTTGCAGTTTCATATAAAATCATCCTTTTCTCTTCTACTATTTTATGGAAATGCATGTTTTATTTCTTATGTTCAGAATAAAATACAATTTTTGAAAAGTCTGGAACATATCAGGTATTAACTATATAATAAATAAATGCTTATTAATGTGTACTAACCTACTGAGTGCTCCCTCACATCATGGCTTTTGTCAATCACGCTCTTTGGCTCAAGCTCCTACTTGATCCATTGATCTTGATCTTCTGTTAGGTTCAGGAGGTTTGATCCAGAAATTCTGCTGATACTACTGTCCTGAGCTCCTGAAAATCCCACCTTGGGCTAGATATGTAGATGTGGGAGTCATGTTCAGAAAGTTAATAGTGAAATCCATGGGATCTGACAAGATAAACAAGAGAAATTAGAGAGAAAAGAGGACAGGATCTAGGTCAGAGTCCTTGTATGCACACATCCTTAGTTGGGCAGGATATGGATACAGCAAAGAAGATTAAGAAAAGACGATCAAATGGAAAGAGAATCATAATGGAGGAGAATCACAGAACCCTAGGGAGGATGGAGTTTGTAGAATGAGAGAGCAGTCAACAATGCCAAATGTTGCAGGAAAGACAGGAAGAATAAAGACTGAGAAAGACCATAGGGTTAGGCAATAAAGAAATCATTGACAATCCAGGAAAATATAGTTCTAGTCCTGTGGTTGGGATAGAAATCAGATTTGGGGGAGGGGGTTATCAAGGTAGTGAGAGGCAAAAAAGCAGAGGCAATGAGTATAATTAAGGATTTTTTAGGAATTCAACTTTGAAAGAGAGAAAAAAAGTATAGGTTGGTTGCATAATGGGATGATAGGCTAATGAATGGCCTGTCCCCAGGATTTAGATACTGGACAGTGATGATTTGATCCCACATTAGAAGTTCTCAATGCCAACATCACAAATTCTTTACATATTGTGCACTTAAGAAAATTTTTCCCAACACTGCTCATATTTCAAAGCAGAAGGTAAAAGGGGAAAACTGATTTAACCTTGACTAAGCATATCCTTTCCTGGACTCAAGGACATGGGGGAATTTAATAAGCTAATGTCACTTAAATGAGTGAATGAGTGAATAAATGAAAAAAGCATTATTACTAAGTGCAGAGCAGTATGCTAAGTACTAGGGATACAAATAGAAAAGTAAGACAGTGTACTAAAGAAGCTCACATTCTAAAGGGGGAAACAACACATATGGAAGGTTTTAGGTGCAAAAGAGACAGAAAGATACCATTGTCTTTAGAGAGCAGTAGTAAAACAGATGGTAATGTCCCTTCTTTCAAGTCATTTACATTGACCAAAATCAAATAAGTTTCTGATATTGAACCATTTCACAATGCCAAGGACTCTGGTAGCGAGAATTGTCTTTTCTGGGTCTTCAGTAGCTGTGGTAATAGCACCAGCATGAGCAGGCACCTGGCTACCTTTCCAAAGGGGCTGCTTCCCAAGATGATGGGTGTAGGCACTGGACTGGATGCACAGCTATTCCAAAACCTCTGATTCAGGGTCCTGGGTTGTCCGCATCAAGGATTCAGTCTTGTGGGTCTCTCACTGAGAGGCACTTTGGTTTAAGAAGGGTGGCCTTTTTTTTTTAATCCTGGTTTGCTCTGTAAAATTTGCATTCAGTCAAAAAGACACACTTAAGGATATAGAGGGATACATTTGGCCTCAAGCCACAGGTTCCCTACGTCTGGCTTAGTGGGTGAAGGACCAGCTTGACTAGATTCTGTGAATCACTCACTAAGAGGTGATGTGATTTAGTGAATAAAAGTCTGAGAATCAGGAAGATGTGTGTTCAAGGCTTACCTCTAACACACTGTTGCTGAGTGACCCTGGGCAAAGCACTTAACTTTGTGACCTAAGTAGTTCTCTAAGACTAAAATTTTGATGAAAGTACAGATAAAATGACAGTCACAAACAAAAAAAAAGGGGGGGGAGTATCCTTACCAAATCAAAATTTCAAAACCAAAGTATAAAAAGTTCACCTCTTACAAGTCTTGTTTTAACAATTTAACATTTTAATGTGTCAAAAGCATACAAATGCATTAAAAAATGATTCAGAAAGGTACTGTTAAGATCTTTTTTTTTTTGCTTTTTTTTTTTGGAGGGCAGTTGGGGTTAAATGACTTGCCCAAGGTCACATGGCTAGTTTTTGTGTTAAGTGTCTGAGGCCGGATTTGAACTCAGGTCCTCCTGACTCCAGGGCTGATGCTCTATTCACTGTGCCACCTAGCCACCCTGTTAAGATTTTTTGATGGTTGACTTGGAATAAAATAATAATAGTTGGATTCTTAATCCTGTCAATTCCTTTTATATAGTAATTGTGTTGCATCACTTTTAAAAAATTTGTTAATATGTGAACTTGGTTTAAATTATGTATCTTTTTTGTTCTTCTATTTTTGTTTATTTTTAATTTTTATTTTAGACTCAAATGCCAGAACACAAATACAGAATAGAGAAAAGAAACAAAAACTTAAACATTGGAACTTAAATACAAAATGAAAGAAAAAAAAGCATGTTGTGTTCATAGCAGAGCATGAGAGAATCCTAAATATGTAACAATAAATTTTCATTTCAAGAAAGCCTGTATGATAAATAATAGTCATGTTGGGAATTGTCCTTCTTTTCTTTGCTTCCTTGTGAGTTTTCTTTGGTTCTCTGTTGTGCGCTTTTTTACTTTGTTCTTTTTTTCTCCTCACTCCAACCCCCAGAAGGCTATAATAAAGTTTAGATACATTTCTCTATAGCTGTAAATATATGCATACACATATATATATAGACATATACTTTCCCAAACATATTCAACTCCTGATCTTTGTGAATATGTTTTGTATTCTGCTGCTTAAAAACAAAACTTGGCAATTTCCAGAAAACAGTCCAGCCTTCCATCCTCCTTTTGTTCAATTCCAGACCCAATTATTTGTCAATTTGCAAAATAAACTTTCCAAAATAAACTGAAAAATGAGCCCTGTTATAGGACACTAATACAATTATATAGACTGCGTAATAAGCATTTTCATCAATTTAATTTTTACCATGTGGTTAGTTAGACCAAACCCTCATGAGTGATAATGTATCTCACTTAGTAGGTTCTGCAGTGTTCAAGGGTTTAATGCAATCAGCAAAATGTCATATCCAAACAAGAGTATCTAGAAAACCTTTCCATCTACAGGGAATCTCTTCTTGATGTGGAGGCACATGGCAGGTTAGAGAATACTATAAGAAATTATGAAAATGGTCATTACTGAGTATTATTAATCATTAAAGAAAGATATGATTGAAAGAGAAGATGACACGGCAAAAAGTAACAGTGAAGGATTAACTGGCTACTCTATTGGTATCTTTCTGATGTCAAAAGAATTTGAGGGAGACCCTCGGCATTATGAGTGGAGCTCTGAAGTAAAATGATGACAGTGTGATATAGTAAATAGAAAGCTGATCTGGGAGTCAGGAAGACCTAGAAAATACCAGATTGTGACCCTGGGCAAATCATTTCATCCCCCAGTTCCCTGGGAACCTTTATAAAACTCTAAATTGCAAACTACACATCCATATAGATTGGTAGAGGGGGTTCCTCATCAGGAGTCTGTACATCAATGAAAGCATAAATTCATGAGGAAAATACACACACACACACACACACAAGATCTGCACAGAAAAGACAGGTATGGAAGGCTTGCAATCTACATTTTAGAGAGACTATTGACATCAATGAGATCACTGATCCATTAGAGCATTAGAATAAATAAAAAGTTCTGATTGGAACTATCAGATTTATGGAGTAGGGAAGACTTTATGACCGGAGAAGAGTTGGAGAGCACTATAAAATGCAAAATGGATAATCTTGATTACATTAAATTGAAAAGTTTCTGTACAAACAAAGCCAATGTAACCAAGATTAAGAGGGAAGTAGGAAATTGGGAAAGAATATTTATAAC
>CM053593.1:238374597-238397862 GCA_028646575.1 Pseudocheirus occidentalis | reverse complement strand
AATGGAAAGAGATGTCTACATTCAGAGAAAGATCTAGAAAGACCAGATTTTAAATGGAGACTGAAGCAACACATGCTATTTTTTTTCATGTTTGGTTTTGTTTCTTTTCTTTTTTTTTCCCATTATTCACTCCATTGGTTACAACACTTCTATACAACCAGACTATTGTACAATGTGAAACTGTTTGCATATCCCATACATAATTGTATGCCACCATGGGGGGGGGGAGGGAAAAGGGAGGGGAAAAAATCTGAAACTCAAATGATTCTGGAACTGAATCTTGTAAACTAAAAGTAAATAAACAAGTCAACTTTTTTTTAAGTTCTGATTTGTCATTTAGGGATGAAATTATTTTGCTCTCTAAACTTATTACGTCCTTTAAATCACATGCAAAAAATGGAAAGCTGTGTCCTTGTCTGAAATGTAAACTATCTGATTCAATTGATCTGTTTGAAAAATTAGGACCCAGAATCTCTGAACCTCAAATTCAAGATTCTGGCTTTCCTAGGAGAACTTAAAACCTCAAATGAAATTCCTCTCATATCCCATAGAACAGAAGCACCAGGCAAAATTGCTAAGATGATGAAGATGAGAATGACACTAATGATAGCTAGCATTTATATAGCATACTACATCTTAAAAATACTTTATAAATAATATATCATCTGATTCTCACAATAATCCTGGATAAGTGTAGAAGCAACCACACTGGCATATCCAGGATGACTACTAGCACAGGTTCATAGATCTGCTTTACTAAGAAAGATAATTGTTTAAGGGATCAACAATCTTTTTAAATTATATTCACTAGTTCAATGGAAAAGTCAGTACCCTGACCTTCAGAGAAAATACAAGCAGAGATATAAAAACCAATAGACAGGGTTCTGACTACCTGATTCAACTATACACTTTACATACATCTCTGGATCAAGAGAGCCTTTACATTTGAGGAGTCAAGGAGCTCTGAACATATGGCCACTCAGAATCTCAACCAGGGAATCACAAGATCCTTCTCATAAGTGAGCCCCCAATGCCAAGTGCTAACTCAGAGTGTATATATATATATATATATATAAACTTCTGGAAGCCAGAAAGCATCACACCCCTTATGACTCAGCACCTAATTGGAAATTAGGAAAAGGTGTGAAAGCTTCCTACAAGCAAGCCTCTCCTAGCAATTATGATCCTCAATCTACAGATAAGGAAACTGAGACAGGTTAAATTACCAGCCTAAGGTCATATAGCTATTAAATGTCTGAAGTCAGATTGGAATTTAGGTCTTCCTAATTACTGGTCCAGCACTCTGTCCATTGTGTCATACAGCTACCTCTAAAGTAAAACTTTTTCTTCAGCAATTTGGGTCTCCCATAGTCCATGTATTCTCTTTAATTCCAAACCAATAAAGTCAAAATGATGCCAATAGCCTAAGTCTCCCTTTATGCTAAAGAGAGGAAGCTTCTCTGGTTAAGGAGTCCAACTCTTTGTCCTCTAGAATCTAATTTACAGTTTCAGTTTTTATCTTCTCTAAACACAGATATATTGAGAGACTGGTCTTTGAATAACCTTGAAAAAAGAAAAATGAAATGTCAAAACAATTCACTGGCAGCCATTAGCTACAAGTCCCACACCCATACTATTTTCCTTATATAATTTTAATTTTTTTGCATTTAATATCACAGTCATTTCATGAAATACTTCTCCCTCAGAGACCCTTCCCTCAAGCAAAATGCAACACCCAGGATATCTCTATATCACATACAGAGAATCAAGAATAGCTATCCCAGATTCAAAGTATTCCTATGCACTCAAAATCTTAGCTCATAGTTCTCATCTATGTGATTGCTTTTCCCCTAATCAGCCAGGGAATACCATTAGCTGAAAGCAAAAGCATATAATTAAATAACATGGTAAGAAAAGTCACAATAAAATATTCTCCCCAAAGATCTGGTGCACACCCTACCTCAAATCCCCATCAGTGTAGAAAATGGTCACAAATAAGGATCACATATAAGGAAAATGCGTGTCCAGGACACCAAAGAAAAGAGCAACAAAATGTTGTTCCCAGTTTTGAGATGGCCATTTTGGAATGAATCCCACTCCCTTATCTCCATCTTTACTGAAAACTACATCAACTTAAAAGTATGTATTTCCTCATCAACCACTAAAAACCTCCTGTCAGGTACAGCAATCGCCACACATTTATTTCACTGTTAGTTTCTGTCCTCAGTCTAGCTTGAATTTATTTTTGTGTCTTAATTCCTGGGCTTCGAACCCAAACTACCATCTATACTTACAAATATTTCTTTTGATAAAAGAACTGCATCTGCAATAAATAAATTGCTCAGTAGATAAAGGAAGATAGGAATTATTCTTCTCAATGAGGGACTATAACAGGTAGGTGGCATAGTAGATAATACAGTAGGCCTAGAATAAGGAAGGAGTAAGCTTAACTTTGGTGTCTGACACTACTGAATGACCCCCAGCAAGTCATTTAAACTTTACTCCAGCCACTGTTTCCTCACCTGTAAAACAGACATAATAATAGTATATACCTCCCAAGTTTGTTATGAGGATCATAGGAGATAAGATTCATAAAGCACTTAGCACATTGCCTAGTCCCTAATCAGCACTTAATAAACGTGTTTCTTCATTCCCTTCCTTTGAGGTGCTCCAAAAGAGGCCATTTTTGCAAAGCTAGAAGTCAGATCCAAAAATTTGTGTTTTGTTACGATGCAGTTAAAAACAGCTCATTTATAGAGAGCCGTAAAGCTGATCACATGATGAGAACCAGCAGTAATCGATGGAGTTCTAATCTAGGGACATGATTTGTAGACTCAACAGCCACTCACTTCCCTGGTCTTTATTAATAAAGAAGGAAGGGTAACCCTTAATTTATACCCTCTAATTTGATTTATACTTCCAAGACACCATCACAAGTAGCGAATAAGAGTAAATCCATTTGTCCAAACTGATAGCTAAAAGATATTGGAGTTCTATAGATCAGAATATGCCAGAAAAAATATGAGTGAATGAGCTTGTTCGATAGGAATAAGATGAGATCTCAATCAAGAAAGAAGCTCCAACTTCACCCAAGGAAAAATTCCCATGTCTGTAGGGAGGTAAGCTGGAAATTGGGGACATACTGAGGAGTCAGATTCTCTTACATGCCTCCTTTTTAAGGCTGTTGCCATGTGTTTGGGTTCAGTTCCAAGAAAATATGAAACCATTGTGTCCCCTCAAGAAAGAGAAGATGAAGATTGCCTCAGCCATCCAAAGCCTTCACACAAAATCCTCATCTCCTATGGTCATGTAGGGTCATATTAGCATTCACACCACCAGCGGGTGATTTTCTGGTCATGGCAATTCTCAAAGACCATATTATAGCATGGAGAGAGTGTGTTCTGGATCACTGAAGAGCATAACCACACCAATAAAATCATAGGTCTTTGGAGGTAGGAATGTAGTTTACACACTACAAGCATTGCCCAAAGGTGTGAGACTTAGGAAGGAATTAAGCAGATTATTTCTAGGAATTTATCAGTTGGATGATGTGGAATTCATTGTTATTGTGAAAAAGGCTTTAGGGAAGGAGATGGAGGAAGAACTTCCATCTTGAGAGTCATGTAAAAGCATGGGGAAGGGTTGGGGTGTTATGAGAGGACCCTTTGGCATGTGTTATTTTATATGTTTTTCTATGTTTTCTATATTAGAAAAAACCTAACACACCTCTGAAAAAGAAATAGAAGTTTCCGTAAATGAAGTGATTCATCAGTGACTGAAAGAATAAGAAACTATTCTCATTAGTAACTTGATCAAATACCTTCCTCTTGGGAGAAGGTGGGAGGTGGAAAGGAGTTGTCTGGCTAAATCAGAAGGGACAGTAAGAAATCTGACATGTTCTTTTCTAGCTCCAAACTGTCTCCGGACTTTTGTACCATTATGAAAGCCCTTTGACTACATACAGTCAGCCACTTAGCAGAATTTGGCACTGGATTCTGCTGGTATCACTGCAACATCCTTTGGACACAGCTATTCTTATTAATCTGTCAATTCTAGGACTAACATAAGAGAAGAAGATTTTACTGAACTAAGAATTATATTTAAGTAGTAGAAGGAAAGGGAAGGGGGACTTGTAATTAGATAGCTTGAGTAGGGGGTAGAATCAGCTCAAATCAGTTACAGAATCCAAATAACTGGAATTCAACAGCCTTGACTAGAAACTGGAGATAGTCCAGACTGGAGAAAATTCAGAAATATTAGAGTCCAGCAGGAAAGTCGAGGATTGGAGCAGAAGACCTGCTCAAGGTCCTTTCCAGGCTTGACAACTTTATGACTCCTAGCCAGGTATTAAAATAGTAACAAAAGGTTTTGTCTACAAAAAGAAAAAAAAATACAGATCTAAATGGAATGCCCTCTCATATCTCCCCTGTGATATTTAAATCAAGTAAATCTTAGGGGTGGCTAGGTGGCGCAGTGAATAGAGCATCAGCCCTGGAGTCAGGAGTACCTGAGTTCAAATCCGGCCTCAGACACTTAACACAAAAAACTAGCCGTGTGACCTTGGGCAAGTCACTTAACCCCAACTGCACTCCAAAAAGCAAAAAAAAAAAATTTAAATCAAGTAAATCTTGATTTAAACCAACACATACTCACACTTTCTAATGCTTAGAAAGATGGAGTAAATCTCAGTTTAGGTCAAGAACCTGGATACTAGGTTCAGTTCTTTCATCTAAGTACTAGGGCAGCGATTCTCAATCTGTGGGTTATGTTCAATTTGTAACAATGAAAATACGTCCTGTATATCAGATATTTACATTACGATTCATAACAGTAGCAAAATTACAGTTATGAACTAGCAACGAAAATAATTTTATGGTTGGGGGTCACCACAACATGAGGAACTGTATTAAAGGGTCGTGGCATTAGGAAGGTTGAGAACCACTGTGCTAGGGGGTTGGTTCAGGCCTTGCTATGAGTAAAAGAACACACCTTGAGCTTAAACTCCTCAATCTAAAAAATGGTTCATTTGGCTCATCTAGAAATTTCTCAAGGTTGCTATAATGAGCAGTACAAAATTTTTCATCATCATTTTGATGGTGTACAGGCTCTGGGAAACCCTTGAACTCTGATTGAATCTTCCCACTTGATGAGGCATTTGCCTGAAGCCATAAGGCTTTCATTATCCTAGGCCCAAATCTCTGTTACTCTTAAACTAGTATAACCCTCACAGTCAAGCTACTTCCCACCCTTGATCCCATCAAAATATCTATTGCCTGAATCTGTTACCCTTAAACTAGCCTAGCCCCCCATTGTCTATTATTTCCAGGTAGCCTTCAGTTATTTCCCACCCTTAATCTCATTACTGGAGTCCCCTCAAGGACTGATTACCTCAACCACATCAAGATCCGCCTTAGACTCCTCCTCAAGACCCTCCCCAAACTCCTCCTCTAGACCACCCCTAAAACCTCCCACTCTTTCTGTATTTGAGATCCATTTTGCCTCCCTGACTGGGCTGAGAATTCAATCTAGCTCAGATTTAGTCTGTGTCAGATTATTCTGGTGAGCTTGTCCAATATAAGTGTCACAGACACATAGGCTTTTTAAGAATCTACCCATTATGGTGAATCTTTAATAAACTTTGCTTTACTTTGGCTGAGAGAAGACTTGAGTCTAATTTATTCAGGAGGACTTGGCGAGTTGATATTTTGGGGGTCTCGAGCACCCCTAAACCTTAAATCTCCAACCCCTCACAGAAACCTGATTAACCACATTCAACTCTTGTCCAGGGTTTTGGTGGAAGGAGTGCTGGGTTAGAATTTTAGCTCTAATTATTAGATGAATGATCTCAGGAAAGTCACTGAAAATCTCAATTTCCATAGCTTTATGTTGGAAAGATCTGGCACATGCACTGATATTTCCCCACCTGGAAAAGTTGAGGAGCCTGCTTCCAGGAGAGTTGTGATAACATGAAATGGAAGAATCTTAGAGACTGTGAAGTACATATAGCTGCCTGTAATTGGATCCAGTTTGCTGATCATCTCAGGAGGAGTCTATTTTCTTTTTTTTGGAGAGGGGAAGGCAGAATAATTGGGGTTAAGTGACTTACCCAGGGTCACACAGCTAGTATCTTCAGGCCAGATTTGAACTCAGACCTTCCTGACTCCAGGTCCAAAATTCTACCCACTGAGCCACCTACTACTTGTGAAAGGATAATACATATGAGCAACAGCAGGGCAGAAACTGACAAAAGAATTTTGCAGATGAAAGATTAGGAAAAGTTAAGCCATGCCCAGCTTCAGGAGATCTGGATTTGTGAACCTGAAGACAACATAGGCCAAAAGAAAAAATGAAATAATCTTTTCAGCAATCCTATATGGTTATGGTTTTATGTTTTAAGTGTTTATTAATTTATGTCATTTATGAGATTTTTATATGTTACATATGTCTTTTGTGGTATAGGAAATAAATAGCTGTCCTTTACCTGATATCTATTTACTTTGTACATTTAAGTATATTTATAGCAATGAGGCTGTTTTAAGTGTTAGGATTTTTATTTTTGTTGTTTTCGTTTGGGATGTAGGGTAGAGAAAAGGTAGGAGAAAGTTATGTCCTAAGTACTTGTTGTAATGTCTAAAACTTCTTATCCCTACTACAGGGCTACATAAATTCTCTCTGGTCTCCAGAATTTTAGTACATTGCTCTTGTTCAAGTCATTAGTATAAATCAATGTTTAAGTTACCTTCTAAGAATAATGATAAGAGAATCTGCAAGCTTCCTTTCCTAGGATTTTAGAGCAGATGATTTGTCCAAATGAAAATCATTCATTTTTACTTTGACATTTCTATAGTGTGCTTTGTCATCCTGATATAATTTTATCCAAGACAAGACACCAGGGTGGGAAGCATCAGATCAGGAAGAAATCTCAGCAGACCCCTCAGTAAGAGCTGAGTATACTAATAGATGTCATCTAGCAACAGTTTGGCCCACTACTCAACTTCAAGTCACAGATCCAGGAGAGAGAGGAATGATTGAAAGAGAAGGCTCTAGCTTTGTACTGAACAAGGAACAAGTTCCAAAAGTTGACAGTAGATAAGTGGCTCTGATGCCAGGAGCAGAGCAATAACTCAGCTCCAGTATCTAGCCCAGTACATAAACATACAGAGGAATAACCAGGAGTTTAGACCAAAGGGGAGCCTGCATTTCAGTCACTCTGAACCAGCAGAGCCACCCAGTGGGCTAATAGTGCCTGAGTCCAGCATCTAAAATTCAGAACAAGCTGACATATCTAAACCCAAGTCAAGAACTTACAGAGTTACAGAGCTCAGACCAGGAGGGCAGTGAACAGATCTTGTCCCAGATCACTTTGTGAGTATTGAAGGGTTGTAGGCTCCTCAAACAGAACTATAAAAGCAGAAAAAGGTCATAAGAGTAAAGAAGTCTGAGCTCTATACATATTTTTTGTTGTTTTTGTTTGTTTTTGGTGGTGAGAAATATGTGGCTCAGAGTTATACTATGATTTATGTCAGATTCATCACCATCAGGAATTTAGGCAGAAAGGGCAACCAAGAAAATACATTAATTATGAATGACAGATAGACAATACAAAACAAAATGCAAAACCTCTATATATCTCTATTTAGAGGACAAAGGTGCTAGACTGCCACATTGTCAGTCTTCCCATTTCAACTCCTCTAGAAGTCTCTGAATTTGTTAACACACCAAAGTACACATTGGAAAGTTTTTTGAAACTGAGAACTTAGAAGTTCTGAGTTAGTCAGTTTCTTTGTGGTTGCCATAACTGTTGGATGAATTTATCAACTAGCCATTGCTAATAAGCCACCATGAACCAGAGACATATTTTACTGCAATTCATTCAGAGCGAAGTTGGCACTGAATAATGTTACTATACCAATGTATGTCCCACATATCAGAGCCTCTTTTATCATATTCAGTGACATAAGAATTGAATACATAAGGGAGAATAAAAGGGAAGGTGCATTAAGGGAGACACCAATCAGGAAAAAAAAATTCTTAAAGAGGAAAGAGAGAGGTAGAAGCATAAGAGAATAGAATGGAGGGAAACACATAGTTAACAATAATAATTGTGAATATGAAAAGAATGAACTCACTTTTTTCATAAAATGAAACAGGGTAGCAGAATGGATTCAAATTCAGAATTAGAATCCAACAATATGTTGTGGACAAGAAACATGCTGGAAACAGAATGATACACAAGAGTTAAAATAAGGGCTTAACCAGATCTATTGTGCTTTAGCAAAGGAGGAAAAAAACATGGGAATTATAATCATGATCTCATACAAAGCTTAAAAAAATAGATCTAATTAAAAAATAAACAGAGAAACTACAGTTTGCTAATAAGTGCCGTAGACACTGAATTAATAGGAACACTAATTACACACACACACACACACACACACACACACACACACACACACACACCCCAAATGGCAGGGCATTTAAATTCTTAAAACAAAAGTTGAATGAGTTATAGGAAATTGAATGTTACACTATTTAAACGGCAAAATTATAATAATGGGAGACTTCAATTTACCCTTCTCAGATCTAGATAAATCTGAATAAAAAATAAACTAGAAAAAAGTTATTCTAGGAAATTTAAATATGATAGACCTCTAAAGAATATTGAATGGGAATAGAAAGGCATATATCTCAGCTTTGCTTGGCACCTTCACAAAAAGTTGACCATATATTGGGGTATTAAAAACCTCATAAACAAATGCAGAAAAATAGAAATATTAAATATGTATTTTACTTACCATAATACATTAAAATTATATTCAGTAAAGGGCTTTTAAAATAGAGATTAAAAACTAATTGGACACTAAATAACTAGATTTTTAAAATTTATAGAAACAATAATTTAATTAAAAATTATGATAACAATGAAACAATACACCCTGATTTGTGGGATAAAGCTAAAGAAGTACTTAAGTGAAAATGTCTGTCTCTGAACTCTTTCATTGATAAACAAGAAAAAGAACAAATCAATGAACTGAACATGCAACTAAAAAGCAAAACAAAAAATTAAATCATAAACCCCTAATTAAATACCAGAATAAAAATTCTGGAGGTCAAAGAAGAGATTAACAAAGTAAACAGTTATAAAAGTCTATTGACTTAAAAAACTTGGAGCCAGATTTTTGATTTTAGAAAAAGTAATAATAAAATACATAAACCATTAACTAATTTGATTTTTAAAAGAAAGAAGAAACCAATTAACCAGTATCAAAAATGAAAAAGGTATGGGGGCAGCTAGGTGGTGCAGTGAATAGAGCACCGGCCCTGGAGTCAGGAGGACCTGAGTTCAAATCCGGTCTCAGACACTTAACACCAAAACTAGCCGTGTAACCTTGGGCAAGTTACTTAACCCCAATTGCCCTCCAAAAAAAGCAAAAAAAAAAAATGAAAAAGGTAAATTCATAATTGATGAAGAAGAAATAAAAAGCAACTATTGGGAGGTTTTCCACCCAACTATATGCCAATAAAATTGATAATTTAAATGGAATGGAAATTGCCTCAATCAGCAAAACATGAGATAACTTAAAGAACCCTACTTTAGAAAAAAAAAACTGAACAGTCCATAAATGAGTTTTCAAAGGAAAAAACCCCAGGACCAGGTGTACTTACAAGTAAATGCTACCAAACTTTTAAAGAACTACTAAGTCCAATGCTACATCAGCTGTATGGAAAAAAAATAAGTAAAGAAACCCTACCAAATTTCTTTTATGACAGAAATATGGTCTTGATGTATAAACCAGAAAGAATTAAAACAAAGAAAACTGTAGACTAATTTTCCTAGTGAATATTAAGGAAAAAAAAGTGCTGGAACCATATTCTGATTGGGAATGGGTTAAAGAATCAACTATACATTATATAAATACATATATATGTGTGTATATATGTATGTATGTATGTATGTATGTGTGTGTATGTATGAATAAAGCTCTTATAAATTCAGAAAGAAATAAGAGGGAAAGGGAATAGGATGGGAGGAGAGGATAAGGGAGGAACTTTTAGAGGGGTGGGTAGGTTAAGAAATAGGAGAGCAAGGTAGTGGGTACAAGTAAAGCAGAGGAGTGATGAGAAATAGGGCAAATAGGATGAGAAGGATAGTGAGGAAATATAGGAAGGAGGAAAAAGTATAACAAGTAATTGCAGCTTAGAATGTAAGTGGGACAAATTTACCAATAAGCAGAAATGGATAGCAGATTAAAGATTTGAATTCAGCAATATGTTGCTTTCAGGAAATATAATAATAAGAGATACAAAGATAAAGGGCAGGAGAAGAATTTATTGCATAAAAAAGCAGGGATAGTAAACATGATCTCTCATAAATTTAAAGCTAAAATAGATTTAATCAAAAGTAAAAAACAGAGAAACTACACCATGTGTCAGCAATATTATTCAATACTGTTTTAGACCAGTGGTTCTCAACCTTCCTAATTCCTTATGAAGGAAGATGTTATCCACCTTCAGAGAATCAGCATATATAATAATAAGCATAATGTGGTCTTACACATATGTATATGCATGTATATAAATAGAGAAAGATGTATATATTTACAGATGTCTATTTATATGTGCATGTGTGTAATGTGTGCATGTAAGTGTGTAAATTATCACCTATATATCCATGATTAATTGTAGCCTTCTTCTGACAGGGGGAAGGGGCAAGGGCAGTGGATCAAACTTGAAAATATGTAGCAGAGAACAAAAAAAAAAACCAACAAGGAAGCAAAGAAAAGCTAGGCAGCCTTGAAAACAATGTGTAGTTTTTATTGCATAAGTTTTTTTGAAATGGCAATTTATTGTTTTATATTGAATCCTCTCTGATGGTCTGCTGTGTACATGGCAATTTTTTCTCATTTTGTATTTAAGTTTAAATTTTCTTAATTATTAAACAATAAAGTAATTTAGAACTACCCCCAAGAAACCATTAAACTGTGCATGTCTTTTGATCCAGTAATACCCCTGCTAGGTCTGTACCCCAAAGAGATTAAATATAGAGGAAATGAATCTATATGTAGAAAAAATGTTATATTAGTTCTTTTTGTGGTAACAAAAAATTGGAATCTAAGAGGATGCCCATAACCTGGGGAAATATTGAACAAGTTATAATATATGAATAGGATAGAATACTATTGTTCTTTAAGAAACTATGAGGGGTGGGTAGGTGGCTCAGTGAATAGAGCACCGGCCCTGGAGTCAGGACTACCTGAGTTCAAATCTGGCCTCAGACACTTAACACACACACGCAAAAAAAAAAACCTAGCTGTGTGACCTTGGGCAAGTCACTTAACCCCAACTGCCCTCAAAAAAAAAAAATTATGAAGAAAAATCTTGAAAGACCTGAAGTAGATGTTCAGTAGGGAACCACAGAGATACACTAATCATGGGGCATGCCTAGCAAAAAGGAGTTTGAAGACATCACCAGAAAATGATGGCAGTTCTGCATCATCAGAGATGTATGTGCCCCTCTATGCGTGTGCTCCTCCCACATTTGTGCCCTAGTCATGCATATTAACAAATATGTTCTATGTTGGTTGACTACACACAACCACTCTTCTTATTGAGGGTATAAATCTTTGTCAGAGACTAAGTGACAATTTTATGGGGGATGTTCTTTTGTTGCTTTTATTAATATGGGTTTGTTTGTTTTTTCATTAGTCGTGTTCTCTGGCAGACTAGTTAAAATAAACAAATGGGTGAGGTTTTGTGAGCTATGGTTTGGAGAGAATTCTGACCCACAAAGTACATAGATTCTAAGGCAGCTCTCTGGAAGCCCGTGGGAGCAGAGGGCTCCAGGTATTATATATGTTTTTTAATCACCTATATCAAATAAAAGAAAACTGTTGTTTAATCCAAATACAGACTGCCTCCTTAATACTTCTACAGGGAACTGGAAATTTGGAAGAATCAGTTTCCAAAGTCAAACCTACATCTAGATGAGCCAAGTCATAATAAAGCACTCATCTTGAGCTGGGTTGGCACTGTACATGAAAGCCTCTTTTGAAAAAAAATAATAAATTATACCTGTTTATAAGATTCTCTTAAAGACTTCAGATCAAAAATACAACTGTTTACTTAGAAGGAGCAAACATCATTTCACAAATGTAGAGAGTAAATAATACAATATAGCCAAATCTTAGAGGCTAAGGTTAATACCCAGAGGCTAGGAAAATAAAATAGAATTCCAATTAGTTGAGGATTAAGGAAAAATCTCTTTTCCCAGGAGGACAAGGTATTTTTGTAGCAATTACAAGACTTTAAGTGAGCAGGATCGGCCCAGCAGAGTTGAGGGGAATAATTTGAAGTCAAGGTCACACACTTAGTTGGGCTAGTCATTTAACCTCTTTCTGACTCAGGCTCCTCATCTGTGAACAGGGCACAAATAATTAGACCTGTAACGCTTAGCTTGCCTGGTTGTGGTGATGGTCAAATGGTACAATGGCTACAAACCTTAAAGTGCCACATCTATTAGGGAGGAAGGGAGTAAGTTTCAGATGCAGAACTAAAAGGCATATTTCTTAACTCCCTGTCCCACAATAAATACCACACTGTCTTTGCATCATTTTAACCTAGCATAATGCCTTATGCATAAGTAACAGACAGGAATATTGCTAGGACCTATATTTTCATTGATATAGGGAACCCACAGGTGAGGGAATTCTCTCAACCAGTGCATATTGACACCTTTTCTACAACTTTTAGTCTTCCAAAGTTGCCTTGAGTAAAGGTATCAAACTCTCTGTAGGTGAATCAGATTAAAACATAATTGAGAAATGTATAGTAAAATAGATAAAAACACAATACAACATGGATAGTATTCATTTATGGCTAAGTCAATATGCACCCTGTAGGGATCTGTTCTTATTTGTGTTTGATCCAATTTGCCTAAAATACTAAAATTTTGAGTGGTTTACCTGGGGTCACATAGCCAGAGTATGTCTAAAACAGAACTTGAACCCAGGTCTTTTGTCCCTAAGGTCAGTTCTCTATCTACTATACTATGTGCTATGCTGCCTTAAAGTACATAGCTGTGCTTAATGTTTGTTGATGATGAGGCTTATTCTTCACTAGTTGGGAAAAATACTAAGCGGAGGAGTGTAGGATTAAAAGAGAAAAAGAGGAGAAGGCTGGGTGGCACAGTGAATAGAGCACCGATGCTGGAGTCAGGAGGACCTGAGTTCAAATGCAGCCTAAAAAAAAAGAGAGAAAGAGATAATGAGGTTGGTGAGCTCTATATCTAGCCAATAATAAAGGTCTGACTAGGACAATTAATAAGAATGGCTTCATGGAGTGCTTTACATCCCATTGAGAAACCAGACATCTTATAAAATTTGAATTCCAAAAGCATGAAACATCTTAGCCACATCTTCAGCAAATATTGAATTGATATGACAGGACTTTCATCTGAGGATTCTAGATGTAAGGTCTGGATGCCTCTCTTATCCAAGGTACCCATTTTACAAATAGAGAACAGAGCCCAGGGAAAATAAGTGACTTGTCCAAGGTCACACAAATGATAAGTATCAGAAGCAGGATTTGACCAAGGTATGTCTAATTACAGAGCCAATTTTCTCCCCTCAGCATGGTGTAATTGAAGACTCACTGGTCATAAGTCAAGATGTTGTTGTTAGTCATTTAAGTCACGTCTGACTTTTCATGATCCCATTTTGGGGTTTCCTTGGCAAAGATACTGGAGTAGTTTGCCATTTCCTTCTCCAGCTCATTTTACATCTAAGGAAGCTGAGGCAAACAGGATTAAATGATTTGATCAGGGTCACACAGCTACGGTGCAAGGTCAAATTTGAACTCGTGTCTTCCTGACTCCAGGCCAGGCTCTCTATCCCCTGTTCCACCATTTTAAACCTAGCTTTGCTGCTGTATAGTTTTCTGACCTTAACTTCAAGGCACTTTATTTCCCATCTGTAAAATAGAGAGATTGGAACAAATGATTACTTAACTTCCAGGTCTTGGGATCTATCATTATCCTTAATGACTTAGATAAAAAGATTAGAATTTGTAGACACAGATATGAAAATAATGTCACTATTCACCTAGACCAAGTTATTTCTGAACAATTAGCTGACAAAAATTTTCCCAATCCTGGGACAGACTCTATTTCCCAAGTTTCTTGATGAGATCAGTTTCTTGGAGTTATCAGCTTATTGGCAGGCACACACAGTTCGCAGACTTGTGTTGCAGGAGTTCATTGGGATTGACAATGGAATGGGGCTGCTTGCCATTCTCTCCCCAGGCGGCAAAAAAGCCAAGTATTAAACGTCCCCCCTAGGGAACTTTAGAGGACTGATATTTCCAAATTTCAGGACAGAAACTGGAAACTTTAATGAAATTCAGGTTTGCTTCAGATGTTCCAACATCATTCATTTGGATTGCTCTTTCCTCTTCTTTCCCCTATCCACCCTCTTCCCCTCCCCCACCTCCACCAATATATTTCGTGATCCCCATCTGTTTCTAAATTGCCTTCTTACTTACAGGAAAATGCCAAGTCTGGATGGTAACCCTTTCCTTTCATCAGCAATATATGTGGTTTTCATTTTGTTTAATGTCAATATTTCCTGAGACTTTTAAGGTATCAGAAAAGGTAAAGAGTGATATCACTGTTTTTGTTGTTCTTATTTTAAATAATTTTTTTATAATACATACTCTTGAATACTTTCAAATGTATCTGTGATACTTTTAATGTGAGGAATGTTTCAACCTTCCCCAAAATAATGCAAAACCCATATAACTCTTCTCTATATACTTCCCTACATTCTTCTCTGTACAACCTTGTGGTTGGGGACTTCATTGATTTTCCCTTGATATAGTGATGGTCAGTGAAGCAAATGGCCCATTCACTGAATTCCCCACACAACCAACTCATTCCTTCTTTCTGCTCATATTTTATTCAATGATTACATATGTTCTGCTTCTCCTTCAGAATTTCTTGCAATCTGCTCACACCCACCATGTACCTCTCCACTGTCCTCTGTATGAACCTCTGCTTCAATTATTCAGAGACTATTGTGTTCCATGACTCAGAGCCATACAACACCAGAAGAATATTTCTATTTAAAAGATGACCTTTTGTTTATGGGAAACGTTTGGTGTCATTAAAAGACTATTCAAATTTCCCAAAGGAAGATGCTACACAAATATTGAGAACTAGAAGAATGTTTTCTTATCTGAAAGAATTTTAACAATAAGCAATTAAATGTCCAAAATTTTTAAAAGTTTTCTTGTTTTTTTAAATTATGTAATTTATAGAAAAATATGACAAAATAACGCACCTGGGAATCAGACTTGGACTCTTCTGTAACCTAGCTATGTGATTCTAAGTAAGTTAATCCCTAAATTGATTTGAGGAAGGAATAGAGGAAATCAGTTCAGGATCTTTAAGATTTTTTTTAGATCTAAAGTTATTTAATTTTTGCATTCTGCTTTAACAAACATTATGTTTGACAGCTTTAAAAGACTTAAGAACACTGTTCATTGCACTGACCAATCATAATTCCAGAGGATTCATAATGAATCATTCTACCCACCTCTTGACACAGAGTTGATGGACTAAGGGTGAGACATTTTTTGGACATGGTTAAAGTAGGAATTTGTTTTACCTGATTATGTATATTTGATACAAGAAATTTTCTTTTTGGTTTTGTTTTGTTTTGTTTTCCTATTTGGAGACTGGATAATAGTAGAAAGAAAGAAGAGAAAAATAGGGGTTTTTTTTGTTAATTGAAAAGAATTATGTTTGAAAAAAATAAAAAGAAATTTTATGTTTAAAATTTACTTCCAGAGGTTCCCAGTTTTTATTAAGACTCCCAGAATCATGAATTGAGAAAAGACCTTCAAGATCATCTAGTTTAAACCTCCTCATTTTGTAGATAAGGAAACAGAATCCTAGGAAGGTTAAGTAACCAAGGTCAAACAGGTAGTAAGAGGTGGATTTTAAACCTACTTCATCTACTCTACCACTCTTCCTTCCACTGTTCCACACTGTCTCTCAGGTCAGAGACTTCTAAAAAACTATGTGTGAAACAGAGAGAAGAGATAAACTGTTTTGTGACACATGATTGATCTTTATGACATGTGATGGGCAATATAATAGAATCTCTATTGTCTCATTTCATGACCCCTTTTGATATAAGAAATTCTTAAGACCAAGCTATTTAGAGATATAATGGGATCTACTCCTGAAGGAAAATTCTATAGCCCTTTCAGAGCTTTTTAAGATGACACTCATATTGACTTTCTTTGCTAAGACTGCTCTCAACAAAATATCATGCTATTGTTCTCTCCCTACACACACACACACACACACACACACACACACACACGCACGTGCACACTTGCATGCACATATGTGTGCATACACACATACCCCATTTTAGGACTTCATGGATGTAATAGTAATTTGAATATCTTTCCTGCCCCCTAATAGGTTGAATGTAATCACATGAAGCTTGTGGTGGGAGGAGTTTGCTGGAGGGTGGAGCAAAGCCCAGAGGAAGCTGGGAGTCACAGAAGTTAGAGAGGAGGGAGGAGAAGATGCAGGCAAGAAGATAGTTAAGTATGGTGTTGCTCCCTGCACTGATAAGGTGTTTAATAATATTCTTTGTTTATGTGATGGATTTTACTTTCTGATGTTGGAATTCAGTTTTCTGGTGTTGGGATTTAGCATTCTGGTGTATGAATAAATGTTTTGCTTCTGTCTTGTATATGGAGAGTCTGTTACATTTTACTATTGAGAATTATGCTGGTATATTGATAGTCTCTATTGGTGCTATGAATATTGTTTTGATACTTCAATGGCTTATAACAAAACTACTTAACTCAATAAAGTTGATAATGAACAAAGTGCCTTACAAAATTTAAAGTGCTGTATGAATGATTTTTTTTTATAATTAACAGGATCTTGGGGTTAGCTCCCCCCTTAATTTTGTTAAACCAGAACTTCTAGATGAGAAGGTTTTTCTAATTTCTTATATTTTACTACTGTTCTTTCTTTTACAGTTTAAATAACAATTCACAGAACTCTGAAGCTCATAATCTACAATCAAGGATAATTCCAGATCTTAAGGGATCTCAGAGGCCATATAGTCCAATCAGATGAGATGTTACTTTTAGATGAGTTATACCACGGACACAGATAAGTATGCTGTGAGGTAGAGGGTGATGAAGGCAAAAGAGAGATTCAAAGTTCTTTAAGATAATTTGAAGTGACAATGAGTATTCTCGACTGGGTAGACAAGGAAGAACTTCACAGAGAAATTGACACGAAAGCTGAGCCTTGAAGGAAGAAAAGCATATGAAAAAGGAGAAAGGAGAAATGAGTACATTTCAGGCTTGGAGGACAGCCTACATGAATGCTTAGAGATGTGAGATGGAAGGTCAAAGAACAGCTAGTTGTTCAGTTTGGCTATTATAACTTAAAAGTGTGTGATAGTGATTAATATGAGATAAAACTAAAGAGGTGTGATGGGATGAGAGAGTTTGAAGGATTTTCCTTATGTGCTAGATAAAAAGGAGCAGAGAGCCTCTAAAAGTTTTTGAGCAAGCAATTGGTTAACATGATTAGATCTTTCCATGAAGAGGACTATTTTTGACAACTGTGTGAAGGATAGTTTGAAGAGGGAAGACACTGGAGTCAAGGAACCCAATTAAATAGTTATTATGATAGAACATAAAAATATTGAATAGTTACATTCTATATGTCACTATATATAATATAATATATCATATAATACAATGTAATGTAATATACTATTATATTGAATAGTTATTATAACTATTCTAAGAGTTCACTTAAAAAGTAATGAGACTCTTCTTAGACTCTCACTTTAATATTCTGCATGTCACTTTCCCTTAGCTGCTTTTCACTAAACCTATCAGTGCCCTATTATCAAAAAACAGAATATCTGCTTCACAGTGGAGTATTTTCTGGCTTCCCTCTTTATGCTTTGTGATCAGAAATTCTGAGTCCTGAATATTTTTGTTTCTGCAATTTGTTTAATACTTATCTTTTAAATCTCATTTTATATGCAATATTTTTGGGGATGACACAAGAACTATTGGGGCTATGAAACCCAGGCCAGTTTTTACTTCTTTCAATTCCAAGTGGAATAAGAAACCACTAATCAAATTTCTAGCCCAATAATTGTCTGTCTGTTTATAAGTGTAAATAATAATATTAATAGCATTTGAAATGTATTTTTGTGCTTTATAATTACAAAGTATTTTACAGTTATTACTTTATCTGATCACAGCAAACCAGTAATAAAAGTGTTAATTTTCTGATTTTTATAGTTGAAGGAACAGAGGTGAGGCTAAGAGAGATGGCTTGGCTCACTCATGATGACCTGGCTACCAAGAGTGGAATGGGGGACACAAACTTCCTTGACTCCAAGTCTGCTGTTCTTTCACTAGAGCATGCTGCTCCTTAGATAACAGTAGCAAATTATTACCATCATGTGCTAGAGAAAACAAAAAACATTCAGAGTGATAATATCTGATGGAGAGTCAAGTCATGCTAGTTGAAATCTGTTTTCTATCCCTTGAGCTATTTTATGGCTTCAGCAAAACTTGATTTTATCAGAAATCAATAGCACACTCTGGGAACCATGGGCCATATTATCATTATAACTTTAGTAATAATGAATATGACCATGAAGTTTGCAAAATGTTAAAAGTTTAAAGTTTTCTAGAGAAAAAAATTGTCTTTGGTTAGTATTTCTTGTGTGGTTTCTGACCAGAAAATAATTGTTTTGGAAAATTTTAAGAAAACAGTTTAGCTACTTTTGAGTTACACAACTGGAGTAGTTGGAGACTATAACTTTCAAGTTTTCTAGGGTTCAAATAGACACTGTTAAGAACTTTCACATGTGAATAAACAGATGATTAAAGTTGATTGACCTGAGACAGAATAATACTTTACATTTATATGAGTTGACAAAACAATTTCCTCATGATATCCCATGTGGTATATAACACAAGTATTGCCCCCATTTTTATATGAAGAAACTGAGGTCCAATGAGGTTACATGGCATCAATTAATAAGTGTTGGAGTTGGGATTTAAACTTAGGACCTCTGATTCCCAGTTCAGTCACTACAAAACTTTGAGCTGATTTAAGGAGAACTCAGAAGGACTAAAAATTATGAATGGTGTATATTTACTCACATCATTATAATATTTTTTTAATTTTATTTATTTTAATTTCTAATTTGTGGGATAAAACAAGTATTACCATAATATAGTATAGTAAAAATTGATTGCACTTGAAGCTTGCAAATCTATTATGCACAACTTGTTACTCCTCTAAATATATATGTGTGTATACATATGCATACGTATATATGTATGTATGTATATTCTTCTAAACATTTCAATATCCAGCATGGAATAGTGAATAACATCAAGAAGACCTAGTTTCATATCCCACCTGTAACTCTTAAACTCTTAAACAGGTATGTGACATTATTATTCTATTTCTCTTTGTTTCAGGCAACTCCCTAGAACTTATGTATTAAGTGATATGTACGAATGAAGTAATTTATCATGCTTAAAGTTCTTTACTTAGATGAAACAACAAACTTTTCATGTTTTATGCATTCAACTATATAACTGTGTCTATAGTGACTTTATTACATTTGCTCCCATGAAATTTCATCAGCAAAGCCTTTCAATCCTTTCTTCAATGCCCACACTCATCCTATAAAGTCCTGATACTCAGAGTTCTGGCTCTCCCTCACACCCATGAACATTCACTGGAAAATCAGCTGCAGAGGCTTAACACTGCCTAAAGTTCAGGTGATCTTTGGACTGGGAGAGCAGATGACCTCCAAATTCCTTTCCAATCTTCTGTTGAGAATGCCATGATAGATCAAGGAAGTCTTTCCATTTGGGGGTAATGATAATTCTTAGGATCTCTGACAATCCATAGTCAAGATCCTGGATAATTCTAGAACTGGGAGAAACATCAAAGGCCATCTAATTGAACCAGATGAGCTAATATTACTCTGAGTCCTGTGACTCCAAATCTAGTGTTCTTTCCATCATACCACCCTGTCTTTCAGGCCAGAGGCTTCTAAGTAATTTGTGAAATAAAGGGATGAGAACTGTTACACAGATTTTTGTTTTAGTCTTTGACTTCCGTGTGGTATTGCCTAGTATTGACATTAATGATTAGGATGTCAATGATTTGGAACGTTTTCATAAGAAGACCTTTGCAATTCTTCTTTTGAAACTTAGTCATATCCTTTGACCTGTTATGTCCTAGAGAATGGCTCTTGGTCTTATTTATCTGTGAAATTTTCCTATATATTTTCTATAGCAAAATTCTGATAAATATATAGAGATTATATATATGCATATTTTATATACACATATAAAATTTGTATATTATGTACATATATAAAATATGTATATTTTATATACATATACACACAGACATATATTCATATATATACTCTATATACCATAACATAATATTGTGTAATATAATACAAATATGTACTAATATATAATACATTCATATACCAGTTCTTAAAGTTATTTTGCAAATGATCAGCATACATATATATATATATATATATATATATATGCATGTGTGTATGTCAAATATTTTTGTGTGTATGTGTTTTATATATATATATATTTACACCCATTATTTGGAAAAATAACTTTTGGGAAATTGGTAAATGAATGCATCTTAATATTATTGTGCAATAATACATAATACAACTTTTTATTTAACTGTAGGGGGAAGATCAAGATAGTCAGGTCAGACTGAAATTAGCCTTGAAATAATTGAGACAAATAAATGACCAAATAACTGGAGTATAGAAAACCTGATGGAAGCTGGTTTGTGGCTTCCCTCTTTGTCCTTTGTGATCAAAAATTCTGAGCCCAGACTATCTTGTTTCTGCAATTTGTTTAATATTTATCTTTTTAATCTTGCATTATATGTAATACTTTGTGGGATGACACAAGAACTTTTTGGACTATAAAACCCAGACCAAGATATTTATGAATTCCCAGGATCTTTTTAATGATTGTCAGCAAATTCATGGAAATTACAATGGCCAGAGCCAGGTGGGGGAGGGAAAAAAGAACAAAGTAAAAAAGTACACAAGCAGAGAATGAAGAAGTAAAGAAAAGATGGACAATTCTCTACTTGAATATTATTTATCAGATATGTTTTCTTGAAATGAAAAATTTTGTTACATATTTTGAATCCTCTATGTTCTGCTACATGTTTACACTACACGCTTCTTTTTCTTTCTAACTTTGAATTTAAGCTCTAGTATTCAAGTTTATGATACGTTTTTTGTTTCTTCTGTATTTGTATTCTGGTGTTTGAGGCTAAAATAAAATTTGGGGGAAAAAAAGAAATGTTCATACCTTTTCAAAGTCATTTCCACTGATAAAATGACACCAGTTTCTGATGTTGGACCATTTGACAGTGCCTAGGACTTATTGGCAAGAATTTTCTTTTCTGAGTCCTTGGTAGCTGTGGCTGTACCCAGGGCTAGGCAGTATTCTATATGGGCTACTTCCAGGATGATAGAGATTTTTGCTGATCTCCCAAGGCAAGGCAAGGAACTATCACATTGTTTGGGACTAGTAGTGTTGGGGTAGGTTAATCTGGTATGAGAAGCTCAAAGGAGAACTTGAGGAAAAGGAGAAGATAGGGAATGCCAGCAGCATTTTCCCTCATGCACAGGGAGGAGCAACAGTACCAGTAAAGATGGTGACAAGATCAGTTTCCTTCCACCAACCTTTTTTTTTAAGGTGAAATATAGGTATTGATGTAAATATATCAGACAAGTGCATTCTTTAATAGAATAAAAGAACATGTTTAGAAATGGGTGCTAGTCACATCCAACTGAAATAAGACAGGAAAGAGGGTAAGGATTATCAGTCTTTCTACATGCTCTGTCCTTATCTGTTATTTTGTTTGTTTGTTTTCTTAACATTAATGTTACTTAATTCAATGTCTTGGATTTTAAAAAGTTTTATACTTTGTTGTTTGCACCTTTTGCTTTCACCTTTCCAGGGTATCCCTGACATGCGTTGGAAAAGAGGAAATGCCAATGTAACACACCCCCGCCTTCCCACTCACATGCTGTTGTCCTATGTTCCTGGGGGAAGCACTATCCCCATCTCTGCTCCATGTATCCTCTCTACTTTTTCCCAACTCTCCTCTTAGTCCCTTTGAAATTCCAAAGCAGGCAATATGCCCTTGCCTCAGAAAACTAGTTAAAAAAAAACTTCTAAGCCATTGTTATCTCTTCTAGAGTAGACTTTACCCAAAGAAAAGCAAAGAGGCGGAGCCAAGATGGAGGCATAGAAGCAGCAAAGTTCCACAGCTCCCACACAGCCACCCTAAATACCCATAAAATACAACTCTAAACAAATTTTAGGGCTCCCAAACTCACAAAAATACAGAAAACATATCTCTCGCTGAAGGCAGCTCAGCAGGAGGAGCTCATTGCAGCAGGCTGGGAGCCGTGGCAAGCCCAGCCTCAAACTGAATCCATGGCTAGGCCCCAGGGAGGTTGGAGGAGGCGAGCCTCCCAAGCTGCAGCGTGAGTATACCGGAGAGAAGATCTACAGACATGGAGCAATCTCCACATCTATCAAGCCAGGAAAAATAAGGATTAGAGAAAGGTCAGTGAAAGTCAAGCTTTCAAGCTAAATTTGGGGGAGGAAAAGCAGGTTGGCCGATCTGCCCCCAGGGTGAGGAAGCAGTAGGGGAAGGGCAGGAACTGCTGCAACTAGCAACTGCCTCCACTGGGCTGCTTCAGAGCTCCTGGCCTGCGGACCCCACAGGGGGGCTGAGAAGATTGATCAGCGCCAAGGGCTCTTGCATTAAGCAGCCTGGATCCAGATCATGGTCTTGGGTGGTGGTGCTGGGGTGTGCTTTCAGCAAGCCAAAGCTGGTGGGGGCTACAACACTCCCCTAATAGCTCTGGCAGCTGTGAAAACCCCAGCAATTTGGGACAGAGCTTTCCCCCCTGGAAGCAGAGTTCCGCAGAGCTAAAAAAAAAAAAAACCAATTAATTGACTGGCCAATGAGGAAAAGGAGGCAAAATAAAAACACCAATAAAACTTTAGAATCCTTTTTTGTGGACAAAAAGGATCAAATCATGGAATGGGAGGAAGACAACACAGTTAGAACTCCCACACCAAATGCTTCCAAGACACTCGAAGATT
>CM053593.1:238358324-238374097 GCA_028646575.1 Pseudocheirus occidentalis | reverse complement strand
TCATATACCATAACTTGTTCAGCCATTCCCCAATTGATGGGCATCCACTAAGTTTCCAGTTTTTTGCCACCATAAAGAGAGCGAAATGGCAAGTTTTAACAAAGTGACCACAGAATCTGCATAAAAGTTTTAAGGAGCTTTAATTAGCCATCTGGTGGCTGTCCTTTTCATGCCAATCTGAAGGAATCAGCAAAACAGGACAGAAAATGCAGGACCTTATATACAGTTCAATTTCATTGTCCAACTAACATAATTTGTTACTAAGCAGGTATAAACAGAAGCTGTTACTAAAACAGAAGCTGTTACTAAAACAGAAGCTGTTACTAAGGCAAATAGGGGACAATGAGGTAGGAGAAAGAGGGGGCACGGGGCATGATGACCTGGGCATGTAGGAGAAGAAAAATGAAGAAAAAGACAAATGACCTAGATCGGTTCCCACACCCCAGGCCGGCCCATAGGCAGGTTCACTGACTTCTAACTTGCTGATTTCTAATTTCACAAAGTATCACTTAACTATTTCCTGGCTAATTTCTTGACTCCTATCTCGAGTCCATGAGATTTCTACTTAACTGGCCACTTCAAAAATGAGATATTTGCAAAGTGCTTTGTAAACTTTAAAGCACTATAGGCATGTTCATTAAAATTATAATTATTAATTTATTATCTATATATTATTAACATTTATGACAATAATAATAGTAACTAGCATTTGTATAGCATACTCTGCTAAGTGTTTTGAAATTATTATCTCATTTGATCCTTGCAACAACCCTGGAAGGTCTTATTTATAAAAATAAGAATAATACAAAGCAACATGTAATAAGTTTTAAAAAAAGTTACAAATTAAGGGTTACAGTTCTTCAGAGGCTAGGAACATTACTTTAACTGGGACATTTAGGGCAGGCTTCATGCTTCATTTAATCTGGGCGGGGTTTTAACAGGATGAGATTAGGAATGACAGAAGAGCAGTGTACTGGATAGAGAACCAGCCTTGGAGTTAGAAAGACTCCTGGGTTCTCAATTTGCTTTTGACACATAGTTGTTTGTATAACCTGGGCAAGTCACATACCTTTTAAACTGCAGAACGGGGCATATTTGCACTAGTAGAAGAAAATTTCTCACTAGGAGTATTATATGCCAATGAAATCACAGGTTCAGGGATCTCCCACTAAAAAAAAAATGAATGGGAAAAATAGCATTTTAGGTGTTCTAGGTGAATCTGCAAAGGAAGAATTGACAAAACTTGGGGACTAATTGAGTGTGGAGAAAGAGAGAAGGGAAAATTAAAGGTAGCAATCTCATTTTTGGGGAACTGTTAATAACAATACTTCAGAAGACACACATTATACTTAATAGTATGAAGTTTTAGCCTCCTTAAATTTGAGGTGCTGATTGGACAAATAGAGATGCTAACTAGGCATTTTAAAATATGGGGCTAGATTCATGAAGGAAAGAGGTTGAGGGTGGAAATAAATATTTGGCAATGCTCCATATAGATTGGTAGTAGTTGAAGCCATGAGAGGCCATAAACTTTTCCTTAGAGACAACAGAGAGATCAGAATATTATTGAGGGGGCGTCTAGGTGGTGCAGTAAATAGAGCACCGGCCCTGAAGTCAGGAGGACTTGAGTTCAAATCCAGCCTCAGACACTTAACCACAAAAACTAGCCATGTGACCTTGGGCAAGTCACTTAACCCCAATTGCCCTCCAAAAAGCAAAAAAAAAAAAAAAAGAATATTATTGAGGTAAGATTCTTGGGAAGTGTTCATTTAGGGACAGGATGGCGGTATTAGAAAACTAGGTCTGGTGAAACAGATAGGAGAAGCAGACAACATAAAGTGGAGGAGAGGTGCCAGAATAATGTAGTATCATGGAAGGAGGGGCAGCTGGTAGTGTCCCACATCACAGAATTGACAAGAAAACTGAGGACTAAAAAAGGGCACGAGTATTGCTGGTCATTGTTGTCATTGGTGACACCAAAGAACAGAAGCTCTTATCATGATGTCTGTTAATTTTTTTCTTAAATATTTTGGTAACCATATTACAATATTGTTGGTTTCCTTTGTAATCTTATATATTTTATTTCCTACATTCAAAAGCATTATTCCAAGAAGAGATCTGTTGGCTTCATTATATTTCCAGAAGAGGTCATAACTCAAAAAAATGTTAAGAACTCCTCATTGAAACTTTCCGCTCCCGTTATCTGTCAAGAAGGAAGCAAAGAAGGAGAATGGCAACTTACAGCAGTTAGTCAAGGGAATTTTATTTTTCCTTTTTAAAGGTTAGGGGAGACACGAGCTTGTCTATAGAGCAGGGGGAAAGAAGCAATCAGAGAAAGACAAGAAAGGGGATATATAAATATCAGAATAAAAATAGTAAATCAAGACTACAGCTGTTATGTCACATAAAGATAAAGGTAAGTTTGACTTTTGTGATGGAATATAGTGGTAGTATATTGTTATGATATTCACTGAAGGAATTCCATGTACAGTTAGCATGGAATGGTGGAGCTTTCCAGGTGTCCCCCTACTCAGTCCAGGAGTATACCAGGAAGGGAGGGGGGTGTAAATAACAATTTGAATAAGGATCAAGAGAAGGTTAGGCATACTGGGGCAGAGAAAAAGTATTTTCCGTTCAGGTTCCAGGGGGGCTTGGTGGAGCCAATAAGATGCCTAAATAAAAGAGGAGACTTGGGGAAAGGATTTCTGAGATACTCTGGAGCTGACTGACTGGTCTGGTATAGGAGAAAATAAGAGAAATGAGGTCATATGATACCACCCTGATGAGGAGTTTGAAAGCAGAGAGTGAGGCACTGGATTTTTAGTTCCCTCCAATGTGAGAATTAATATAATGATTCTCAAATAAAAAAAGAAAAACGCTTTAAAATAAGAAAACAAAGGTAATTTTTGTGTTGCTTTGTTGCTTGTAGCCACCAAAGGAGAACTGGAGAGAGCATTGGGGGCAGAGTGATCAGAAAAGTTGAAGGAAAACCAAGAGAATAAAAACCACCAAGAATCATGGAGACAGAGATAGGAAAGGGAGGCAAAGAGGAGAGGGTGCAATGGTTAATGAAAGGTGAGATAGAAGAAGAGTTCAGAAATGGTATTGGCTTGGATGAAATTGGAAATAATGATTATATATTGGGTAAAATTAGGCATTGGAAGCTCTTTTAGAGTAAAACCACGTACAGCATTTTGAGACCTGTAGATCAAGAGGGCAAGGTGTTAGGAGTATGTTGGGGTGAAGCAAGAGAGTAGTAAAGCTAGGGCCAAAGTTTCAGTATAGCATGAAAATTGTAGAAGTGTTTCTAGAGATATGAAAGAAAGGATTAAATGACAGAAGTTGAAGTGACTGATTTGAGAATATGTTTAAGGATTAGTGTTTGAGAGAAAATAAATCCTAGATGAAATCCTTATTTGGAAAGTCAAATTCAATTTACACAGGCAAGATAAAGTAGAAATTCGAGGAAATTATCTAAAAAATTTAGGTCAAAATTGCAACCAAGGCTTTTTTTGTAGGTGCTTGAATGAATGAAAAAATCACTTAAATGATTATTTAGTAATCAAGCATTGTGCTAGGAATACAAATATAAAAACAGTTAATCCCTTCCCTCAAGGAGTTTATTGTCCTTTAAAAAATTAGCTTACATTCTAATGAGAAAGATTACAGTTGTATGAGAATGGTGGCCTTTAAGGGGTTTTTGGTTCATAGGGATGGTGAATGGAGCAATAGGGAACATTGATTGGCATTTCCTTTATAGAAATGATAGTGTTGATGTGAAATAGCTTGACTTTCAGTGTTAATTGAATTAATTAGAGAATTCCATTCTCAAATATGAACATTTCCTTCAGATTAGAAGAGTTTTCTAAACCTTCAGAAATTACTTTACCAAGCAATTTCTCAGTTTTTCATTTGAAAGGTAGGCAACCATTATGGTCAAGGGGATTTAGACCACGTCCTGTGAGGATCCCTTCTAGGAAGCAGGGATTTTTACTCTTGAGAAGACAGTATGTCTTCAAGTATTTGAAGGGTTATCATTTTGGAGACAGAAATAGACTTGTTCTGCTTCACTCTAGAGGGCAGAAGTAGGAAAAATGGATGAAAATTTCCAACAGGCAAATTTAGGCTTGATGTAAGTCCATCCAGTAGAGTAATAGGCTTCTTTGGGAGGCATAGGATTCCTGCGTGGGGTCTTTAAGTAAAGGTTCATTGTCTACTTGTTGAATATATTGTAAAGGTTCCAGTACAGATGACTTTTGAGATTCCTTTTAGCCTGTGTTGTTGTTGAAGAAATGCATAGAGCATTGGGCTTGGAGTCAGGAAGACTCATTTTAAGACTCATCTTGGTGAGTTCAAATCTGACCTGAGACACTTAATAGCTCTGTGACCCTGGTAGTCACTTAACCCTGTTTGTCTCAGCTCCTCATCTGTAAAATGAGCTGCAGAAGGAAATGACAAGGCACTCCAGTATCTTTGCCAAGAAAACCCCCAAAATGGGGTCACAAGGAGTCAGACATGACTGAAGAATGACTGAACCTGGTACTTCAAGACAAGTATTATAAATTGTCTCTTTTCTAGCCTAAATATCCCAGTTTTTTAAAGCGATATATGATTTGGTTTCCAGTCTCTTTACTGTTCTGATTATTCTCGCTTGAATGTTCTCTAGCTAATCAGTTTCTTTCCTAAAATATTGTACCCAGATTTAAGTGCAACATTTTAGGTGTTTTTTGACCAGGGTACAATAGTACTATAATGTTCTTTTCCAGTCCTGGGGCACCATGCCTTATTTAGTGAAGCCCAAGCTCATATTAGCTTTTTGTTGTTGTCCATAGTGCTGTCATGAGGAATAGGCATTTACATAGCGCCTCCTATGTGCCAGGCATTATGCTCAACACTTTTATAAATATTTTCCCATTTGAATTTCACAACAAATCTGTGAATTAGGTGGTGTTATTATCTCCATTTTGTAGTTCAGGAAACTGAGGCAAACAGATGGTGACTTGCCTAGGATCACACAAGAGTCTGCAGCTGAAATTTGAACTAGTCTTCTTGATTCCTGGACTCTATTCACTGAGCCATTGGCTACCTCATGACATTGCATAATTTTTAAAAATTAGATTAAATTTAAAAAGTTTTCAGTTTTGAATTCTCTCCCTCCTTCCTGCTCTTCCTCCACTCATTGAGAAAACTAGAAATATGCTACTTATTATGCATATGGGCATTCCGTAATTTAACAATGACTTTAAAATTCTTGGGAGAGTTCAGTTTTACTGGGTATCAGATAATTTTAAATCAGGGAAGTGGCATTATTAAGCATACAAGCACTTGGAGGGCAGGAATTATTTTTGCTTCTGTGTTCTTTATATCTAGCACAGTCTCTTGCACATAGTAGGTGCTTAATAAATGCTTATTGACTGATTGATTAAATATTATTCATAGACAGTAGAAAATTTGTTCTCTCTACCATGTCTCTAAACTGGCTGAAGTTAGTTAGAATTCCTTCTGTATCTGGTCAGATTTCCAGATCCAGTCAGTATGTTACTTTCGTTCATCCAGTCTGCACTCTGGTATTTGGCATACACCATATGTGGGAAGGTGTAGCACACTGCATTCCAGTATATGTTTAAAAAGTTAAGGAAAGGTTACTTTCTGTGTATGCTCATTATACAATTTTAAAATAGCCAGCCTTTATTTGTAAATCAAACCGTTGGTTCTTAGACCCATGCCAAATGTGGAGCACAAAAACATTTCTTTTGATTTGTATAGGAGGCACGGATTAGAGCAAACACATTTCTAATCTTAACTCTCCTTGGTTAAGCAACAAAAAAAGACAAAATTTTTTTTTTCTGAAACTTTCCGTAACAAGAGAAAAAAATAACTTTAAATACTGTATGTGGTAGAGAAAATCCTTGAGTTTTGACTTAAAAAAATATAATGCAACATTTTAAGTGACATTGACTAGCATTTGATCTTGTTGGGAGAAATGTAAATTTTACATTTTTGGCAAAAGGTTTTTTTCTGGGTGAAATTCCTCAATATAACGCTTATTTTTACAGAGCTGCCCACAACAATCTACAAACAGGAGCTAATTAGTTCTGATTCTGAGAAAAACGTCAGAGAAAGCAGGTTTTCTTCTTCTCTTATATATGAATGATATTTGAAGCTGAAAAGATTAAAAATTCTTGCTTATTTTTTAAAAAAAGTTTTATTGGTGTGTTTGTTTTTACATGACATTTACAGATTACTCCCATTTTGTGATAACAAAACAGACAGTTAAATAAAACCGATAATACAGTGATCTCCTCAGAAAATGCACTAAACTTTTCACTTCTGTAGCCTTCCCCTTTTTAACTTCTGCATTAACAAAAATGAACAGAAATTTATTTTCTTTCCCTTATACTCTATCCCACTGGGAGGAGGGGGGAGAAACCAAATTTCTTAAAACAAACATGCATAGCTAAGGAAAACACATTCCTTTAATGGCTCTCTCTACATAACTCTCTCTCTCTCTCTGTCTCTCTCTCTGTCTCTCTCTCTCTCTGTCTCTCTCTCTCTCTGTCTCTGTCTCTCTCTCTTTCCCCTTCTCCCTATCCCTCTCTCCTTCCCTCTTTTTCTCTTTCTGTCTCTTCTTCTTCCTCCTCCCTGCCCCCTTCCTTTCCTACCTTCTTCTCCCTCTACAGTTGACCCCCCCCCCCATCCCAAAAGTCTTAGTACAGTTTTACATTTTAGTAGCTAAAACTTCACTAAGACTTTTTGGAACCCCTGTATTTCCTGCACCCCAAATCCATCACCTCTCTGTAATGGATAGAGTTTCAAGACATCTGCAGTGTTCTTGAATTTAAAGAGGAAATAATGCTATCTTCTGTGAAAAGAACCTATACCAAATATATCAGATGTTTAAAACTGACAGTTACCAAGGTCAAATTAAGCAGCTTTGGAACTATGTTTCTTTTCATTTATCTTCCAGGCTACACAGTGTACTCTGCTTTATTTGTGTTTGTTCAAAGTTGTGTGTAAATTAGATTTCTATAAATGAATAATATTCTTCCCACTTGTTTACATAGTTTGCTTTTTCTTAGTTTCTCATATCATAGGATTTAGGGCTGGAAGGGAATTCAGGGATCTTTTTGAATAATTCCCTCATTTTACAGAAGAGGTGGTGACTTACACCAAGTCATATAAGTAACAAGTCCAAATCCTTTGACCCCACATCTAGTGCCTTTTCCTTTATACTGTGCTAAGTGGGTGATTAGCACTCAGTGTTTCTCACTGACTCACTGCTCATCTTGTTTCTTAAATTTGGAAAGAAACTCAAAACCAAATTTGTTTATTGATTTTTTTTTGTTTCTACATCACCTAAATTTTCCCCTGTATCCTTCCCCCTCCCTTTCCCAGAACTATACTGTATAACAAAGAATAATTTAAAAAAAGGAAAAAGAGAAAGAGAAAGAAGAGAAAACAATTCAGAAAAACACTATTCAACATATTTTAACAAACCCAGGAAAAAGTTATATTCAATGTGGACCATACCTGTGGCTATCCTCCCACCCCTAACTCTCATGAGTGAATGTGTCTTCATATATATATTTTCTTTGCAGACAAGATGGTTTTTGTAATTAGGCGATATTAATTATTTTTTTTGGAAGGGGGAAAGGCAAGGCATTTGGTGTTGTGACTTGCCCAAGGTCACACAGTTACATTGGATTTGATCTCAGATCCTCTGGACTCCAGGGCCAGTGCTCTATTCACTGCATCACATAGCTGCCCCTGGTGTTCATTTTTGATTGCTCTGTGGTGGCTGTTCTGAAAGAAAATTTAAAATTATAATGGTTCTTTAAATGAGGGAAGGAAGAAATAGAATAATCCTTTAGATTTAAGTTCTGTCTATTCTATCCAGAAAACAAAGTACAAAATCTTTAGATTTCAGCATTCTACTTTATTTGTTTTCCCCTAAAGCATTACACTCAATTTTGCTGGGTAGATAATTCTTGGTTTTAATCCTAGTTCCTTTGACCTTCAGAATATCATATTCCAAGCCCTTCAGTCCCTTAGTGTAGAAGCTGCTAGATCTTGTGTTATCCTGATTGTGTTTCCATGATATTCAAATTGTTTCTTCTTGGCTGCTTGTAATTTTCTCCTTGATCTGGGAACTCTGGAACCTGGCTATGATATTCCTAGGAGTTTTCTTTTTGGGATCTTTTTCAAGAGGCAGGTGGTGAATTCTTCTGATTTCTATTTTGCCCTCTGGTTCTAGACTATCAGGGCAATTTTCCTTGAGAGTTTCTTGAAAGATGATTTCTTGGCTCTTTTTTGATAATGGCTTTCAGGTAGTCCAGTGATTTTTAAATGATCTTTCCTGGATCTATTTTCCAGGTCAGTGGTTTTTCCAGTGAGATATTTCACATTGTCTTTTATTTTTTCATTTGTTTGGATCTGTTTTATAGTATCTTGATTTCTCATAAAGTCATTAGCTTCCATTTGCTCTAATCTAATTTTGAAGGAATTCTCTTCAGTGAGTTTTTGAAATTCTTTTTCCATCTAAACAGTTCAGCTTTTTAAGGCATCCTTCTCCTGACTGGCTTTTTGCACCTCTTTTGCCATTTGAGTTAAGATTATTTTTTTAAGGTGTTATTTTCTTCAGTGTTTTTTCATGATTTTCTTGCATCATTCTTATTTCTCTTCCCAATTTTTTAGATAGTTTTAGAAAAATTACTTTGGCAGCTTAGATGATTTGGATTAGAAGATGATTTGGAGTTGGAAGAGGCTTGAACTAGGCATTTATTATGTAACCTACTACATAACAGGCACAGTGCACCGTGTTGGAGAAACAAAGAGAAAATATCAAAACAGTTCCTGCCCTCAGAGACTTCCGTTCTATTGGGCAGAAAAAACCAAAACCAGATCATGTACCCCTAACATTAAATAAAGCTATATGAAAAGTCAATACAAAATAATTTTCTGGGGGATTAGACTAGGCTTCTGTTTAGGAGGTGGCACTTGGATTGCCTTTTGAAGGAAGCTAGGGATACTAGGAGGCAGAGTGGAATAGAGAGTGTATTCCAACCATGTGGGACAGACAGCCTGTGCCAAGTCAGGGAGACTAGAGATGAAGTATCATGTTTGAGACTTAGTGAATGTGTCCGTTTGGCTAAAATGTAGAGTAGGTGAAGGGGTATGTGATAAGTGTTGTGTTGCTAAATGTTTAACAATCAGGCTCTCTGGGGAAAAAAAAGTATTCACATACTTTTAAGTTTAATCTGCATTTTTAAACACTTTCCCAAGTTTAGACAATCAACAAAACAATAAAGCAAGTCCTGATTTGTTAACCATTGCCAGTTTCTGAGCTTTACTTTAAAAATTAGTTAATCATGTAGAACATACTTCCATCCAACCCACATCACAAAACAAAGGAAAAAAAGTGAGAAAATTATACTTCAGTTTGCAATTCATTGGAGGTGGATAGCCTTTTTTCATCATGAGTCCTTTGGAATTGACTTAGATCATTGTATTGATCAGAGTAGTCAAGTCTTTTACAATTGATCGTCATTACAGCATTGCTGTTTTGCACAATGGTCAGTTCATATTGGTCTTACAATGTTTTTCTAAAACCACCCCCTTTGTCATTTCATACAGCACAGCTTGGTGGTGCAGTGGATAGAATGCCTGGCCTGGAGTTAGGAAGACTTACTGTCATGTGTTCAAATTTGGCCTCAGAGCTTACTAGTTATGTGACCCTTGACAAGCTGCGTAACCCTGTTTGCTTTAGTTTCCTCATCTTTAAAATGAATTGGAGAAGGAAACGGCAAACCACTCTAGAATCTCTGCCAAAAAAACCCTAATGGTGTCACAAAGGCTGAAAAAGGACTGAACAACTCCATCACAATCACAAGCCACAGCTTATTCAACCTTTTCTCCAATTGATGATTATCCCCTCAGTATCCAATTATTTGCCAAGAGAAAAAGAGCTGACATAAATACTTTTGTACATCTAGGTCCTTTTGCTTTTTCTTTGATCCCTCTGTGGAGCAGACTTAGTAATGGTATTGCTAGATCAAAGGTGAAGCATAGTTTCTTACAGCCTTTTGGGCATAGCGCCAGATTGTTCTCCAGAATAGTTGGACAAGTTTACTTCTCCACCAACATCCATTATTGTACATATTTTCCTTCATCCTCTGCATTTATCATTTCTGATAAGTGTGAAGTAGTACCTCAGAATAGTTTTAATTTGCCTTTCTCTAATCAATAGAAATTTAGTTTATTTTATGTGATTATAGATAGCTTTGATGTCTTTTTCTGAAAATTACCTCTTTATATCCTTTGATTATTTATCAATTGGACAATGGCTCTTATTTTTATAAATTTGACTCAGTTCCCTGTATATTTGAAAAATGAGAACTTTATCAGAGAAACTTACTGTAAATTTTTTGATATTACTCCATTGTTTGTGGTACCTTTTAGCAAAATGTAGTTTCCTGATTATATCTTTTAATTAGGTCTATTTTTGCTTTTGCTTTGTCTGAGATCAGATTGCTACTCTTGCCTTTTTTATTTCAGTTGAAGCATATAAAGAATCTATATTCTGGTTTAGTCCTTTGTTTTAACTCTTTGTGTGTCTTTCTGTTTCAAATGTGTCTCTTATAAACAGCCTATTATTGCATTCTGGTTTCTAATTCATTTTGCTATTTGCTTCCATTTTATGGGTTAGCTCATCTCAGTCACATTCTAACTGTATTTCCCTCTATCCTACTTTGTTTTGTTTATTTTTCTCTTTTTATACTATCCCATCTCAAGTCTGTTTTGCTTCTGGCGACTCCCTGCTTTAATATGTGTTCCCCTTTATCATTTCTCCCCTCCCCCCACATATCTCTTATCACCTTCCCCTTCTGTTTCTCTATTGGGTAGGACAGATCTCTCTCTCTCTCTCTCTCTCTCTCTCTCTCTCTCTCTCTCTCTCTCTGTCTCTCTGTCTCTCTCTCTCTCTCTGTTTCTCTCTGTCTCTGTCTCTGTCTCTTTCTCTCTCTCTATTCTTCCTTTTTTGAATGAAGAATGTTGAGTGTGAGGTTCAAGCAGTGCCCATCCCCACCCTCCATTTCCTCCTCCACTATGAAAGCTCTTTCTTGGGCACCTTTTATGTAAGGAAATTTTCCACATGCTACCTCTCCCTTTCCCCTTCCAGTTCGTCCTTCTTTCTCACACTTATATTTTTTTCTTTTTGAAGATCATCCCAACATAATTGTCTCTTACTCATGCCCTTTGTCTATGTAAACTCCTTCTAACTGCCCTAATAATGAAGTTCTCAGGAGTTACATGTATCATCTTACCATAGAGGAATGTAAAGTTTAGCTTTATTGAGTCCTGTCTTTCTGCTTACTTTCATGTTAACTTTTTATTCTTCTCTTGAGTCTTCTGTTTTAATGTAAACTTTTCTATTCAGCTTGGGTCTTTTCATTAGGAATGCTTGTTTTACTTGATAGTTTATTCTTAGTTGTCATCCTAACTCCTTTGCCTTCTGGAATGTCATATTCCAAGCCCTTTGCTCCTTTAACATGGAAGCTGCTGAATCTTGTGTGATCCCGACTGTGGCTGTACAACATTTGGATTATTTCTTTCTGGCTTCTTGCAATATTTTCTTCTTGACTTGGGAGTTCTGGAATTTGGCTATACTATTCCTAGAAGTTTTCATTTTAGGATCATGTTCAAGAGGTGATTATTACATTCTTTGAATTTCTATTTTACTTTCTGGATCTTCAATATTGGGGAATTTTTCCTTGATAATTTCTTGAAACATGATATGTGGACTCTTTTTCTTTTTTTTTTTTGATAATGGCTTTCAGGTAACTGAATGATTCTTAAATGATTTCTTCTCAATCTAATTTCCTAGTCAGTTGATTTTCCTATGTGATAGTTGACATTTTCATCTTTTTTTCATTCTTTTGACTTTGTTTTATTGTTTCTTGAAGTAAAATGAAGTCATTAGCTTCCAGTTAGCTGATTCTAATTTTTAAGGAATTATTTTTTTCAGTGGCCCTTTGTACCTCTTTTTCCACTTGGCCTATTCTGCTTTTAAAGTAGACTGGAAACAGTTTCCCCTTTCTTCAGTGATTTTTTTGACTCTTTTACCAAGCTTAACAGTTTGGGAAATTCTCTTTTTATAATTTTCTTGTATCACTGTCATTTCTTTTCCCAGTTTTTCCTCTACTACTCATCTCTTTAATTCTTCCAGGAATTATTGCTGGGCTTTTATGCAATTAATATTTTCCTTTGATATTTTACTCATCGCACATTGTTGTTTTTTTCTAAGTTTATGTTTTGGTCTTCCCTGACATTGTATGTAGTAGCTTTTTATGGTAAAAAAAAAAAATTGGTTGTTATTTGCTCATTTTCTCAGCCTAGTCTTCACTTTGAAATTTATGTTAAATTTGGGCTCTGCTCACCTAGGAGTAGGGAGACTCATTCCCCAGCTTCAGGCTTTTTTGTGTTGCTGTTTTCAGAACTAGTTCTGAGGGTCTGCACATTTTTGGTGCTTCCAAGGTGGTGTGATCAGGAGAGAAGTGGTCACTACTCTCCTGGTTTATGCTCTGGCCTTCACCCAGGAAGAGTCCTTGTTCTCCTGCAGCTATAAGTGCTAGTGTTCTTCTTGGCCCTGGACCTGTGACCAGAGCCTCTGCTGCCTCATGACTGATCACAAGTGCTTCTCTCCTTCCTGCAACTGTGACTCAACACTGCTTATGGGCAATAGAGTTTCTGATTAGTACCATCTGCACCCAATGCCTGTAAAAGGTCCTTTGTAATCTCTTTCTGATCAGTTGTCTGACCACCTTATCTCTGGTCCAAGAGCTCCTGAAGCTTATTGCTGTTGCTGCTGTTGTGGCAAGTTCTCCAAGGACCACTATTGGTTCTCCTAATGCTTTGTGGGCCTGGACTCACCCCCGTGTTACAGACCTCAACTGGCAACCTTGTCTTAGCTGAATTAGATGTCTCCCTCTGACCTTTTGCTGCTCTAAAATTTGACTTGATGCATTATTTTAAAGTTGTTTTGAGGGGAATTTTGAGAGAGTTCAGCTGGGTCCCCTCTGTACTCTGACATTTTTCATTTCTAAGCTTTAAATGCTTATGCTGACAGTTTAATAATTGTTAAGCCTTTAGAGTTAGTGCCAGCTCACCCATGGGAATAATGTTTAATAAGCCTTAAAAGTTAGGAGACAGATTGTGAAAGTTTTTAAAATTGAAGACAGGAATTTGTATTTCATTCTTCCTAGGGGAAAAAGGAAATCAGAGTTTATTGAGCAGAGTGAGATGTTCATTTGGGGTAGCTAGGTGGTACAGTAGTGAATAGAGCACTGGACCTGTAGTCAGGAAGATCTGAGTTCAAATCCAGCCTCAAATATTTATGAGCTCTGTAACCCTGGGGAAGTCATTTGACCTCTGTTTGACTCAGATTCTTCATCTGTAAAGTGGGGACGATAACAGAGCTTACTTCGTAGGGTTGTTATGAGAGTCAAATGAGTTCTTGGCACATAATAAGTGTTGTGTAAATGTTAGCTATTATTATTATTATTATTGTCAGACCTGTGTTTTAGGAATATTAGTTAAACAGTTATGGGGAGATTGGATTGAGTAGAGGAGAAACTGGATGTAGGGAGACTGGTTAGGAGACTATTATGGTTGTTCAGGAGATAGAAGAGGGGGTTGCTGTATGAATATAGAGAAGAGGGTGAGTGGAGGGAGGGAGATGCAGTGTTAAGGTAGAAATACTAAGATTTGGCAACTGACTGAAAATGAGAAGTGAGGGAGATATAAGTGTTGTAAAATGATGGGGTTATCGTAGATGATTCTACAGATCCCTTCCAGAGTCTTATCCCTCTAATTAGAGGAATGTTAAGGAATGTTCATTTGGCAGCGATGTATGGCTGGGGTAGTAATTTAGGGATGAGCAAATCTAGGCTACTAACTGTTTCCCAAATGAGCCCTGTACTTCCTTAATTCTGTGGCTTTTTTTAGGAATTCCTGTCCTTCTTCAGGTCTACCTAATTCCTGGTTATTCTTCAAGGTTCACTTTAAATACCATCACTTCTTTCCCAGATTCTTCTAGCCAGAAACAGTCTCCCCTCCCTCCCATTCCTGAAGGGCGGGAAGGGCAGGACCTTTTTATCTCCCACATTGCCTATCATGGTCTCTGGCATATAGTATATAGATTCTCAGTAACTTAGTAAATTAAAGAGTTAGGACTGATGAGCTCTGAGAGGAGAAAGTCAATCTTCCAGTCAGGCAACAAACATTTATTAAGCACTTATAAATCAGGCACTATGCTGAACACTGGGGATATAATGGAAGGTGAAAGATGGACCCTGCAGCTTCTATCATTATTCCTGACCAGGTTGCTGTTGGCTTACTCATTCTGAGCCTTGTCTGTATGTAGATTATAAATGCATAGAAACTCCATGTTTCTTAACTGATATTCATCACATTGATCCTCATATTGTGATCATAGTCCTGTGGTTTTTGTACAAAAGGGTGGGCAAGATCTTATTGTTACTGGACAGTGTTATGGTTCTGAAGAGCATAGTTATATGGCTGGCTTTTCTTGTATGTCTATATTTGTACTGCCCTGAGGTGCGTCAGAAAGGCTCCCCATTGGGCTGTAATTTATAAGCTCCTTGAGTTCTAACACAAAAGTAGTACCAAGAGTTCCCTTTCCCCCTTCAATAGTGTCTATTCTTTTTTAGACCATCCTTTCCACCCTCCTTCAGGTACCAAGTACTCTTATGTTCTCTTGACCCTCCTTACATTAAACCTAACTTTTCAAGAAAAGATTTAATGAATATATTAACCATGAGCTATTTGAATCTTAATAGGGGATAAAATCTCTGATAAAAACCAAGAGAATTGATCACTAGTTATATAGAATTTCAGACCTTAACAATGTGGGTGGGGGAGGTACTTCTTTGGACAAGGGACCCTTTCTGAAAACATGTGTAGGCATCTACCTGTTGGTTAGGCTGTCCTAATGTAGACCAGAGATATGTTTTTATTATTTGTTTTATTTAAGCTTCATATTTCCTGTTCTTAAGATGTGATGCATGGGATGATTTAGCTTTCTCTCTTAAAACAAACACAGTTGCTTTTTATTTATGTAATCTGATTTTTATCTCTGTGTTGGTGGCTCAAGATGGAAAACAAAGTTCCCTGTTTGGCCTTCATTTTTGTCTTTGTACTGCTTTTTTTTTGGTAGTAGTTAAATGGTTCTTTTAAGATGTCCAATAATGAACTTTAGTGTTTTCTAAATTTAGTGAACTTATGAGATACAGCAAACATTTAAATATGCATGTTATTTTAAAGGAAAAAATAACGGTTGAGGGTTCTGTTGTTAGTTGACTACCACAGCTATTTGTAAGTATTTGTGCTAGACACAGGGAAATTCAAAGATGAAAAATCACTCAGTATCTGTCCTCAAGGAACTTATATTCTAATCAGGTATTAAGATAGATAAAAAAGTATAAGGTAGATGAGGAACAGAACAGAGAAGAGAGTCATACAAAGTATTCTACGAAAATTTGAGGAAAGAGAGACCAGTTCCAACTAGAGGGATCAGAGAAGCCTTTATGGAGGAGAGAGTACATGACTCTTTAAAAAAATATTTTCTTGTATCACTCTCATTTCTTTCCCTACTTTTTTCCTTTACCTCTATTATTTGAGTTTTAAAATTGTTTTTGAGTGCTTCCAGGAATTCTTTTTGGTTCTGGGACCAATTCATATTTTTCTTTTTTTTTTTT
>CM053593.1:238322753-238341359 GCA_028646575.1 Pseudocheirus occidentalis | reverse complement strand
TTGTAGAGGTCCTGGAACATTGCTGTTGGTTCAGAAGCCCTGAAGGAGGATTTTCTTGTGGTACCTTCACAGATATCCTGGAAGAGGGCCTTGCTGATGTTTTCAGGGGTTCTGGGACTGTTCTGCAGGCAGAGAGTGACTTGATGAGGACATTGACAATGTATATTGTGGCTTTGTTGAGCTTTATCTCCCCATGAACAAGGATTGCTGAGTATTTGCCTTGTGTCGAGATGAAGCATTACATTTTTAAACTGTTCATCTATAGTTGGCAGGGATACTTAAGTACAGATTATTGGCTCTTGGTTCTAATTGAATTTGATACCACTGCTCTGGAAGACCATCTTCTTCAAGTCTGAATTTCACAGAATTATAACTGAAACCTCAAAATCCAGGCATTTTGACATTTTGTTTCAAATAAATACATGAAGATATTGTAATAAGAAATAGACGTAGCAATAAATTGTTTATATACTTAGCATAAAGCAGAAATATTGAGTATATTTGATCAGGGAAAAAATGGAAAGAGGCAAAGTTGGCTGAGTATGATTTGTGCCAGGAGTAGTCAAAAAGCAGCAATGCAAATAGCAGACTCAAAGGAGAGCATTTAAACTTGTTTACAAGTGCCTGATGAGAAACGCAAATTTGAAAGGGCCTTTGATGAAACTTGGCTTGGCATTCCACAAAGTCTAAGAAAGTGGCATCTGGGGCTTATTTAGGCAGTTTGGGATAAGGAGTTGTTTAAATTGCAAACACATATTTGCTAGTGATGGGACTAACTTCAGATGATTTCTAAGTTTGCTTTGGAGAAATAACCAAAAGACTGGAGGTTCCCTTTAAACCTCCTCTGCTGCTAGGGCTGCACAACTGAACTGGAGCTGGAATGATGCTAGAGGCCACTGAAGTGGCCTTTAGTCACGTCAGTTATAACTGGAGTTGGAGTTCATTATCACTCTAGTCCCAACCCAAGTCACAGTAGGGCCAGTGTTGAGTTGAGAGGCTTGATTCAGTTTGGACAAAGAGGTGGGAGGACTTTGCTCTGTTCCATATGCATAACCATGCTAAAATGATTTCTCTAAATAAGAATTACATATGAAGACTTCAAAGGGACTTAAGAAAAACGTGTGTGAACTCCCGCCAAAGTAAAATGTATGCTAAATGAAGGCAGGGACTCTAATTTTTCACTTTGTATCTCCAGTCCTTATCCTGGTGGCTTGAATACACATAGCAATCAAGAAATGATTATTGAATGAATGGTGACAATTGGAGAAAAAAAAACAATACAGCAGAGAATAAAAGAAAACTTACAAGGAAGCAAAGAAAAAAATGGATAGCTCTCAATACAATGTGTAATATTCATCGTACAGGCTTTCTTGAAATGAAAATTCATTGCTATATATTTTGAATCCTCTCTTATGTTGGCTGTGCACATGATATGTTTTTCCTTTTCTTTCTATTTAAGTTTATGATATGTTTCTTTTTCTTTTCTCTAGTCTGTGTTTGAGTCTAAAAGAAAAGGAAAAAAACAAGTTAACAAGTGGGAGAATTTTAAATGATATTGACATGATTGACTGAAACCAACAAAAAATTTAAAAGAGATGAATATGAAGTTATGTCTTAGAGACAGCATTTCTGGGCAATTAATAATCCATTTGTTAATTAGACTAGTTGGCAATCTAGTCAGTAGTTTTTCTTGGTAACCAAAGACAAAAGACAAGAGCCTGAAAACTTCAAATAATTCTTGAAAGGGAATTTCCTTGACAACTGAAAATCAACCCTGATAGATGGACATTTAATGAGAAGGTGGGCTAGAAGTCTTCAGTTCCTCTTGCTGAGAACATGGTTTGATCATGAGACTCAACTGCCTTTAGCAATCTGGACAGGGGAATCCATCTCCAATCCAAGCTGGGTCACCCTAAACCCTAATGGAGAGGTACGAGGCAGGGGCTCCTTTCCCCAGGCTAAGGACTCTCACAGACTGGATTTTGTTTACACTCTGTAAACCAAAGTTAGGTCTTTTAATTGGGTGGGGTCCCACCCAAGTTAAGGAGCATGTACCTTGAAGGAGAGGACAATCTCATCAATCAGTCAGTTTCTTTCAGAGAATGGACCTTAAATGAGAAAATAAAAGAGAAAAGCTTGGATCCCAAATTAATAATTGATTATTAACATAATAGTAAAATAATAAAAGTAAAAATAATCATTTTTCTCAGATTGAACAAAGCAGAGATAGAAGGAATGGAAGAAGAGAAGAGGGAAAGAGGGAGGAAGGGAAGGAGGAAGGAAGGCAGGCAAGAAGGAAGGAAGGCAGGAAGGAAGGCAGGAAGAAAGGAAGGCAGGAAGGAAGGCAGGAAGGAAGGAAGGAAGAAAGGAACGCAGGAAGGAAGGAACGCAGGAAGGAAGGAAGGAAGGAAGGAAGGCAGGAAGGAAGGAAGAAAGGAAGGAAGGAAGGAAGAAAGGAAGGAAGGAAGGAAGAAAAAAATGTATAACTTCATATTCATCCCTCTTAAATTTTTTAAGTTGGTTTCAGTTGACCATGTCAACATCATTTAGAATCACAATTCTCCCACTTGTTATATTGTTACTTCCAACTTCATGCCACCCTCAAATTTTATGTCTTTTTTGCCTTGGTCTCCCTTGGTCACTTGAGATGATCTTTTACTTTTTAAAAGACCTAGAATTTCATAAGGTAGGAAGCCCCTGGTCAGAACCTTCCCTGCACCTTATAGTATTAGAGGGTTGCCTTTAGGCACTGAGTGGTTAAGTGCCTTGTCTAATGACACACAGTCAGGATGTCAGAGGCAGGACTTCTAGCCAGATCTTCCTGTTTCCAAGACTAGCTGTGTTTCATGAGACATTTTAAATGACATAGTCTTAAAATAATGCTGGAATATTGCGTCAGAGCCTCTCTCCTGACACAAAGATACTTTAGGAATCTCTAGCCTTCTCTATCTTATTTGCCTCTCTCACAAAGGTTAAAATCTAGGAATGACCAGACCTAGCTTTTCTCAATGGTAGACTCACAAGGTATGAAAACATAGAATAAGTGCTAAGGGGAGAGGAAGAGAGAGTGTGTGTTCCCATCCAAATGCCCCCTAGTGTTTTTATATGGGAATTTCTTCCTGACATTTCTCAGGAAATTTACAGGTTTTTTCTGAATCCCAAATCCCAAGAAAAATTCATCAAGAAATTGGGAAAGAATATGATGGGTTCACCTATGAGAATTAAAGCTTAATATACAGATATTTCTGGTTTAAAGGAATCCATCAAGGTTAAGTCAAAAGTAAGAACGACTATACATGTATAACCTATATCAAATTGCTTGTCTTCTTAATAAGGGTAGAAAGGACAGAGGAATTGAAACTCAAAAAAAAATTGTTTCAAGAATGTTAAAAATTGTTTTTACATGTAAGTGAGGTGGGTATAAAATACTAAACAAATAATTTAATTTTTTTTTTAAGTCGAGAGCAAGATCAAGAAACTCAACATGCAGAGTCAAAGATTAAGGTTGATATTTCCAGAACCAGGACAGAAGCACAGAGAAAAGTGGTCATGATCTAATCAGCCATTTTGTAACCCTGTTAGAAGCATGTGTACATGATCCTGTCTACTACTAACAGTGAATCATTCTTACAAGCAAAATACATATTAAGAAATTTATATGCATAGTCTATTTTATGCAAGTCCTATAAGTAGTGTTCCAAGAAATAATGCTTGGGAAGCAAAATAAGCCCTTAAATTGACAAATTCATCATGATTCTATATAGTATCACCAACCTTACAAGGAGATCTGAATGTTACCTGACTCAAATAACATCCAACAATGTTGTTGACATTTCCCCACGTTTAAATATTTACTATAGGCTACAGTTTTTTGTAAATAGTAATAAACTTAATACTTCTTATTTATTGAACAAATTTTTTAGATATTCATGATAATGAGTAGAGCATAAAGAATGTTGGAAGTATTTTAAGAAAGATAAAGAAAATCAGCTCATTGCCAGATACGTTTCAATTCATTTAATTCATTGTTAATTTTATTAATTTCTAATTTAATAACAAATCATGCATTTATTATTCTATCTTTGTAACAAAAAACCTTTAAAACTTTTAATATAAACCTACTAAAAATGTTTCACTGTTTATTATTATAGATTATAAGCTGTACCATTCAATTATAAGCTCCTTGAAGGTAGGAACTAATTTTTATCTCTTTTTATATCCCCAATGATTAGTACAATGAATGCCTGGCAAATAGTAGGTGCTTAATAAACATTATCAATTGATTGATCACTTACTATTTTTTAATATAAATAAAACATCATGAAAATATAGAACATGATTTGGGTAATTAGCCATGTAGCATGGAGTAACCCATGCTACTCCAAGAATTTCTTGTTCCTGAAGTCCAAAGATCAATATATATTGGAATTTGAAAAAACTAAGTGCCCCCATCCTCCTAACCCAGAGACCTTTACAATTCCTTTGACTCAGAGCATCTTCCTGATAGAGGATCCAGGATTGGGGAAAGCAAGGATTGTGCCTCTCTTCACTTACTGAGGCAACTTCAACTGCCCTGTTGACCACAGCAGGCATCAGCCTCTTCATCTTGCCTCCACTGCTGTTGCCTGCACAGGGCTTAGAAGGTAGGGGGAAAAAAAAATTTTAATGCTTGCTAACTGACTGCTCTTGGCCAATATCATAATTCCCCCCATCCCCAGTCCACCCCCACCATTATTGCTGTCCCCGGTTCTATTTTGGTGCTTCATATTGTCTTGCTTTCCTTCTAAGAAGCTACATCACTCCACTGCTATAAGCATCACTAGTCCTCCCCCTGCCTATTCTCTCTTTCTGCAAATGTTCTCTGGGAGTTGCTCCATCTTCTCCTCTTCCTCCTCCTCATGAAACAGAGCCAGTTCTAGAAACAAGCCTCAGCAATATTGCCTGAAATCTCTACTAAACATGTTGCCTACAACATCTTCATGGCTCTGGGCTATTTATTCATTTTGTTTTTTACTATCGGCTATTCACTCCTATCCTTTTATGTTGAGTGCCATAATCTACAAAGGACCTCTCTGGGTAGAATGGGAATGATTTTGTTTTTACTTCACTGAGGGATCCCAGACTTGCAGGGAACCTTTTCTCCTGTTCCAGTCTGTTCCTGCCTAAACTCCATGGAGCAGAGGGCCAAGGATTCTGAGGAGCCCTTCTCCCCAACCTAACCCACTCCCTGCACAAATTCCCCTAACTCAGTGATGGACAGGCATTGCTTACACCGTTTCAACAAGAGCCGAGGCACCAACTTCAATTCTTCCAGTAAAATGGAGGAGTACCAAGTCTTATTATCTGCCCTACAATTATGCCCACAGTGAAACACAGAGAAAGAAACACAAAACCAAAGATAGACACATAGAGAAACACAAGGAGACAGAGGAACACAGAAGCAGAGAAATACAGAAATAGAAAGAAACGGAGGAGAAATATTGACAGACAGACAGACAGAGACATAAAGAGAAACAGAAAGGCAAAGAGAAGGAAAGACAGAGACAGAGACAAACAGAAACAGTAGCAGACAGAGAAAGAGAAAGGATTTAATCCTATCAGATGTCTTTTCAGGCTCGCATCTGTGTTCTCTTTTTTAGCATATATTTTTTGAGAAGTCTTACACACCAGGGGAGTTTCCTGAAGTCTTAGATACCAAAAGAATCAGAGGACTAGACAATGATGAACATGTTTCACAAAAATGGAGACAATTACTCCTTTCTTTCTTCTGCTGAACCTGTTTTTCTGGGTTGCCTGTATTTTCATTCATGACTGAGGGGGAAAAGAATGGATAAGTGCTATCATAACCACACACTGTCAAATCAGATCATTACTAGAGTACTTGTGTGTCCCAAAGAAGTTAGTCATATTTTTAAACTTTTCTCAACTATTTACTGATATCCTTTGTTTTTATATCATCTTAATTTCCCAATACAGTCCTTTTCCATCCCTCAGCCAAGAATGCTTGTTAAAGAGGGCAAAGAAAAAAATGATTTAGCAAAACTAACCAACACAGCAGTCAAATCTGACAGTAAATGTTCCACATATGACAATAACTTCCACCTCCAAACTCTCCTCTACAAACACAGGAAGGAGATCACTCTCAAGTTAAAATGTTTTTTAAAAATCAGCACTAAAGTTCTAAATTAAATCAATGGTCATTATTCTTTGGTTATATAATATACAACAATGCTTGGGATTTGTGCTTCATGAGTTGCTGTGGCCAAAGCCGAAGTGGCTAAATGTCTCCATTCTTAGACTGGTCCTTGGACAGCAGACTCCAGCTGTCACCAGGATTACACTAGGAGCCTTCAAGAGTGACAGGAACTATAAGAATTTTCATTTCTCTGACATAGCCTTCAAAAACCTGGTGTCACCTCCATATCATGGTTAGGCTTCAGAGTAGGATTTTTGGAATTTCTGTCATGCTTTGAAATCACAAGTTAGCTAATAAGGTTACATGGTCAAATTTCTGTGAGAAAGGATGGTATTTGCCTCATTTTATACCTAAAGAAACTAAGACATTAAGTATTCTAGGTCAGTGGTTCTTAGCCATTTTCATTTCATGGATCTCTTGAGCAATTGGGCAAAAACTATGGACAGACCTCTTCTCATAAAAAAAATAGTTTTAAATACATAAAATTACAAAGGAAATCATAGGCTAGTGAAAATAAAGGTGTGATTTTTTTCTCATCCAAGTTCACAGGCCCTCTCAAATCTATCTACAGACCCATTGGTCAGGAATCTCTCCTTTTGACCTGTGATCATTTCCAAATTTTCAACAACTATGCCAGATCAGATCTCACCCCAGTTCACTAGGCTATACTCATTTCAGGATCAAAGAACCAGATCCCTGAGTGCATGACTAACAAAGAAACAAAACCAGATCTTGACATGCTCTGGCTTCATGTCTTAAAAATCAGTGCAACTAAAATGATAATTGAACCCATTATAAAAGTTGGTATTGAGAGACAGGACCAACAGCAGCCCTATAACTAACCAAACCCCATCAGCATTTGTAATGCTATGCATAAGCAGATTCCTAAAAGAATGTTACTGTGAACAGCTTTTAAGGTTTAGATTACACAGTAGAGTGAACACTCTGTTTATTCCATTACATATCAAGGCAATCGTTCAATCAATTCACAATACAATAATCAGTCTTTTACTCATGGGGTAGCCATACATTAATCTTCCACTCGTGAGGCAACCATACATAAACTCAATCAATCACTAAATACAATCATTAGAAAACCACAGAAATCCTCCACCCCTTGGTGTCCAGCAAACCTCAATTTCATCCAACAGGAGGCCTTTTCTTCATCTTGACTCAGGGTGGTCTCTCTAATTCCCTGGATCCCCTTCCATGGTCCCAGTTTCTTCCTCAGTCCACCAAACAGTCACCTGGATTCAAGGGCAGACAGCTCCAAGGTCCTTGTCCAGTCCTCCAGGCAGTCCCTGGAACACACTGAAGTTCACAGGGTCAAGCACATCTCAAACCTTCACCACTTCAGTTGCCAGGAACTCAAAGATCAGCCAAGGCCAAGGCACAAACCAACAAATGCTTATCCCAGTCATGCTTCTTCAGTCCTCCAGCAGTTCAGCTGGCCTTAGGACTCAGGAGAAATCTCGTCCTTCCAGGCAGCCTTCATCAGATTCTGATCTCAGGAAAACTCCAACTCAGTTCTCAGTCAGCTTCCAGATGCTAGGAGAGAAACTCTCTCTCTCTCTCAAGAAAACTCCAATTCAGTTCTTCAGTCCAGCAGCCCAGCTCCCAGATGCTGGTAAAATCCTGCTTCCTCCAACAGGAGCCACCAGGAGGAAGATTCCCAGTTCTGTCTCTCTGCCTCTAGAACTCTTCTTACATACACACACTGGCCTCCTGTCTCAGCCAACCCCCTTCTGCCATCAGCAACAGGGGAGTTCATGCCCTCTCAATAGGAGGCAGAGCTCACACCTTCCATACTTAGCCCTAAGTTACTAAGGGCTAAGTATCTGCTAAAGTGATTACTGTTGCAGCATTTTAACATCTGTTATGTGCATCATAATCCTGATCTATATGATAATAAATCACAGAATAGTATGATGGAGTTTTACAGTAATTGTTTCTCAAAGTTAACATTCGTTATAGAAATAAAAAGTCAAGAAAAAAATGATAATTTTGTTTTGCTTTCTGCATTCAAAGGAAAACATTTAAAAGAAATCTTGTCATAATGCTGCTGATATTCTAATACTCAAGAGACAATCTGGAATAATGAATGGATAAAGACTGAGCCTTAGAGCCGGGAAGACCTACATGCAAATTCCTCCTCTGATACCTATGGGCAATGTGATCCTGGGCAAGTTGCTTCACCTTTAAGTATTTTGGGAAATTCTCTAAGACTATAAATTGAAGAGTAGGTACTGACCAGCATTGTTAAAGGGAGTTTCCTTATCTAAAAACTGCCAATACTAATGACATCAAAAGTCCAGACTCCAGCCCTATCACTATCTCTATATACTCTCTGGTCCCATCTGTAGGCAAGACAGTTTTATTTGCTCTATTTGTGGTATAATGGAAAAAACTAAACTAAATTAAACAAAGCTTTGGACTTAGAATCAAGAAACGTAGACACTATTCCTTGTCCTATTACTAAGTGGCCATGTAACTCAGAACAAGAAATTCATTTCTCTATTTTTCAGTTTCCTTATCTTCCAGATGAGGGGATTGGATTACATTCTTTCCTTCCCATCTAAGAATGTCTATGAATTTCTTCTTTATTGATTACTTACTATGTGTCCAAGTTTGTAGCAGGTGCCAGAAAATTACAAGTATATTACATGGCTCCTGTCTTCAAAGAAAGGATAGCCCCATTAAAGTTTTTGGTGGTTGCTCTAATGGTTTTTCTCACACAACACAGTCAATCCAAGAGGCCAGTGAATCAGAAATTACATATATTTCATGAATCAACCAATGTAGATATTTTGGTCATTTTTGCTGAAAGTTCTTAGTTTTCCTGCAAAAACTGAATTTCATGTTTTTCCCCAAAGATCTACCTCTGTCCTTCTTACCCATAAATCCCATCCCATACATTCCATCCTGTAAGAACCAATTTGTGTGCCACTTCAATGAGGCCAGCTCAGACCATGCCTAAGTACAGAAATCCTTCTTTCCTATAAACTGATGGTTATTATTGTCCTACTCCTTTGGAAAGTTATCATGCACTATGTCTTTACAGTACTGTATTATGTATTTATCATTAATTAGGTTGTAATTCTAACAATGTATAGTAATATGTTATATTACTTCATTAAGTTATTGTAGTATTCATTGTCATTATATTACATACTAATTTTCAAAGATTTTTACCTGCTTTCCTAAATAGATTATAAAACCCTAAGGAAAAGCATTAACACCCTTCTTTATATCCCCCACACAAGTGGCCATTATGTTTTGCTACTTGTGCTAATGCTTCATCAAAGTTAAGTGTGGTAGCAATCAAGTGAAATTTTCCTTTAAACAATACAGTCTATTCATCCTTTCCCTCAGATGTACCAACTTATTGGGAGCTCAATAAACTATTTTATTGACTAAAATGCCTCTCTGATGTGGAGACCTCAAGTGGAAAATTTCCCAAGACAAAAGCATTCCACTCTATTCTCTTCTGGGTTCAACTCACAGGCCACAAATATGTTGCCAGGAGATCTTACTTTGCTGGAAGGTAATGAAGCAACTAACTGTGTTTCATTAGAGGATCTTTGGGAATTGATGTCAATCTGGGCTCTTGCTGAGTCTTAGAAGCCAAAGTGCTGAAGTTGGGTGAGAGATTTTATACCCTACCAATTTAAATGATATAAAAACAGCTGTCTTTTTAGACAACAAGTGGCTATCATTAGCATGACAGTAGAACACTGGTCATGTAAAAATATCATAAGGGCAGTATCTCACTGGGAAGCTCCCAGGGAGCTTGGGACACTAGGGCAAATGAAAGATTTTCTTTCATGTCCATCTGCTCCCAAAGCACTGTGATATTTTAAGAATAGTAATCTGCCCAGTGGTTTGGGGGCAATTTGCTCTTGAGAAATAAATCTAAACCCCCAATCAGCAAGCATTTATTAATTGCCTATTATGTGCCAGGCACTGAGCTAAGGGCTGTGCATAGAAGACAAAAATGAAGCAGGTGATAACCTCAAGAACTTTAAAGTCTTGAAGCATTCCTCTGTGCTTTGCCTGGGTTATACAATAGGAGGTTTGGGGAATCCATGTGGTACAAAGTAAAGACTGTGAGATTTGAAGTTGGAGAATCTATGTTTGAATCTCGGCTCTGCTTGTGTGACCATGGGCAAGTCACTGAACTTCTTGGAGCCTCAATTTCTTCTTCTGTAAAATGAAGGTGTTGGACTGGATGACATGTAAAAGCCCACCTTGCTTTGAATCTATGTTCCTACAATCCTATGAATGCACTATTTCCCCTTGTTTTAAACCTCAGCCGCTGGTGGAGAGCAATACCTTAGGGTCACTGTCCCTCATTCCCAAGCAAGGTGTATGAAAAGAGGGTTGGATCACATTTCAGGTTGGGGAGGAAGGCATCTCTGAGTTTGTAGAAAAGATACCCAAGAGTAAGAAGAGAAATGATGCTGAGTCATGCTGCAGAAAATAAAAAACCATGATTAACAGCTGGGAATAATCAGAAGTACACCGCATCTTCTCTAGTAGGGGTCATCATCCCTCCATTGCCCCATATTGAAAGGTTTACCCCCTAGGATACCCTTCGTAGTGTACCCCTCCCTCCAGACAACTTGGGAGCTGTAAGGATGAAACAGGAAAATAGCAAAGAGCCTCTCTTATGGGACAATTTTTAAAAATAACAGATGGGGAGAGAAGGTTGCATGGGAAGAAGGGGAAAAGGAGAGTTAGAATGGAGAAAATTTTCTCACACAAGGCATAATCGATTCACACCCATGCCCTCTCTCTATTTAAACATCTTCTAATTGCCTTAGTAATGGTAAAGGTCTTAGGAGTTACATATATCATCTCAGTTTAACATTATTGAGTCCCTTATAATTATTCTTTCATGTTTACCTTTTAAGTTTCTCTTGAATTTTGTGTTGGATATCAAATTGTCTGTTCCGTTCTGGTCTTTTCATCAGGAATGCTTGAAAGCTCTCTTAGAGAGGAATAATAATAAGTGCTTTGCCTATCTAGATCACATTATTGTGAAGCTCAAGTGAGAAATATTTTCCATTGCTTTGCTAAAATATATCATATAAATAAAAATTATAATTAACCAGATAAATCCATCTTAAGGAATAATTACAATTAAAAACAGCAACAAAACACTTCCAGCTAGATTTCCCTTGTAATTTAATCAACTGACTCTGGTCACACACCTAATAAGTGCCTGAGGCCAGATTTTAACTCAGAAATGAGTCGTCTTCAGGCCGAGCACTTGCTCTATTGTGCTGCCTAGGTGCCCCTTGGATGCAAGATAACTTTGATGCAAGATAAAGCAAAAGCCAAAAGAACCATCTATACAATTTTAACACCATTGAAAAGATCAACAAACTTTAAAAGACTTAAAAACTTAAATCAATGCAACAACCACCTCTATATTCCAAAGGACTTAGGAGGAAACATGCCACATGCCTCCTGACAGATAGACAATGTACTCAGGATATAGAATAAGGCATACTTTTGGACATGACCAATGTGTGAATTTGTTTTGCTTGACTATTTCTTGCAAGGGTTTTGAGTTTGTCTGTTGTCAATTAAGGTGTGGGAAGTAGGAGGGAAATTAAAATAAATACTAATTTTAAAAAATAAAAAATTTTAAAGGAAATTTTCCTTGGAACTTTGGGGTGAGTGTAATGAACCAGAGAGTGGGAGAAAATCCTGAATCCCTTCTCCTTGGAATAAGACTGCTCCAGGGCTGAATATAGTCCAAGGGAGTCTAAAACAAGAGTCTTGTGCTGAAAATGGGCCTCTTGACATATGAAAAAAGAGATAAGTGTAAGATGTACTATGACAATTTGTAAAAAAAATTATTGAGAAAAATAGTACTGGAATAGAAGTACCATTTCACCTTTTACCCTGAATATTTTTATTTTAAGAATCTTTTATCAGTGGTTATTTTAAGTACACAATTCTTAAGAGAATAAAACATATTAGCCAGAAATCTATTTAATTTACCAAAGAACATCTGGAGTCAGGCAATGACAGCTGTTTAAAAAAAAGTGGTGGCAGGGAGGAAGGAGAGGAGACTAAGAAAAATTCACTCAATTAAATAGCAAGATTAAAATGATGTACTGGTTGACATTAATGAATATCCATCTTTGTGAATTACTTCTTAATTGGGGAGGTTTTTAAGGAAAAAAATAGGAAGTGATAAAAATTTTGAGGAACAAATCAAAATTCTGAAATTTTTTATTAAAAGAATAAATATTACCTTCAACAGAAAAAAAAATCTGTCAGGACCCTCTTTGGTATTCAGATTTTAATCTAATACCATTTAGTTTTTTTAATCTGGCATAAAATGATTCATTCAGAATGATGCCCTATTTTTTAGCTATTTGGTTTTAACTGAATGGGGAAAATGAAGCAGCGTCAGTTAATTAAAATATATAGGGAAACCCATGACTTTGTCATAAAAATAAGTACGTGGACAGAAAGCCTTGGAACCAGCAGTGCCACGTGAATGTCAATTGGTGGAACTCCTATCTATCCAGTTTAACTCAACAGACATGTATTAAGCAGTATGAAGCACCCATTATGTACAAGGCACTTCTGATTCCATGTTTTCCAAAATAAGGATAGAAGTGCTTTTTTTAATTTTGGCTTTTCTTTGGACCTCTTGGGTAGTATTTGTTAGGGCCAAAACTGTAACTAGTTAAAGAAAAGGATGATATTATTAAGGCAACATTTAAGAATTCTTACAGGGTAGTCCTTTGTTTCATTAAAAGTATTGTTTACACCAACAGGATCAGCTAAGTATACAGAGGGAACAGTAGATTAGAACCTATTTTTGATGCCCTGACTTGGCAACATTCTAGTCACAAAAATTCAGAGGCCATCCAGTCCCAGCCAAAGTAGTACAAGCATCCACTGTATAATATATCCAACAAGTGGTCATGCTGCCTTTCCTTGCAAACTCCCAGGAAGGGGAAGCCACTGCCTTCTAGGTCAGCCCATTCTGTATTTGGACAGTTCTAATTGTAAGGAATTTTTTTCTTTTAATCAAGCTTAATTCTATCTCTTTGAGACTTCCACCTATTTCTTGTAGTTGTATCTTCTGGGACCAAGGAAGTCCAACCCATACATTTTACAAACTGAGGTCCAAAGAGGTCTCTCTTCCAAAGGGTTAAATATATTGACTTAGGTTCCTTCAGTCATCATATTGCATGTTTTCTAGTCTTTAATCAAGTTTATACCTCTCTCATGATCACAGAACTACACATTTTTAGAATTAGAAGGGATCTCAGTGGACATCAAATCTAAACTGTATATTAAAAAAAGCATCCTCACTACTACCTATTCAACAATTACTCCTCTAGCCCTTGCTTAAAGATTTCCAATGAGAGGCAATTCACTACATCCTAAAGCAGAGCATTGTACTTATGAACAGCTGTAGATATTAGGAGACCTTTTTTCTTGATGTTAAAACTAAATTTGTTTCTTTTCAATTTCTATCCATTATACCTAGTTCACCCTCTGTGGCCAAAGGGAACAAGCCAAATCCCTCTTACACTTTAAAAAACCTATTATGCAAAAAACCCTCTTCTCCCCCAACCCATGCCCCAGCCTTTCCAGTCAGAGACATAATTATTTCTCTCTATTATTAATAACTAATTATTGAATTAGGATTAAGTTTTTTCCCCCTTTTTCTATTTCCTCATTCAGAAACCAGCTCTTGTAGTTCAGGCAGCTTTTGAAGTGTAGGACTAACAATGAGAGGGATCTGTTCAGATCTGTTCAAAAGGTACAGAAATTTTAGTTTAGATGAACTGATGGATTCCAGCCCATTGTTTTACTCATACAGGTCTGGGACAAAGTAGATTCTCCCATTTTTTTTAATTACCCAAAATGGGGTGATATGGGTATAGACAAGTCTCTTTGACCAAGACTGAGTAGTCAGAGTCATGTCTCCCAGACCCTCATTAGAATAAGCCCCCCTCTCACTAATATCCATGCTTCATTACTTGTTAATCAATCTGAACTGGTTGTCACCCTTAGAAACACCCACTCTTCCAAGGGCATATAAACAGTGAGTGGATTACATGAGGGGTCTTTGGAATTCGAGAGTATCACTACCTCTTTTATTAATGATTGCTAGCATGATTGATAAAATTATGAATTACCCAGAAATTATGTCTCTCAAATTTTTTACTCAACACATCAGCTCAGCATCCCCAGTTGGTTTAACTAATGTGCACATGATATAGCAAGTGCTGTAGAGTGCCTAGAGTTTGGTCAGACATCAAAGATGCCAAGGTCATCCACTACATCCTGGGCTATCACCAGTCATTTTGATTTTTGCCACTGGACTTCAATGACTCTGGAAGAGAGAATGAGGCTGATGACTGTCCACACAAGTCAAGATATCACCTTTGTAATGTCATTGGTCCTCTTCAAAAATGAAGGATGAACAACAGCATGGCATAAGCTTGAGGCCCTTCACCATCTTAGCTGTCCTGTTTTTGATGCTCTCCAGCTTATTGATACCTTTCCTATGTTGCCCAGAAACAGCAAAGTACAGTGAAAAGGGGATTGAATTAAGAGTAAAAGCACCTAAGTTCAAATTTCACTTCTGTATAATCAAAAACAAGTCATTAATCTCTCTACATCTTAGTTTCATCCTTTGTTTAAAAAAAAGAAAAAAGAAAAAGGAAAGGAAAAGAAAAGAAGAGAAAAGAAAAGAAAAGAAAAGAAAAGAAAAGAAAAGAAAAGAAAAGAAAAGAAAAGAAAAGAAAAGAAAAGGAAAGAAAAGAAAAGGAAAGGAAAGGAAAGGAAAGAAAAGAAAAGAAAAGAAAAGAAAAAAGGAAAGGAAAGGAAAGGAAAGAAAAGAAAAGAAGAAAAGAAAAGAAAAGAAAAGCTAGGGAAGGGGAGGGTTGAACTAGATACCCTCCAAGGTGTCTTCCAGCTCTAAATCTATAATCCTACAATACTTCAGATATGATCTGAGAAGGTCAGAGTACAATAAAACTATCATCTTTTTATCCCCGGATTCCATGCTTCTTTCAATGTTGCCTAAGCCTACACAAGTTTTTTTGGCTGACATATCACATTGTTGATTCATATTGAGTTTGCAATATACTAAAACCACCAAATCTTTTCCAAACAATCTGCTGTCTAATCCTGCCTCCTCTATCTTGTACTTTTAGATTTAGTTCATGACATTCTAGCTATCCTCTGTACACTTTGAAATCTGCTTTCCACAAATCTAGAGTGTATGTCAGGCTATACTCATCTTTTGCCTATCACAGACTCTATGTGAAAATGGTGGTTTCCTCCACCTCCATGCCCAAATTCTCATTTTTATGACAGTAACTAGTTCCTTCCTACTAATAAGGATCAGAACTAGAATAGATCTGTTGGTGTCTCTACTTCTTGAAGAATGAAGTTGTCATGAGGAGAAGTCTAAAAGGTTTCCTCAATTCTTCTTTGGAGGAAAAAGTTTGGCACCAGTCCAGATAAGTGAAACTACCACCACCACTACATCATGCCCCTGGATCAGACTTATGTTCTATTTCCCAAACTCCCCACCTAAGCATCCTTCTGTTTAAGTGACTATAGTATACTCCTACAGCAAAATAACTTCAGTTTTTCCCCCCCTCTATCTTCTTATAAAGTTCTTTCTAAGCCAGGAGAATAATTTATTTGCTAACAACATTGTAAAAAGAATGACTTTGAGGGACTTAAGAATTGGTCGAGGATTGAGGGCCAGCCTCAGCTCCCAAGGACCAATGATGAAGTAAGCTACTCGCTTCCTAACAAAGAGATGATGGATTCAAGGTTCAGAATAAGATATTTTTAACATGATCAAGGCAGGAATTTGTTTAGCTTTACTACACATATTTTTTCATGGATTTTTTAATTGGGGGGCATGAGAGAGAGAAAATGAGTTTAAATTTAAAAAAATAATTTAAAAAAATTATATCCATCTCCTTTCTCATATCTGTCTCTTAGATTTCTTCACAAGTATAACTTCTTTGTGTACAACAACACTCCACTACCCTTTTACTGATCCTATTTCTTTTGAATAAGAATCAGATTTAATCATATTCCAGTCACTAATTCCATCTCACCCTTTTCTAGATATGTACCACCTTGTCTCTGTGCCTTCTTAAAATTAGGAACCTGGGACTCAGTACAGTATTTCAAATATAGTCTCAGTAGGAAAGAATACAATAAAACTATTACCTCTCTCATTCTGAACAATATGTATCTTTAACTCTAGTTTAGGATAGCATTAGCTTTTTTAACAGCCATGTCCCACCACTGATACATATTGAGTCTGTAGCTGACTAAAAAGAAAAAATTCAAATTGTTTTAGCAGGAACTGCTAGCTGGCTATGCTTCACCTGTCTTGACTTTGTGAAATTGCTGTTGAACCCTAGCAGAAAACTTTCATCTATTACTACTACATTATTCTTATTATTAAAATAAACTATTACATTAATTTAATTAATAGTAACCAAACTATTATATTTAATTTTAATAAATTAATTTAATTTGATTCCTAGCTGGCACCACAGCTAGAATACTGAATTTGGAGTCAGGAAAACAGAAGTTCTTGGTCACTTTATGGCGAAGTGACTGTGAGCAAGTCACTTAATCACTGCTTCACCTTCCTCATCTGTAAAAATGGGGATAATAATTGTACCTACTTCCCAGAGTAGTTAAAATAAAACAGGATAATATTTGTAAAGTACTTTGCAAATCTTAAAGTGCTGCATGAATTGTTGAGTTGTTTCTCAGTTGTGTCCAACTCTTTGTGACCCCAATAGGAGTTTCCTTAGCAGAGATACTGGAGTGGTCTGCCACTCCCTTCTCCAACTCATTTTATAGATGAGGAAACTGATGTAAACAGGGTTAAATGACTTGCCAAGAGTTACATAGCTAGTAAGTGTTTGAAGTTGAATTAGAATTCAAGATGTCTTCCCAGCTCCAGGCCCAGTACTCTATCCACCGCACCACTTAGCTACCCAAAGTGCTATTTAAATCCCAGATATTATTAAGTACATCATTCTTGCCTAGCCAGAACTTTCGAGATGCTGATTCAATCATCCAATATGTTAGCCCTTTTTCTCCCAACTTCTTATAATCTATGAATAAAATAAACCCAACTTATACAGCTTCTTCAAGGCATTAATGAAAATGTTGAACAACATAGATCAAAGAACTCATCCCATTCTGTGGAAAATATCCCTCTGGGTTCGAAATCAGAGAACCATAGATTTGGATTTGAAAGAGACCTGAGAACTCGTCTAGTTCCACTCACTCATTTTTGCAAACAAGGAAACTAGTTATTCATGACTATGTTTTAGAATCTGTCATTGAACAAATTCCAGTTTCACCCTGTGATGCAATCAGCATTTTCCTAACCCAACTCCCTTGATCCAGTTTGTCTAATGAGAACACAACCTGATTGACCCCAGCTTCCCTGCCACCGCTTCCTGTCTAGGGAAATAAAAAATTTCAGCTACATTCTCAGCTTCTCAGACCTGGTGGGTGTCTGAAACCACAGAAGACACCATTTACTGATGACTTACTAACCAGACATGCAGTCAAGGGATCAAGAGGCGGGATAGGGAATGCATCCAGAGCATTTAAGAGTCACTGTATCCTTGCTATATATTCTTGTTGTTTTAGGGTAAAGTAACCTGCCTTTGTTAAATGTCCAATGACTTGCAAGTGCCTCATTTTGTCCTAACTGCAACTCCAACCTGGTATGATTGGGTATCAATCATGCTAACATAACCCACATCTCCCCTATCTTGTCCATAAGGTTAGTATGAGACTGTCAGATGGCAAGACAAGGAGAATGTGATAGTCATTATTGATCACAGTAGCAAGTTAAACTTGATCACAGAAAAAAGATATATATATATATATATATACACACATATACACATATAAACACACACACACATATATACATACATACATATTTTCTAAGCATGTAAACTAAATTACTTTTACATAGGGGATAAGCACTTTTAAGATCTATCATGAACTGGGACCTGTGCTAAGCACTTTTTTTTAATAAATCCTATCTCATTTGCTTCTCACAGCAATACTGTAATGGCTTGTTTACAATATGATACTATTACATTTACATGACCCAGTATTACATCATCAAAATTTCAATGCAGGAAAAAATTCACAAATTTACAATAAAGTATTAAATTTAAGATGCATCATATTTTTAAAAAACTATTTTTATATGAAGCAAATTTTTTAAAAGAAGTTAAAAGGTTTTTTTAAGAAATAGATTTCCAGGGGGGTATTGAGTAATTTTTTTTAAGGTACAGTAGGTCAAACAAGTTTGGGAACCTCTGTGCTAGCTTGTATACATACATACATACATA
>CM053593.1:238304371-238322653 GCA_028646575.1 Pseudocheirus occidentalis | reverse complement strand
TAGATAGATAGATAGATAGATAGATAGATAGATAGATAGATAGATAGACAGATAGATAGATAGATAAAGATAAAGATACACATACACACACATATACTTTAAGGCATATAATACATTTCATATACATTTTCTCATGTGACACAACAATACTGTTAAATATTTGCTATAGATGCTGAAGCCTAGATCAAAGCTTCTCCTCTAAAAGAGAAGGTTAATAAATGTTGGTTGACTATTGACATACTGAAATATACTTGTCTTTTTTATACACCTTCCTGTCCAGGTTGCATATCATCCTCCACCAATGCCCAGCTTTTCATACTGCAGCTCACTCCAGCCATGAATTCAGATACTGGAAGGAAGTGCCCTCTGCCCCTATGGCCTCTCCATCCAATTGAACGGTTCCTCCTAGAAACTCCATTTACAGAGGACATCAGAGCCAGCCATGCCTTATTTTCCTCCAGGCTGCAATCCAAATCTTCTCTAGCATGCCCCAGCACCAGCTATCTTTGCCTCACTTCTTCCTCCCCTCTCCCCTTTTCCAGTTTCTTTTTATATGTTGTCTTCCCATATTTGAATGCAAGCTTCTGAAGGGCAAGGACTGTCCTCGTTTGTACTTGTATGTCTGTGCTCACTGTTTAGCACTACTTGGCAAACTTAATAAATGCTTTTTGATTGACCGAATGTTCTTGAATATAAATTATTCTTGAGTTGAAAAACAAGATTTAAAATCCCCCCAAAGTTACAGACTTGGGGAGGATGTGAGAGTATACATTCTCAATGTAATGTATATTTTGAAATAAATTAAAACTATCTGATGTTAGATTTCTATAATACTTGATCATAAACAGGCATTCATCTGCTATATTTAGACAGCTGGGCACAGCGGATAGAGTGCTGAACTTGGAATCACCAATCAATCAGCCAACTTTTATGTGCTAGCCCAGTAATTCTCAAACTTTTTGGTCCCAGGGCCCCTTTAAAACCTTACAAATTATGGAGGCCCCCAAAGGGTTTTTGTTTATTTGGGTTATATCCAAAACTTTATATCATAGGTGATATCTAAATATTTACTGTATCTGACATTAAAATGGATGCATTTTTGAATACGTATTCAATTAAAGAAACAATAATTCATTACATGTTAACAAATATGTGTTAACATAAATTGCATATTTCAGTGAAAAAAATATGACTATTTTCCTAAACAAAAAAAAAAGTTAGTGAGAAGAATGTCGTTGTTTTATATATTCTTGCAAATCTCTGGATTAGTAGAAGACAACAGAATTCTCATATCTGCTTCTACCTTCAGTTTCTTTAGGATATATTGTTATGGTTGAAGTCTATGAAGAAAAATTGGTCTTGTACTAATATATGGTTAGAAACCATTTATCTATATGGTTGCTTCCTATTTATTGAGAAGGAAAATTCTGAGGTGAATACTGTAGTAATACTTATGTGTATTATTTAAACATTAGATAAAGGGGAAAGGAGGACAATTTTAGCAGGCAAACCAAATCTTAGCATTAAAAGTACTTTTTAGGGGTGACTAGGTAGAACAGTGAATAGAGCACCAGCCCTGGAATAAGGAGGACCTGGGTTAGAATCCAGCCTCAGACAACACAAAACTAGCCATGTGACCCTAGGCAAGTCACCTAACCCCAATTGCCCTACCTTCCCCCCTCCAAAAAAAAGAGTAATTTTTCTTTCTCTAAACCTATATAGGATCTTAGGAACCCCCAAGGGTCTGCAGGCCAGATTTTGAGAACTCATGTACTAGAGACACTGTTACAAGCCCTGGGAAGCCAGAAGTCTTGAGTTTGAACCCTACCTCTGATCCTCAATAACTGTGACCATGGACAAGGTCAAGAACATGTTTAATCCTCAATTTCTTCATTTGTAAAATGTAAATACTTACAGTGACTACTTCATAGGGTGGTTATAAAGATCAAATGAGAAAGTACATGTGAAATGCTAGTTAGTATATTCAAGTACATTTATATATAAAGTTATTTATTGACAAGCTTCTCTCTAATAAAAAAAAATAATTGGGTCCAAACCTCAGAGTATACTCGGTTTTTCCATCTTCCTCATAACCTACAGCTGTTAAGTTTCAGTCAATCATAACTTAACTTGAAGTGTATAAAAATCACTAGCATTTATATAGCAATTTAACAACCCTGAGAGATGAATACTATTATAGTCTTTATTTTACAAATGAGGAAACTGGAGCAGATGCAAGTTAAGTGACTTGCCCAGAGTCACAAAAAGAGTAAGATTTGAACTCAAATCTATCTAATCTCCAAGTTCAGCACCCTAACCAATGTGCCACTTAAATGTCTCTAGTTAACAGCCCTGTATGTAGATTCATTTAACAAGGGGCTAGGTTAAAAGGAATTGCCCTACTGACTACATCTACATCTCTCACATATTTCCCCTTTTTTCCCTTTTCCCACTGCAAAAACTAGGCTTCTGCTTTTCATTATTTCTCAACAAGATTATTAAAACTTTCTCTAATTGGGCAGCTTCTGTGGATAGAGGCTGGGCCAGGAGTCAGGAAAACCTGAGTTCAAATGTGGCCTCAGACACTTAGCTGTGTGGCCCTGGAAAGGTCACTTAACCCTATTTGTAATAATTCATTAGAGAAAGAAATGGCAAACCATTCCAGCGTCTTTGCTAAGAAAATCTCACAGACAGTAGGGACCATGGTGTAGCAAAGAGTCAGAATGACTGAATGACTGAACAGTCCTCCAGTATATTCTGTCTCTCTATCCTGCATAATGCTGACCAAATAATCTGCCTAATGTCCCATCTCCCCTCAAAAACCTTCTGTGGTTTCCCATTGCCTAAAGAATAAATTATAAACTCCTTATCTGACATTGAAGACCCTCTGCAATCTCATTTCCAGTTACCTGTCCAGCTTTAACTCATACTATTCCCTTTTATACCCACAGTGTTTCAGTCCAACTGGACTTCTGTCTATGCTCTGTTCTTATCCCACCCATTTTTGTCTCCATTCTTTGCATACACCATTCCCCAGGTGTGGAAGAGACTTTTCCACCCCATCACTCTCCATTTGGACAAAATTTCAGTTCCTCCCTTTCTTAAAGGCCAAAATCAGGTGATGCTCCCTCCAAAAGGCTTCACTCACATTCCAGCTGAAAACAATCTCTCCCTCCCCAAGCTTCTTATAATTCTACCTGGGCCTCTCTCTCATATATATTAAGTCATCCCCTGTATGGTTGTTTTATGTCTATATCTTTCATCTCCAAAAAATTCTCAGGTAATTAAAAACAAGGATCAAAGGTTTAGATCTAGAGATTTTAGAAGCCAATTAGTCCAAGTCTTTCATTTCACAGATGAGGAAACTGAGGTCTAGAGAGGACTTGTCCAAGGTCACACTGAACCTCTCGATCCATCAATCTTTCCTCTATGTCACTCATATTCCCCAGTACCTGGTACAGCACCTAACACAGTACCTTGAACATAGCAGTTTGTTGAGTTGAAATAAATTGCACGAAAAGCATTGCAAGTGCTTAATGACAAAGCCAGCCTTTGAACTAGTGCTGCATCTAATTAGTATAACCAAGTAGCGGGTACCATTTCCCAATGATGTGGGAATGGCATCATAATGGAAGACAGAGGCCTTGTAAGAATCGGTTTGGCCAGGTTTGTTACCCATTCAGAAGACTGTCGTTTGCATTTTGAACTGACCTTGATTCTTTGGTGTCAGCATTTGCATACCTTGGCAAAGATAGGACTTCCTGGTTTTAAAAAGAGGCCAAATAAAGGCCCATTTAAAAGACTCTTCCTCTATTCTTGAACTTCAAATAGCTTGGAAGAGCAATGTTTTAATGATTTAAGTGTAAATGACCTCCAAGATTCCTTCCAACTGTAGAATTTTATGATTCCATGAATCAAACCATCAGGATTCAATTTCCCCTTTGGGGTGGGGGTAGGGGAATAGGGGGGAGAAACGCTTAGTAAAAGCTCTAATCACAAATAGAAGGATGTGCCCCCTCCCTAAGCTAGGTTTGTCTAGTACAAATGAGTGTGGTCTGCACTTTGGAGAGAAGCTAATCTTACTTTGGAAACAGAACAGTAAAAAAAGATGCCAGTTTGTGGAGCAGAGTTTGTCATTACTAATGTTCAAATAGACTTTTAAAAACCATAAACCCATTTTAGTTGTGCTACCTCCTTGTTAAAGCCTACAGTAAAGCCTCTGTTCCTCACTTTTCTCTAGAAAAAAGCAAATTACATCACAAGGTTAATCATGATGTTAGAATTCAAGTCCTCCAAACTTCTCCTTTTATGCCCTTTGAAATGTATGAAGTAGGGGAGCAGCTAGGTAGCACAATGAATAGACCACTGGCCCTGGAGTCAGGAGCACCTGAGTTCAAATTCGACTTCAGTCATTTAACACAAAAAACTAGCCATGCAACCTTGGGCAAGTCACTTAACCACAATTGCCCTACCTTCCCCCCTACAAAAAAAAAAAGAAGAAATGTATGAAATAGTTTTGTTCCTCAAAGCTCCAGACACTGTATCATTTCCAAATGCACAACCTTTCCCGCCCTTGATGCTATTCCGGAGCTGTAGACACTGAAAGAGCCAAGTACTTATTTCTTTGACAAAAGCCATTTTCTGGAATTTAAGCAGAGTAGTGCCAATCAATTTTTAAAAGAGACCGAAAAAAAGGAAGGACAACCCAGGAGATACAGCATACAGGAACTGATTTTTTTTTTAAACAATATAACAATGTGTTATTTTCCTTAAGGAAAATTTCCCTTCTAATTTTTCTGATTCTACCTAGTCTCTTCATTTGAAAAATGCCCAATGGACATAATCTTAAGCTAAGGAGAAAGCAGTCAAATAAACCACTTAGGTAGTTATTTTATTTTTTAACTATAATAAGGGAATATTAAGTTGGAAGTATGTAAATTTAAGCCTGGTTGCTTTTTTGCCTAATATGTTGAGTGAGAAAAACAAACACGCAGATAGTTCTACAGAGATTTATAAATAAATACAGTGTCCCAAAACTCTTATTGTAGTTTTAAGCTATGAAAGCTTAAGTATAAGAAAGCTAGGAAGGTAGGAGAGGACTAAGCTTTGAACACCAAGCAGAGGATTTTGTATTGATCCTAGAAGTAATAGAGAGACATTGGAGTTTACTGAGTATAGGGGTGACCCAATCAAACCTGGAAAAATCATTTTATTGGCTGAATGGAAGATGGGTTGGAGTGGGCAGAGACTTGAGGCAGGCAGATGCACCAGGAGGCTATTGCAATAGTCCAAGTGTAAGGTAATGAAGACCTACACCAGAATGGCAGCAGTATAAGAGTGGATAAGGAAACATTTTTGAGATGTTGCAAGGGTAAAATCAACATGGCTTAGCAACAGCTTAGACACGGAGACTAAGAGATAGTGAGGAGTCCATAATGACTTCTAGGTTGTTCTACCTCTACAGTAATAGAGAAGGTAGGAGTGGGGAGAGTTTGGGGGGGAGGAAAATAAGGAGTTCCATTTTATTCATGTTGAGGTTAAAATATCTACTTGCCATCCAGTTCAAGATATCCGAAAGGCAATAGGAGATGTGAGATTGGAGGTCAACGGAAAATTAGATTTGAGAATCATCAGCATAAAGACAGAAATTAAATCCACGAAACCTGTTGGGATCACCAATTGAAATAGTATAAGGGGAAAAGAGAAGAGGGCCCAGGACAGAACCCTGTGGGATGATATAGATGATATAGATGAGGATCCAGCAAAGGAAACTGAGGAGCGGTCAAATAGGTGGACGGAGAACCAGAAGAGACTGATGTCCTAAAAACCTAGAGAGAAGAGAGTATCAAGGAGAGGGTGATCAACAGTGTTAAAGACTCCAGAGAGGTCTAGGAGAATAAAGATTGAGAAAAGTTATTGCATTTGGCAACTAAGAGATCATTGCTAAATTTGGAGAGAGCAGTTACTGTGGAATGATGTCAGAAGGTGAAGTGGAGGCACCTATTACAGATCATCTTTTCAAGGAGTTTAGATGGCAGGGATGGAAGGGCAAAGTAAAGTTGGTTTTTTTCCAGGATGAGAGAGACGAGCATATTGGTAGACAGAAGGGAATGAGCCAGTAGACAGGGAGAGACTGAAAATAAAATTTATTGAAGTAGACAAGAAGGAATGGGATTATTTCAATAGGTAGAGCCTTGATAAGGAATAAGGCCATCTCATCATATGAGACGGGGATAAAAAAGGAGATGGTGATGGAAGAGTTTGTATGAGTGGTATGAGATGAGGAACGGGGGGAAGAGGGAGCTCATGGTGAATGCCCTTGTAAAATATGAGGCAAGGTTCTCAACTGTTTTTTGCTATTTTTGAATAAGTACGGAAAAGTTAAGGTGAATGCATAAAAATACACCTACCATTTTAACTTGCATATTGAAATCAACTCATAATTTACTGAGCACTCTTCAAACATGTAGAGATTTAATTAGTTAATTAATTGATGGTTAAATGAATGAATGAATTACTCACAGTAAAGAACTCTCCCTCTCTCATTGCAGGTCAGTACCTTGTCTGCAATCTATGTTCTCAGAAAATTACCTGGTTCACTAAGTGAAATTAAGAGATTAATGACTGGCTCACTGTCATATATTCATATGGTAATAGGAATGTATTGCCTCTATAATTAATGAATTTGAGTAAATAGGAACCTAAAACTAAGGGAAAGAGTATGTACCAACTTTTGAGAGAGGCCAATTGAAAAAAAAAAGTTACAACAAATTCCAGCTTAGATCAAGGAGAAAAACAACATGTGAGGAGCAGAATCAGCCACATATCTTGAGTGATTCAAGAGCATTTATGACAGCAACCTCAGTCTCACATTCCATTATTGGTGATTCATTATCATGAATTCTCACAAATATGCCAGTGTCCTTACTTAAGCTAGAATTCACCATAAAGAAATTGGCTATTCTGTTGTCCATTCTTCTCACATACCTTTCTCATTAATGATTTCCATTGCTATAAAAGGCTGACTGCTCTCCAGAGTTGGTGATTGGAGTTTTATTGGGATATTTGATGTTAATCATCATACACAGAATATTTGATGGAATTTCTTTTCTGATTCATAAGTGAAAAAAGCAACAAATTCAGGTCTCCCACTAAGAGTAAGACTGGTTGATTTAATGATAACAAACCATCCACTATATAGTGTTAGTAATACACCTTGAATTGGGGTTTTTCATTTTATTTTGTTTTGGGGCATTTTCTTCAGTGAATTCACTTACATCAATGCACTCGCATCTCTAAGTCTTGCAGCTTTGCAACAAGCATTTTCTCTCTTTGCTTACATTGTGAGCAGGAAATAGTGCAACATGAGCAACAAATTATGAAAACTCAGAATGCCTGTATAGAATTACTGTTATAACCAAGTAAGGCTCCCAACAATTCAGTGACTTTTTTTTAATACCTTCAGAGAGAGCCTAATGAGGAGCTCCCTCTACCAATTCAGATTGACACCTGCTGTAAGAATATACACCTCAGGGGGTGGCTAGGTGGTGGCTAGGTGGTGGCTAGGTGGCATAGTGAACAGAGCACCAGCCCTGGAGTCAGGAGGACCTGAGTTCAAGTCTGGCCTCAGACCCTTAACACAAAACTAGCTGTGTGACCTTGGGCAAGTCACTTAACTCCAACTGTCCTACCATCCCCCTCCAAAAAGCAAAAAAAAAAAAAAGGAATAGACACCTCATAGAGTTGCCTGAAGCACTAAGAGATTAAGTGACACTGCCTAATTGCCTACAGGATTAAATATAAATTATATTGTTTTTAAAAGTAAATAGCATTTTTCCAGTTAACCAAAATTAATTTTTGCTCTCTCTCCCTCCCTTCCCCTAGGAAGGAAGGAAGGAAGGAAGGAAGGAAGGAAGGAAGGAAGCAAGGAAGGAAGCAAGGAAGGAAAGAAAGAAGGTTACAAAACCCTTGTAACAAAATTGCAGTGTCTAGCAAAACAATTTTCACATTATCCTGTCCAAAAATATATATTTCTCATTCTGCACTGAGTCTATCACTTCTCTGTCAGGGAGGATAGTTTTGGCTTTTAAAGTCCTTTAAAACTTGGCTCCAAACTACCTTTCCTTTCCCAATCTCTATGTTCCAGTCATACTGCCCATCTTTCTCTTTTTCACCCAAAACACTCAATCTCCTAAATTCATGCCTTCTCACTGGTTTTCCCCCATGCCTGGGATGAATTTCTTCCTGATCACTATCTCTTAGAAAACCTTCCTTCAAAACTGCTGAAGTACCACATCCCCCATGAAACCTTTCCTATTCTCCCTACCTGCTAGTGACCCTTCCAAACCCCAAAGAGGTTAACTTTGAGCTTATTTTTCATATATTTATTTTTATATATGTGCTCACTCCCTTGATAGAATAGAAGCTCCTTGAGGGTAGGAACTATTTGATTTTTATATTTGTATCTCCAGTACCTAGCATAGTGACTGGCACAAATCAATCACTTAATGCTTATTGATTGACTAACTAAAAGCTGAAAAAGATCTTAGAAGTCATCTAGTCCTGTACCATCATTTTACAGATGACAAAACTGAGACCCAAAGAATTTCTGGGAATCAAGGTCAAATAGGTAGCCAGCTCATGTCAGAGGTGGATTTTGAGCAGCCTAGAATGTCCCTCCAGAAGTGCATAGCTCCTGGCCCTGACATCAAGTCCAAAGTCAGGAAAAAAACTGGAAGGATGAGCAAAAAAACAAAAATTTTCACAATAAAAAGGTATTATGATGACTGAAATGTACAGTTCACAAACCCAGAAGAATAGAATGACTCACAAACATCTATAGGCAAACTTTCAGGGAAAAACACAGCTTGAGCACAAATTCAATTAGAATTCCTGTAAGCAAGAGTTTAAAAATCTTTTTCTAAATTAAATAAGAGAACTAGAGGGGAAAAGTGGGAAAGAAATAAGAGATGTAGAAGAAAGAATTGGAAAGGGAAATTAATAACTTGGCAAAAGAGTGACAAAATCTTGCCGAAGCAACAAAATCTCTGAAAATTAGAGTGAACCAAATAGGAGCCAATGATCCCAATAAGACAACAAAAAATATTAAAACAAAACAAAAGACTGAAAAAAGAAAGAAAATGTAAAGTAAATCATAACTAAAACAGTAACTATCCTGAAAAATAAGTCAAGAAGAAAAAAATTTAAGAATAACCAGACAACCTGAATACTATGACCCTAAAAAAGCACAGAAATCATATTTCTAGAAATCTTAAAACAAAACTTTCCAGATCTATTAGAACTAAAGGGCAAAGAGGAAATAGAAAGAATCAACCAATTGCCTCCTGAAAAAAAAAAGTCCAAAATGAAAACTCCCAGGAACATAACAGCCAAAATCCAGAGTTTCCAATTCAAAGGAAAACTATTGTAAACTGCCAGAAAGATTTCAAGTACTATGGAACCACAGCCAGGATCACATAATAATTATCAGCCACCACTATAAAGAAACAAAGAGTTTAGAAAATAATATTCCAGAAGGCGAAGTATACAGGATTATAGCCAAGAAAAACTTACCCAGCAAAACTGAGTATAATCCAACTAGGAAAAAGAAATGGACTTTTTGGTGAAACAGAGGATCTGAAAGCACTCCTCATGAGAAGACCAGAGTTCATAGAAACTATGAAGTTCAAACACACGAGTTAAGGGAAATATAAAAAGGTAAACATGAGCAAACAAATAAGGAACTAAATAATATTAGGCTACTGAAATTTAAAAATGAGGAGATAATGCATGTGTCCCCTCTAAACCTGATCACCAAAGGTCAGGGAGAGAGACTAATTAAACTAGACCTGGGAGTAGTTATATCTTATATTATTATAATATCATTATTGTATTATTGTATATGTGTATGTATATTATATATCTATATATCTATGTATTTTGAATATATTATATAATATATGCAAAAATATTATATAATATAATTATTGTTATATCTTAATTATTATAAAAGAAGAAAAGAAAGAGGGTGATTGAGGAATGCCTGGTGGGGAGAGGGGAGAAGATCTCACATAACCACAGAAAACATCTATACAAACAAGGAGGAGGGGGTGGAAAGAGCAGCTGATACTTGAATACCATTGTCCTCTCAATTGATCAAGCTAGGGAAGAATATTGGGAATTGATCAATATAGGGAAGACACAATGCTTAGTGCAGAAATACATTTCAATAGTGAAATGGGAGAGAAAAGAGAAAAGGGGGAATTAGAAGGAGGGCAATTCAAGAGAGGGATTAGTCCCAAACAAAACAAACTCTAAGATGAGCAGAAATATTTAGTTCTTTTTGAGGTGGCAAAAAAAAAATGAGAGACTACCATCATTTGGAGAATGACTAACCCAGTTATGGTATATAAATGTGATGGAACACTACTGTGTTATAAAAAATGATAAAGGAGATGGTTTCAGAGAAACCTAGGAAGGTTTATATGAACCAATCCAGAATAAAGTGCACAGAACCAAAGAACTATTTATAAAATGACAATAAGATGGCAAAGAAAAATTGTTTTGAAAGAATTAGGGACTTTTATCAGTGTAATGACCAACCATGGGACCAAGATTTCAGAGAACTAACAACAAAACATTCTACCCACCTCCTAAATGGGAGGTGAAGAATTCCGAGGCCAGAATGAGACATCAATTTTTTGGATATACCAGTGTAGAAATTGTCTTTCCTGACTATACATGTTTTTAACAATGGTTTTGTTTCTTTTTCATTCTTAACTGGGAGGGAGAGGATTAAAGTAAGAGAGAGAGAAATGTATATTTTTCTGATTAAAAAAATTAAATACAATTTTTTTAAAAGACCAACCAGTGAGATGTAGGGCAAATCACCTAACTTCTCTGGCTCTCAATTTCTTCATTTGGAAGAAAGGGGGTTGGAATCACCAGAAGATTTCTAAGCACCAGATGGTGTCTTCCAGTACTAAATCTATTACAAACTGAGGAATAGGAGTATAAGGAAAAGAGTGAAGAACAAAGGGAAGGTGACTCTCAAAGGACATTAATGTTACTTTTAAGTAAAAATAAATAGTTCACATTTTTATAATACTTTAATATTCCTAAAGCAACATCACACTAAGAACCCTAAAAATAACTAATGCGGAATTAGTTTTAGGAATAAGATTTCAAGGGTTAGAAGGTAGCGTCCAATCCAAAAAGAAGTCTCTCGCTCCACTTTCTCATTGTTACTTGAAATTTCTTTCAATTAATAAAAAAATTATTAAGCAACTTCCACGTGCCCATTATGTTCCTTTAATAAGAAACTATAATTCAATTCATTTCAACAGAAAATACCTTATTTGTGAAGGCATTAAGTGAACACTGTTGACCTGAGGCCTTTCAGCACCCATCAAATCACACACCACTTGAATACTTTACTGGAGCCTGATTTCTACATGTGTACATAGATCCAACCCTAATTCAAAGGAGCGCTATTGGCAAATATCCTGGGGAGCTAAGGAAAGGCCAACCAGTTAATGCTTTTGCAAAAATGTTGCTTTAGAAAAATAATTTGCGCATATAGAGATATATATAATTTGAGCATATAGAATGCCTACCAAAAGAACTTTGAAAGTTTGGGCTGAAAATGCAAATAATTACATTATATTCATTCTATTATTCTGAAGAAAAGTGTCAATAATTCTTCAAAGTGATAAGATATGAGAGAGATGATAGACTGACAGGAAGGAATGGAGGGAGGGAGGGAAGAAGGAAGGAAGGAAGGAAGGAAGGAAGGAAGGAAGGAAGGAAGGAAGGAAGGAAGGAAGGTAGATAAAGCATTTATTTAGCACTTGCTGACTTATTGTGGATACAGAGATAAGCAAGCAGGACCACTCCTACCTTGAAGGAGCTTATACATATTAAAAGAAAGCAGTACAGAAAGATATAGTGAAAGGGAGGACAGGGAGAAATATCCAATGTCATGATAAGGGGAAGGGTCAGAGAATGACAACAGGACCCAAACCAGAAGAATAGAAAGCAACAACTCAGCAATTAAAATCAGGAAAAACAGGGGGCAGAGCCCAGGTTTACAATGGGAGGAAGATGAGGATACTGGCCAGAGAGTAGAAGCCATGGTGAAAAGCCAGAAAGGAAGTGATGATATAGAGATCTGGGCCTTGACAATAATAAATTATCTTGAAGAAAATCATTTCCATAGAAAATGGAACTAAAGCAGCACAAATTTCATAGGGGAAAGAGGTTACTTTCTAAGACCAGATGATAAAGGGGGGAGGAGGCAGGTAACAAAAAGGTGATTGGTATACAATTGGTATCAGAGGAAAATTGAGAATGAGCAAGACAAGTTTAGGAACAAATGAGCTCTATCTATACTGGACTTAATTTTCCCTAAGAGCTAGTTAAGTGGAACAATGCCACTCCAACAGACATGCAGCCAAGGATTAGTGAAACATATTCAGGGAAAAAACTTCTGAGTTCACAAAGTATCTTCCAAAAATCATATAGGCATGATTTGCTGATTAAACTTTCATCTAGAGTATAAGTTTCAAAATGGCTGGAACCATATATTTTTGCATCATAGGATCATGGACTTAGAGCAGAAAGAAACCTTAGAGGTCACATAGACCAATTTCCTCATTTTATAGATTGGGAAACCAAAAGATTCAAATAAATTAAGTAATTTGTCCATGAAGGTAATAAGGGACAGAAACAGGATTAAAATTTGGGTCTTTTGACTCCCAATTCTGAGGTTTTTCTGTTTTCTATGGAAATGATTTTCTTCTAGATAATTTACTATTGTCAGGGCCCAGATCTCTATGTCATCACTTCCTTTCTGGCTTTTCGCCATGGTTTCTACCCTCTGGCCATCATTCTCATCTTCCTCCCATGGTAAGGATCCCTACCTTCCTTATAAGTTGCCTTATAGAAATTTTTTATTGTCCCTACCTCCTTCCTCTCTGTTCTGAACACAATAAGTACATAATAAGCATTTTTATTAAATATCAATTGAAACAATCTCAGAAGGTAGGACCTGCCTATATACAATCAATGTTTAAAAAACAGACACACACAAGCATGACCACATCATCATGAATTCCATCAGAATTTTCCTTTCGATTTAATAAATAGGTAACAATACTATAACATGGTAAATAACATAACAGTCTTAAAATCCACATATATGTATGTATTTTAAAAAGAAAACAATACTTACAACAAATCTGCACAAGGAAAATAGTGACTCACTTTTTAAATAAATAAGATCTAAATAATTATGCCTTGCTAAAATAATGAGAGTTAGCATTCTTTACTTGTATTTATTCTGCACACTTTCTTATGTTAGTCCTGTGCTCAATATATTTACACATACTCCACCTGACTGAATCTCCAAACATTAGTTTTCTTGTGAGATTGCAATACATCTGGCCAGTTTTCAATTTGGATTATATAGAGCCACTGGCCCCTTCCCAACCTTCCAGAGCCCCACACTCACTATGTTACTACATACTCTAAGCCTTCCTGGACCAGATGCTGGCACAATATGTGACACTTTGCAATTCTGCCAACCCTGGCTGATTTGAAAACCAAATATCCATTTTTAAAAGGCACAGTGATATCAAGGATGGTATCAGTGAAGTTCTTGAGATCAATAAAAATGATCATTTATATTAATATACTGTTTCAAGGTTTGTAAAGGGCTTAACCAATATTGCCTTCATTTTATCCTCACAACAGCCCTGGGAGGAAAATGCTATCATTATCCCCATTTTACAGATTAAAAAAACTGAGGCAGATAGAAGTTAAGTGACTTGCCTAAGGCCATACAGTGTCTGGGGCTGGATTTGAATTCAGGTCTTCCAGTCTTCCAGCAGCTTGTCAAACCCAAAAACAGTCAAATTTACCTGAACCATAGTGCTCTTTGGCATTAGGATGACATCAGGCAATAGCCCTGCTCTATGGTGATGGCACTGGCACAGGACATGGCAGAACATTTCATTCAGTGTCCCACACCAATAGCCTTGCTGAACTTCAGAGTCAAACCTCCTGGTCCCATTCAAGGGAACATAATCTAAACCTTTCTCTGTAAATACAATAGCCAATCTTCAAACTAGGTAAAGGAACCCTCCTTCAAAAAAAAATCAAGGCCAGGGCCATAAAGAGAATGGAATACACCTTATCCTGATCTGGTTTGTCAAATATTCATTGTTTATAAAACTGTCAAACCTCCTATTTTAAAAACTTCTCCATCTCCTGAGGAGTCAACATGCATTCCTCAAGGCATAGAGCTAAAACACTGCATGTTCTCCAGTGTCTGCCCTCCATCAAATTTAAATCTTTTTTAAAATAATACTAGAATTTTTCCAATTGTATGTAAAGATAGTTTTCAACCTTCATTTTTGTAAAATTTCAAGTTTCTAATTTTTTTCTCTCTCCTTTCCTCCCCCTCTCCAAGACAGCAAGCAATTTGATATAGGTCATACATGTACAATCATGCTGAACATATTTCCACATTAGTTATGTTGTAAAAAGAAGAATCAGAACAAAAGGGGAAAACCACAAAAAAGAAAAAACAAAGAAAAAAAGTGAAAATAGTGTGCTCTGATCAGCATTCAGACTCTGTAGTTCTTTCTCTGGATGTGGATAGCATTTTCCAGGAGTCTTTTTAAATTGTCTTGGATCATTGTATTGCTGAGAAGAGCTAAGTCTATCATAGTAAATCATCACAGTGTTGCTGTGCACAATGTTCCCCTGGTTCTGCTCTCTTCACTCAGCACCAGTTCATCAAATTTAAATCTTTATGGAAGTCCTGTGAGCGGCTACCCACAGTTGGGACCAAATCTTTGATACTATTTTATTCTCTATTCCAGCTCCAAGCCTCAGAGGATCTTGCATTTTGGAAGACTTCAGTCTTCATAGGCACACACACACACACACACACAATTGTGAAGTAAGCCCACATGATCTAAACTATTTTCCTAGAATATCTGATGAACAACATTTCAAAGAGCCAGAAGGATGGGTGGAGGGAATCACTCCTGAACAGTCAATGTTTGTACATGCTATACAGAATTCTAACAGTAAGGATCACACAGGTTGATGCTGTAATCCATGCATATTTGAGCACTTAGAGGTTGGTACATCTGGTATAAATTAATAACTGACTCACTGATTTTTGTAGAAGAAAGATTTCCAGGAAAAGTACCATGCAGCTCTAGACAAATTTTTGTAAACTTTTTTTAGAGCAATGACATAAAGAAGTATAGATTACATAGCTATCTGTCCCACTGATAAAGAGTTGACAAATTTCCAATACTTTGTGAAATCATTCCCTTTTTCAAGATTGTACCCCAATGTGCTGAAAAAAATTGTCTCAGATATTCAATTATCCTGTATGCTAAAAGTGTCTGTGTGTTGAATGTACAAAAAAGACTAAAAATTTGATCTCATCTTTGAACAGTGGAGAAATATGCTTTTTCAAAATAGACCAAAAATCTTAGGATTGTATCTATGTTTACTACTCACTACAATATGACATTAGACCATTATTTAAAACATAATTTTGTGTTTTGTGCCACATTACCTCAAGAAAGGACAGGTAGATAGTACAGTGGATAGAGTAGGACCCATCATCAGGGAGATTCATCTTCACAAATTTAAATCTGTCCTCAGACACTTCCTAGCAGTATGATCCTAAACAAGTCACTTAACCCTGTTTGCCTCAATTCTTCATCTGTAAAATGAGCAGGAGAATGAAATGACAAGCCATTCTAGTATCTTTGCCACAGAAACTCCAAATGAAGTCATAGAAAGTTGGACATGGCTGCAAAAGGACTATATAACACCACCTCAAGAGGTCACTGAAAATATGAACATCATTGTTGACAAAACCCAAAACTCCAGAACTTTAAAAAAAATTTTTACAAAACAACCACACCGTAAATTCTATGAGGACATTTTTTTGTTGAAGCTCATATGGAAAACCCTATCAAGCATACTAATCCCTGGTTCCAATTGCAATGTAACCTAGAACTATAATAATACTGAACTGCCTTATAGATTTTCTTGTCTGTTCAAGAATATAGTATTCGCTATTACACATTATTGAAATGATAAAAGTATTGATATGAGTATATATGAACATGTTTTATTTAGATGAAAGTTCTGAAACAGACTGAATTTGCTCAGTTCATTGTTATAATCAAAAGTAAAGTCTTGATATTAACAAAACATACACTTATATTCAGGCATTTAAAACTATCCTGGTCCTCATTTAATGATGTCACTCAAAGATGAAAGAATTTTGAATACTTCAAAAGAAACATTTTTTAAATAGATTAAAGTTTGACTTTTTATTTGTTATATTTAAATCATATTATAGTGGGATGATGAGTCAGTATATCTCACATGAGCTCATGAATTTTGTACTATATTTTAATCAAACTGTTAAATTGAGTATTTAATCAAATAGTTGGGGCCCCACAAAATTTTTTTGCCCAAGATGGCCTAAGGTCAGTCTTGCTGGCTGCCAAACTACTCCTCCACAGGATTATTTAAATAAGTAGCAAGGTCTTTGGAGCCATGCTTAATTCTATTCCTCACCATATCACAAAGAAACAGTAAGAAGGCCAACCCAGGTCCATGGAGGCTAATAACTTCAATATCCGCTACTACAACCAGCAACAGCAAACTTGCTCTCTCCATTTTACAGGAGACGTAGAGGGGTTAAATACTGCTTCTTTGAGGGAGATACAGCCATCTCTTGCCTTTCATTTTCATTGTTGTAATCAAGAGGTTGAGGGCTCTTTGAGAACCACACCACATGTAGAATGAAAAGTGACACAGAGTTCAGATAACAGTATCTGCTGCATCCAATTTTTGCCAGGAAGTTAGATTCAATCTATCAGGGCCAAATCAGACATCATACTTCCTATAACATCCCCAGATGGATTTGCAGTTTGGAATCCTATGATGATGCTGAAAGAGATCTATGTGTTGTCCCCTGATAATATGGAAACCCTATTGTATATACTTTGGCAGTATCCAGTCTTTCTCATGAGTTGGCTTATGTAAACTTTGTATTTCCCCCATCACCTTGTAGTCTGCTCTCTGAACACAGTAAATACGTAATAAATATATGTTGTTCCTTTGTTGTAGTGACTGTAAAGTGAAATGGAGAAAGTCATAGACTATATGCTACAAGACAGCTATATTTTTACTATAACTTCTTTTTTTTAGAGGACAATTGGGGTTAAGTGACTTGCCCAAAGTCACACAGGTAGTGTGTCAAGTCTCTGAGGCCACATTTGAACTGAGGTCCTCTTGATTCCAGGGCCAGTGCTCTACTCACTTTGCCACCTAGCCGCTCCTTTACTCTAACTTCTAGAAATATGAGAAAGATATCGTCTGAGAAGAAAGAGGAGCCATGTCGAAAATAAGATCATCTCTGTAAAGCATAAATTTTAAAGCACTACATAAATGCCGTGTATCCTGGTATGGGAAGAGGTTGGGGAAGAAGCTAGATTCTGAGAGTGGAAGAGGCTGCTTGGAAATCCTAAAGAATAAAGGACGTACTGGGGAGGAATATTCAAGGTGATGTAATAAGGACATGAGAAGGCAGGGAGTAAGGAACACAGAAAATGAAATGGGAAGATTTAATGGGAAATTTTTGTTTACATTTTATCTCCAAATTGAATTTAATTCTGTTTAATTCTCTCCCAGAACTGCATTTAACTCTTGCTCCTTTAAATTAGTGGTTTCCAAAGTAAGACTGCAGGGTGGTAGTGCCTCAAATAATTCCAGAATGGACTCCCCCAAACTAGCCCAAAGGGTCTGTGAATAACTAATCAGAGTGGGAAAAATAGGGATTACTCAACCCCACGGGTTGACAACTGCTCTACCTTCTCTCCCCACTACAGCCAATCATGGGGTTTGTGTACAATATAATCACACCAACCCTAGACCCCCTCCTTTATTTTCAATTTTACTCTCTCACTCCACAGTGTAGGTTCTCGACCTCCTACCTTTTGCAGCAGAAGTTAACTCCTGATGGTTATTACAAATTACCAGACATCTACAACTCCCATCTGTCCAGAATATCCACACTCTGTCCCCCAGGCCACCTCTTGACTGTGATAGGAGTGCTGCTCTTACAGCAATGAATGAGTAAGAGTCCTGAATTCCCCTTTTTTGGGGGGGGTGAGACCCAGTGAGTCATACAGGATGAGCAAGTATGGATAGGTTGCAATGTGCATTACAAATCTTGTT
>CM053593.1:238275949-238303871 GCA_028646575.1 Pseudocheirus occidentalis | reverse complement strand
CATACATATAACACAAAATTAAGTTTCATTACACTAATTGTTTTTATTCACAGCTCAAATAAGAATTTGTATGGAGAAATATTTATACAAAAATTTCTCCAAATGTTTCTTCTTAAAACTTAGACCTTATGACAAAAGATCAAATAACTTTTTCTTTTATGAACCTCTTTCAAAATTTGAAAAAATGATTACATAAAAATCCCCAGTGCATAAGAAGGTAAGCTGTATGGGGGGCTAAATATAGAGGGAAATGCCATCTACTTTATTTCAAAAAGGAGTCTTTTTTTAGTTCCCATGATTTTAAAACAAGTTACATTTTTCTGTTTTCTCAGGAGAAAATAGCATGACTTCTCAGCTGAAAGCCAGCACCCAAAGTGGAAGCAGCTCTTTTTTGATCTCTCATAGCAGCCCCAACATCAAACCCTTAGCACTCTTTTAACCATCTAGTTTTTAAAAAAAGAAGGCTTACCAGGGAGACATTTTTCCCTTTGTTTCCCTGAATATCTTAGAGGTCACTTTGTGCTTTCTTTGGCCAATTTGGTGGATTACATACCTTGGACAGTTTTATTGCCCTTTGTTGTTCTTTGAGCTGTTCTACAAAATGCCCCTACTGATTCTTCCCCTCTGTAGCCCCCCAAAATCTAAGTAACAAGACTTCTGCCTCCTAGAGAATTTTTTTTCCTTAAAATGAATAGGTGGCAAGAGTTACTTGCTTGGAATATAGAAGCAACCAGAATGATCATGGAAAAGAGTATGTTTCCAATGTGCATAGTATGACAATTATTCAATTAGTTTCAATTACTATTTATTTATAGTTACTGATGACCAAAAGAAGAAGAAGAAGAAGAAGAAAAAGGAAGGCTAGGCAGAAAACACTTTCTTCTCAAAGCAATGTTATTAAGCCTGGCAGTCTGACTGATTGAAAAGCAATACAGTACAACTGCTGACTTCAGCTGGCTCAGAAACCAGAAGCAACTGAAACCATCTGTTGGGTCCTCCACATAGCCAAAATAGATGCAATTGAAAATAAATCACTGAAATGGACCTTGGGGCAATTCTATCTGAGCAATTATCATAGATGAGGGGAATGGCCAAACTGTTTAAATTATATTAAATATTACGTCTAAAGGTAACTTGGTGACCTCATCTTTCTGCTACCTAAGAAGGAAGAGCCAAGTTATCCCCAGGATAAACTATAACCCTACTATAATACTATTCATCATAAAGCAGAAATCAGAATAATGTGGTGGTCCTTGACCTGGGATCCATGAGGTACATGGACAGATTTCAGGGAGACTGAGAATTTCAATAGGAATTGAGTACGTATTTATCTTTATTTTCAGTAACCTTCGATTCTTTATATAATGCTACTATATATTTTATGTATTTATAACCATTTTGAGAAAGGGATCCATAGATTTCACCAGACCACCAAAGGAATTCATGACACAAAAAAAAATTATGAATCCCTGGAAGAAGGTAAAGTTGCCTTGGACTCTTATTCAAGAAGACTAATAACTGAAAGATCAAATAATCTTATAAAATGCATCAACCCACCCCATCCCCTGACCTACCCCAGGTCATTATTACTGCCCAAATGTTAAATGAGCATATGCTTGAGATTTTCCACAGAGATTTAGTTGCACACAGTGTGGCAGAAAGGAAAGTGAACCAGTTTTAGAGTCAGAAGAGATGAGTACAAATTCCAAGCTTTTTACTTACTACCTGCATAAAAACAGGCAAGTCGCTCTTATGAGTATATGGGCTAAGTTGTCTCTAAATGCTTTCCAGGTCCGTGGCTGAATAGTCTGGATCTAAGTCTAGTTTTCAACCACCACTGAACACACCCTAATAAAATTCCCTTTCTTAATTTCCCCCATCACCTCTTAAATGTTCCCACCTGATTTCTAAAAGATTATTCCTAATAACTGTAACGGGAATGGGGATTTGAAGACCTTCCCTGCTCCCTAATAGGCTGATATAGTCACATGGAGCCTGTGGTGGGAGGAGTTTGCTGAAGGGTGGAGCAGAGCCCACAGGAAGCTGGGATTCAGAGCAGATAGAGCTGGAAAGAAGAAAAGATGTATCCAGGGAAACGGCTAGTGTTGGTTTGTGGGAAGGCTAAAGGATGGTGTGGCTCTCTACTGCACTGTGGTGTATTAACTTCTATGTTGCTATGATGGATTTGGTTTCCTGGTGTTGGGATTTGGTTTTCTGGTGTCTGAATAAATGATTTGCTTCTGTCTTCTACATGGAGAGTCTTTCGCATTTTGCAATTGGGAACTATGCTGGTAAATTTACAGTAACCATTGGCACTGTGAATATTGCATTGGTGCTACAGTAATAAAGTCCATGGAATAGAAACAAGTATTTTCCCATGGTTAAATCCCATTTTGATAGGACAGAGAATCCTTTCACATTTAGCATGGGATGCTGGCTTCATCTTTTTTGTCAGGAGATTAGGGAATCCCAAAAAGAAATTCTCATAATTCCTTGTTTCTCCCAACCCTGTCAGACCTAAGGTGTGGGTAAATTTAGGATCCCCCCTGAATTATGTCCTTTACTTGAGGGCACATGAGTACTAGCTTTGAAGTCAGTGTCTTCCCATCTTCTTAGTGGATACAAAGTAGACTTATTTTAATTTAATAATAACAAATATTTATTAAGCACAACTATGTACCCAAGACAGTGTTAGATGCCATATATGTGTGTAATGAACACTTAAGTTTACCTTTTTTTCATTTTGCACATGAAACTACAAATATATTGTGTACAATTTGCTTTTCCTTTTAAATGCATAATAAAGTTATCATGTAACTTTCTTTTTTTCTCTTCCTCCTCCATTCGAGAGATGGCTACCAGTAGACACAAATATGTGTAGTGTCTGTTTAAATCCACACTACACATATTTCTATTTTTCAGTTCTTTCTCTTCATGCAAAGTCCCAGCTAGTTGGATAACTCAGCTCATCCTCTCCCTCTCTTTCTCCTCTTCTCCAAAGGAAGGGAAATTTTGATGGCCAGAAGCTGCACACTCAACTTGGGATTTACTGGCTAAATTCTTTCCTTCCTTCCCTTCCTTTCTTTCTCAAAACCTTAAAAACTCAGTTCACTCTGAATTTCATAGATAGGACCACAATAGGTCCGTGCCCAACCTCCACTTAATGGCTATATTTTGGGCCCTCCTGGCTTAGAGTGAATGTCAATAGTAACTTTCTCTTTGGAAGAGCAACCCTGAGGGTCTTCCCCTCCCAGATTTTCTCTTTCTTTTTTGGTAGTTAAAGGGGCTATCCCTTGGTTCACTTCTTAAAAAAAAAACATTCACTGAATGGGCATTACCTCACCCTACGTGAGTACTTGAAGAGGCCTTGGCCTAAAAGGACCAGGGTCTCCCACTGCATCCTGGGCCATGCCAGTCATCCTGATAAATATCTGGTCACTGGATCCAGGTGACTCTGGAGGAGAAAGTGAGGCTGGTGATCTTGTGCAGCCCTCCCTCACTCAAATCAAAGTCAACTGCAAGTCATGTCGTCATTTCCCCAGTGCCGTGGTCCTCTTTGAAAACAAAGGACAAACGCAAACTGTGAGTAGACCGAGCTCCAGATGCAGATAGCATCTTCCTTCATAAGTCCTTTGAAGTTAATTTGGGTATTTATAATAGTCAAAATGATTTGGTCATCGTAAGTTGTTCTTAAAACAGTATAACTGAGTTCTACCCTTTCTAGATTAAGGATTACATATAAAATGAGAGATGTAGTAGGAATATCCAGAAGTTGGTATTAAATATATTTTCCTAATTTTATTCCCAGATAGCTAAGAAGATTTTTACAGATACTCAAATAAGGGTTAGGAGGAACATAATATTACAAAATGAGTTCAACTACCATGTATTTATGTTAAATAGATATAGTAAGTGGATCTCATGTATTTACAGCTGGCAGGAACCTCAAGTTCATCCACCAAGGCTTTTAAATTTGGGGTGTGTGAATTTATTTTTTTTAATTCTGATAACTATATTTCAATATAACTGGTATCTTGTGTAGTCTTATATATTTTATTTTAGGTATTTAAAAACAAGTCTGAAAAGAAACCCATTACCAGCCTGCCAAAGGGGACCATAATAGAAAAAATAGATTTTTTTTAAAAGGTGAAGATACTATAAAGGTAGAACTTCATCACTTAAAGTTGAGGAAATTAAAGCCCAGGTGAAGTCACTTACCCAACAATTATAGCTAACATTTATATAGTGATTCCAAAGTTTGCAATGTGCTTTACCTATGTACTTGTGAAGAGGAAGGAAGGAAGGAAGGTAGGAACAAAGGAAGGAAGAGGGAGAAAGAAGAGAAAGAAAGATTCTCAACACTATACTATGTTTTCTTCTAAAAGTGAAAAAACATTCTATTCTGTACTTAGACTTTTGATGTTGGGTTTAAATGATCTTTCTTTAAGAGAGAGAAGTTCTAACTAGATAAATGTATTAAGTGAATCAAAACTTTCTGCCACATTATTTATAATGAACATAAAAAGAAAACATTTTAGACACAGGAAAACACACACAAGCAGACACACTGAAATAACCAGAATACAGGAAAGTCCATTGCATCAGTGTTTTCTCATACGTACTCCTGAAATACCTTCATTTCTTTCCATTTCTTATCTGGGTTCTAACTTTTCTTCAAAGCCCTTTCAAATTCCATCTCCCTCCATGAAGTACTTTAGTCCTCAGTGAAACTTTAACTAAATCACTACAGCACTTAGATACCACTTGGATTAACAAATTATTGTTCTCTAACTGTTGCCTATACAAGCAATTATTTCTGTCTTCCCACCAAATTACAAACTCCTTCCTTGAGGAGGAATAGAAAATAAAGGAATTGAACTTTTTTTTTACTTCATAATGCCAAACACCATGATCAGCACAGAGTAGGCATTCACTTAATATTTACCAAATGAATATCTGAGCCCTGAAACAAACTGGCTCTGATTGAATTAGAACAGGATGTAAGGACAACTTTTTGGAGTTTGATGAACATCAGCTCTCATTCCACCAAATCACTAGCACTAATATAAGAATGCTGTGGTTTAGTCTCTGCCCACCCAGGAATGCCAAAAACTGTTGCAGTTTCATGTGTTGTAGTGAAACTGTTTCAAAGAATTCAGTCAGATCACCTCTAATCAAAGTACAGGCATTTATTGAGATTGATGCTTCTCACTGAGCAGGCTAAGTTCCAAGAGGAACCAGCAATTTCTGAGAAAGCAAGATGGATTTTTATAGGGTAAAGATGCAATTATACAACAGAAATTGTGAATATTAAAAAGGCAGGAGGGGTTTATTAAGGGATTAGGTAATAGGGGAAGGGTTCCTACCATAGTGGAACTGTGCATGCAATTACCCACAATGCATACAGAAAAACTCATTGAGGGGGTGCATATGAATGATAGTATTATAATATGCCTCTCTATATAAGTTCACTCTAAGTTAGTTCTTTACTATTACTGCACAGGTGCCTACGTGGAGAAAGTACCTTCTATTATTTTGGGGTTCACATCCTGCCTGGGCATCCTGGTGGTACTACTTTTTGATTGGCTAAAGACTGTGGTCCTGTTTGAGACGAGATAGATATGGTTGTGGTTGGGTGCATGGACATACCTGCTGCTCCTGTGGGAAATATGAGGAATGGGTCTGGGGGCAGTGCCTGGGATCCCATCACATGGACATGCCTGCTGTTCTGTGAGATATATGAGTTCATGGACACACCTATTGTTCTGGTGAGTAGTGAGGCACATATGAAGAAATTAGGATATTGAGTTGGGGACGGGGTTGGGGTGGGATGGGATGAATGGCTAGGCAGGTGCAGTGGGTCTGCTGTTCAGTGGTGTCTATAAGGAAGTTAGTGTCCTAACTGGGGCTGGGAACAGCTTTATTAGGATTCTATCAAGAAGTCTCACAAAAGTCTACACATTTATCCTCATACTACTTCAAGAATCTGGACTAAAAACAATGAGCCAATTCATGCTGTTGAAGATTAGGGGACAAAGTTGTACATTCTGAAAAAAACAAATGCAAATTCTTAAATTAAATACTTAATAGGTCAGTGTCAATGACGAACTCTATCTTCATGATTTCCTACTCTTGTGCAAAATGTAGCTGGCTGTAGTTTATAACATGTTATAAATTTATTATATTTTCTAACAATCTCTTCACCATTTTCACCTGTATGGTTACATGTTATTCAGATTTCATAGTTAAACATTCACATAGTACTTTAAAGTTTGCAAAGAATTTTACAAGTACTATCTCATTTCATCCCTACAACAACCCTGAGAGGTAGGTGCTATTGTTCCCATTTTAAAGATGAGAAAACTGAGGCAGAAAAAAAGTTAAACGATTTACCCATGGTCACACAACTCCTAATAGCCTAAGGTCAGACTTTAATAAGAACAACACCAATAATAATAATAACACCTTGGGGGTAATTGCTATTATTATCTTCATTTTACAGATGGGGAAACTGATACAGACAGCAGTTAAGAGACTTGCCCAGTGTCACACATCTAGTGTCTTAGGCTGTCTGATTCTAAGTCCAGAACTATCCACTATACCAGCTAGATGCCAATTTAGAAGAGATTCTCGTTAAACATTCCCATTACTCGTTAAAAATATTTCTTAAATACTTGAAGTACTGAAGTTACTTGAATCATTGCTCCACTACAGCAATCTTAAGGCTATCTTCTGTATTTGGAATATCGAACATATGCTGGAATTTTTTCATTTGTCCTTCTTAGTTCCAAAAGTATGCAATAACTAGAGAATGGAACAATGGGCTAGTCCTCCAACATTAGCTGTTGTATAATGATTTACAACCTTAGTAAAACTGTAAAATAAGGAAGTAAAGACCCAAATAAAGACCTACCTGGTGCACACATTCACAGTCAAATGATTGATATCCTCCTTATTATCTTTTACAGCAACATCTAAGTCAAAGGCTTCTTGACTTTGGATGGATCGGCGCCTTCTAGAAGACTCTGAATTTTTCACATTGTAAACAACATTGAGCTACGGCAAATAAAAGGGGGGAAAAGAATGTTATAACCAGCCATCAAGAATTACCAGCATGTTTGCTAAATATTTGGTCATAAGACTCTCTTTAACACTCAATAAGGACTTGGAAATAATCTGCAAAGTGGAAAAATTACTTTTATGGCCCAATAAAAAAAATGCAACATAAAATAACGAATAGAACATTGGATTTAAAGTATGGAAGACTTAGCTTCAAATCCTATCTCTGACTCTTAGTAGCTATGTAATGACAGGATACTCACTTAATTTCTTTGGGTCTTAGGTAACTAAGATTTATCTCCAAGTAATCAGAGAAGACTTGTGATCTTCCTGAACAGTTTTCACCCTGACAAAAATCACATTTCACTGGTATATTACCTAAAGAAAATGCTGTTATGAAAGTAACTGTATATGTCAGGTCAATCAATTGTGTCAGGTAGGGCAGCTGGGTGGCACAGTAAATCCAGTGCCAGGCCTGGAGTTGGGACAGCCTAAGTTCAAATCTGGCCTCAAACACTTACTAGTTTAGCTGTGTGACCCTCAGCAAGTCAGCCCTGTTTGCCTCAGTTTCCCTCATCTGCAAAATGGGCTGGAGAAGGAAATGGCAAACAATTCCAGTATCTTTGCCAAGAAAACCCCAAATGGGGGTCACAACGTTTAAGATGCAACTGAAATGACTGAAGAATATAACATGTTGCCTTATACTGTCTCCTACTCAACTGCTCAGTCACAATAAGTAATAAGCCATAAACGGAATGAACTTGCTGTTTATTCCTCATAGCTGGAGGTTTTAGTACCTGTAAGAGCTCAATACTCATTACAATGTTGAGAGCTTTCATTTTGCTCCCTTCCCTGGTGAATGTTAAGTGAAATAAATCCTTGAGTGAAGACTTTGTTATTTACACCCCTCTGTCATGACTAGTTCTCATCGATTCCTATTTTTGACTTCCAATCTCAAAACCAGTTCTTTATTCATGATAGGGCAATGCTTACTGCCCCAGTCTTCCCATCCAATTATGATTCCATATCTGTAAGTGCTTGTGCGTTGGGGGTAGAGGGGTAGAGAGAGGAGATAAAACAGCCATCAGTACAGAACTATGTCCAAGATTTCAGTCTAAATAAATTACATTCATTGGTTCTTCCAGGTCTACCTACTTAGTGACCCCTGTCACTAAGGAAATTAATCAAATGTGATTTTTTCATTGCAAAAACTAAGCTGACCCCTTTAAGTATTCAGTGATCCCTCCTCTTGTTTTTTTTAATATTTCACCAGTTTGATGGGAACAGAAGTGGCATTTTCAGGAGATTTTGTGATTTTGTTTATCTTCTGCTTCAAGATCAACCCTGTGGGGCCAAGGAGAACAAGTGTAGTTCTTCAGACTCAAGGAAGACATGAGAACTGTCTTCAAGCATTTGAAAGGCTGTCATGTGGAAAAGGAATAAAGACATTTTGCTTTTAAGACCCAGAGGGCAGAACTAGGAGCAAAAGGTAGAAGTTGTCAAAAAGCAAATTTAAGTCTGATGAAAGGAAAATCTCACAAATAATTAAATCTATCCCTCAAGAGGTAATGGGGGAATCCTCAAACAGGGTATAGAGGACCACTTGTCAGGGGTACTATGGTGGTCTTTGTCAGATATGGATTGTATCTCATGGCACCAATATAAAATTCAATTAAATCTTCCACCCCATCCCTTCTTATAAGAATTTAGCTAAAAATTTATTCAGCACCTACTTACATGCCTTGCACTGTTACTTAGCAAATTGTTCATTTGTAGTTATAAGTTAATAAACATTAATAGAATAATAAACTGTATAAATAAAATAGGTTAAAATGATCATAAATATTACAAATGAGTAAACAAATTCATATTATAACAAATTAATAATAAATTTAATGTAAGTAATTAAATAAGTAATAAACTTAAATTAAATAAATATAAGTAATAAATCCTATCTAAATAATAACAGGTGATAAGATTAAAAGGTTCATAAAAATTATCTATAAACATTCAAAATTAATATTCATGTGGATAGTTTTATAATTTTGCTCTCAAAATGTTTCAGAACTTGAATAAATGGTGTTGGGATTCAATGCTTTTCATATATTTCTACTTTATTGATTAGATTTGGGATATTCTGTGTATTTAACTGCTACAGAATCTCATACGCCTGAACTGTGCATCCAAAGATAACAGATAAAAAAGTCCCTAATGCCTTTCTTAGTCAAGCCCTCCTTTAAATAGTCTCTTAACTGTCTCCTTTTTTCTCTGTTTATTTTGCATTTTAATTATTAAGGTATCATAATTGTTCTCCAGTTGTCTTCCTTCTTCTGATAGATTTAAAGAATATCTTTGCACAGTTGTTTTTGCAACATTCCTAATTGTTTCTGATCTGTCATATTTGGGGACTTCTCAATACTTATTTTTTCAATCTCATTTTTAAAAGAGATACTTCCCTATTAGAACATAAGCTCTATGAGAGCAGGTATAGTCTTACCAATCTTTGTCTCTTCCCCAGTAGCTGGCACAGTACTTTTTTTATTGTGTATTAAATACATGCTTTTTGAATTCTCTTTGACAGTCACTTAGATTTTGTCAGCAGAGAATATGAGATATTGTATGAATTTATACATTTTTTTCAACCACTTCATCTTTTTCATACTTAGAACACATTTTCTTAGGCTTTATAAAAGATGTTTGTATGTTTCGTTTTTGAGACTCCAGTTTTCCTATAAGTTATTTATTTTAATAATGATTCATTTCAAGTATTACTATTATCTATGTTTTCTTACAGCTTCTTCATCTAAAAAAAATTGAATAACCTATTAATGGATTCCTTTAGTTTTATTTTAACTATCAGAATGTTGAAATTAGACATGTGGTGTTCACTATAACATATTAGTTTACCTATGGATATTTGTTTCCTGTTTCAAATTTGTATTTTAATATACAGATTAACTTTACTTTAGGCAACAGGAGAACTCCTTCAAAATTGTACATAAAATGAACACTTGCACATAGAATATTTTTCCCATTGATTCATCCGAATAACTTGAGAGACATAGTCTCACAGAAAATAAAACTGATCTCAATATACAGTGAAAATTACATATGCAAATCTTATTTAAATTACACATAAAAAATTGTCTCTGACACAAATTGGGCTATGTGGCCCTGGGCAAGTTATTTGTCTTCATGGTCTAGGCAATTTTAAGACTGTAAACTGTAAAATACCTGCACCAAAAAACAAGCTTTATTACTGGGAGTTCCCCATATGATTTAACCAATACCTCTCACTCCCCAGGCCCACCAAAAAAAAAAAAAAAAAACAACAACCTAACTCAAAATATTACCACACATTATGAAACATTTAATTAAGAGAGGAGGCTAAAATGGACAGTATACAACTAAGATAAGTTATTCAAATGGATAATGAATCTTCATGAGGCTAATATATTCTAAAAAACACATATTTGCATGCTAAAACTGGAAATGGGAATTAATCACGTATTTAACATTTAATAACATCAAAAACTCCACTGGACCTTAATGCTGAAGCAGTCATTGGTTGTTATTTTTCCAAGTAATCAGCAAAACTCACAAACAGAAATATTTACACATTTTAAAAATTAAATTAAAAGTCATTTATAATTTTAATCAGATTCTAAAATGAATCAATAATATTATCTAAGCTATCATTATAAGACCTTCCAAATAATCATATAAGAACAGTGATATTTAAATAAACTTCTAATCAAATAGTTCCATGAATATGCTAGATTCACCCTGGGTTCTTAAATACTACATTAGTAGAATGCCAATACTGCAGGTAATACAGAAAGCTGAAAAAACAGCTTTACTGACTTAAATAAACAAGGATAAACTTGACTACATACCTGACAGAAAGCAAATCCAAAACCACTTGCCGAAACAGTAACTGAAATTGGCTGTTGGACAGCAAGCTGAATGAAGGTGAGAGAAAAAAAATAGTGAATGTATGACTACGGTCATATTTAATATATAGGAAAGCCCTAAAAGTTCATGATTAGGGGGCAGCTAGGTGGTACAGTGAATAGAGCACTGGCCTGGAGTCAGGAGGACCTGAGTTCAGATTCAGCCTCAGACACTTGGTCAACATTTACTAGCTGTGTGACCTTGGAAAAGTCACTTAATCCCAATTCCCTTGCCTTCCTTCTCCAAAAAAAAAAAAGCTAATGATTAGTGCTACCAGTAAGAGTACAAACAGTTCAGTATCATCCTTCTTTGGCAGTTTTTTTAGAAAGTATGCATACAATATATGTTATGCTGTATATGTTACATATCTATCATATATATATACATACATATATATATGAATGTATATTTGTTGGTGTTAAATTGTTTCAGCTGTGTTCAACTCTTCATGATCCAATTAGGGATTTTCATGGCAAAGATACAGGAAGGGTTCACCATTTTCTTCTCTAGCTCATTTTACAGATAAGGAAACTAAGGCAAACAGGGTTAAGCGACTTGCCCAGGCTCACAAAGCTAATAAGTATCTGAGGTCAGATTTAAATTCAGAAAGATGAATCTTCCTGACTCTAGGCCTGGCACTCTATCCACTGTGCCACCTAGATACCCACAGATGTGTATACCTATATATGAATTTATATGTACATATATAAAGGTATCCTCACATATAAATAGACACATATTTGGGAAGAGCTGAATAACTAATCCCCAGCAAATGTACTTAATCCTTTCTGAACCATGGATTCCTTTGGAAATCAGGTGAAGCCTTATGCTACAGTAGTTAATTACTATATTTAATTATTTACTTTTCTATAATATGTATGATATTGTATATAAATAATGGAATATAAAACTAATAATTAAATTATTCATAATTAAAGGGAGTACTAAATTTCAGCTACAGGCTAAAGAAAATAAAGATGCAATTTTTTTCCCTATCCAAGGTCATGAATTCCAGGTGAAGAACCACTGATCTAAAGCTCTCTGAAGCAGATAGGAAAGAAGACTCATCCCCTTCCCCAACCAATCTTTGTGATGTCTTTGGTCTTCTTTGAGAATGAAGGACAAACAACAACAAGGTCCTTCTGTAATTGTGATTTCTGGTTGCCATCCCCTTATTTCATTAATTACGTAAAATTTTAATTATTAATTACATTAATTATGTAAAAATTATGTAAAAATGTAATTAATGTAAGTAGAGGTAGAAAGGTAAATCAAGGTCTTTGACAATTGATATTCTTCATTTAAAGTCCCCGCACATTCTGCTTTAGACAAAGCACAGCCAGGGACTGTATCTCCTGTCCTGAATGGGGAGATGTCTCTCAAGCACAGCGACATAATTCATCTCATACTGGACTTCACTTCGTCCTTCCTTTTCCTTTTCCCTCACTTATTTTCCAAGACCCTGAGGCTATTGTTCTGCCTCCCCCCAGGCCAGGGTACAAGACCATAATAGAGGGGGAAGAAAAGGAGGGCATGAAAGCATCTGATGAAGCCAGAGTACAGAGAATACAATATGCTCCCTAGAATACAATATGCTCCCTGAGAGCAGAGCTTTGTTGGCTTCTTGTGTTTCTAGTGCGTGACATTGTGCTTCATGAATAATATGCTTGTTGGATTGTACTGGAAGGAATGGAGTACTGTGTGACCTCCAGCCAAAGAGGTCACTGCTGGCCTCCTTTGCCCCTCCTGGTTCTTCTCTGGCCATGACCATCTTCTCTACTCCTCTTTTCCAGTCTAGGTTCCCAAACATTCACTCAATGATGGGCACTCATACTGCTTTCCTTTAATCTGGGATCCTGGGTATGATACTCCATAGCTTCAACCCCTGTGTCCTGCATTAACTTATCTGAAATTTGTTCATCTATTTCATGATTGAAACAAACGATAAATGAACAAAAGAGAGAATTACTCCAGCTTAAAAGCATCACCTACACAGTTTTAAATCATTTTTCAGTGGGCAAATACTCGTTACCTACCTCTGCTGTTTGAAGGAGAAAGCAGTTTTTAGTGTTAATCAGAAACTCTGTTGGTGCTGCCACACTAGGCCCAGTTACTCTTACTCTCATGTCTGTCTGTCCAGTAGTGGTAAGAGCTGCAAATGTAGATAAGGCGTGCAAGGCCACAATAGTATCCTGGTAGGTGAAAGGAGAAACAATTTATAGAGTCAAGAAAAAACAACTAAAAGATTCTCAATTTTTCCTAATAACTGAAGGCAATTCTTACTATTAAGCTATGAATTACTTTTTTTTCCTGTCAAAAATAACAATTACTAGGGTGATAAGAGAAGAGGTATATTAGATGAGAAAAATATTCCCTAGCTGATAGGCTATTGTCCCCTCTAACATCAGGTAGGAATCAATCAGATACACCTGAGTAAGACTCCCCGATTTCCCCATTAAACAGTTGATGTAGCAGTGTCAGAACAGCATTGGAGAACTGAGGGAACAACTGGGAGCTTTTAATATGACTTGCTTGTGCCGAAAATCCTAAGTCCTAAACAAAAAGGATCTGTGAAGGATAAAGGCATGGAAAAGATAAACCGTGTATCAAGCCCAGCAGGACTGAATGTCTTATCAGAACTTAGAAGAAAACTCAATTTACCTTTAAAACAGTACTTTCAAAATGTTGCTAACCATAAATTATCATAATTTTTAAAAATACGAAGACCTTAAGAATGGTTATTTTTTTAAATCTCTTTATTCCCTCATCATAAAGCCTTAATTTCTTTATTTTAAGGCCATAAATAAACCAGTCGACCAGTTGATACATATTCTGTAAGAAACCAAATGTTGAATTTGTCATATTGAATAGGGGAAAATGTGAAAGTGGAAAAGAAACATAAACCTTATAGATGCTTCCACTCATAAAGGACTTAAAAACCCTAATTTTACTGAAAAATCTTAAATTCAAATCTCGAAGCACGGAATCTCTATGTCCCATCAAATGTAGACATTGTGTAACTATAAAATGATGGGACTTATCTTCATATATGGGTTAATGAAAACAATTTCCACTTCTTTACAATCATACAATTCTATCTATAAAGCTCAGTATCCTACCTATCAGAACAGCATGTAACAGCTTTCCACAAAACAAAAAAAGAAAGAAAAAACATATATTTTCAGAAAAAGGCAATCAATAACTTTTCAGCTCTAACCTGGGTAGAGGAATAACCTCCCAGCCTGTTTCTCTGCTTGCTTAACCACCTCATAACAGGCATTCCCTCCGCCATTCGATTTTGCAGGAAATGGGACAGTAATGCATAGGCCGCAACCTCAATGTCCAACGAGCTTGGCTGCCAGGATTGAGAAAGTTTGGATACTGATGATTCCCAGAACTGCATGCCTCCTGTAAAAGAACAACAGCATCAAGATATACAACAGTCAGTGAGGGCTGGTTAATTAAGCCTATTTTTCAACCTATGTATGTTAAGAAAAGTGTCAATCAAACTATCTACCTCCAGATAGAAAGGTGATGAACCCAGAGGGCAGAATGAAGCATTATTTTTTTTCAACGTATGCAGGAATTTGTTTTGGATGATTATTGATATCTATAATGGGTTTTGTTTTTCTTACTTTCCCAACAGAAAGGACATAGGGAAGTGGGAAGGAGAGAATTCAGAACTGAAAATTAAATTAAATTAACTGTTTTTTTAAAGTGTATATGGTCAGTGTGTTGGTTGGTTTTGATGAACTGGTTCCTCCCACTCCCCACTTTTTTTTTTATCTTTGTTACAAGGGTAGGACCATAAGGTAGAGGAAGAGGAAGGATATGTTCAGAAATGAAGGTGATTTAAGAATTTTTTTAAAAAAAGGAATAAGAAAGCAATGTATACCCTAGTCAAAAAGGTAAAGTACACAACTCATCTGGATATCCCTTACGAGTCAGGGTGAAGTAATGGAAAAAAGCCTAGACTGGGTGTTCTGAAACCTGAGCTCTCCCACTTGTCATTAACTAGCTGTATGAAGTCAGACCAGTCATTTAACCCCCCTCAGTCCAAGTTTCTCCAAATAAAGAGGATGGCTAAGAGCTCAATTAGCTCTAAAATTCTGTAGGAATTAGCAGGTTTCATTATTTAAAAGTCACAGTAATATAAGTTTAAATTATAGCCCTCCCTCCCCCTTAGCAAAATTCTCTATGTGGCCCCAATCAGGTAGAATTTTTAAAATTCTTATGCTACATACTGTGGAGGGGAAAGGCTCTCCCTCCTTGGGGCTTCTCTTCCCATCCATCCCCCAAGTACTGCAGGAACTACTTGAATAGTACCTACATCAGTCCATCAGTCAATCACCCAGAGCTACATCTATGCCAAGAAAAACCAAGTGAGTGGATCTTTCAGCTAGCAGAAGGAAGAAACAACAAGGATTCTTTATACTTCTATGGAAACATTAGAAAGGCCCTGCTATAACAGAACATCTACTGGATTTGGAGTTAGGAAAACCTGGGTTCAAAATCCACCTCAGATATTTACCAGCTGAGTGACTAGGGAAAAGTTAATCACTCTGGGATTCAGTTTCCTCATCTATAAAATGGGGAAGGGCGAGAGGGTTTGGACTTAATGTCTCCAACTTTCCTTCTAGTTTTCAATCTATGATCCTATGATCAATCGGCCAATATCTAGGATAGTATCGAAGATACTAAATAAACAATAAATGTCCAGCTCCTCCCATATTTAAGCCCTCCCATTTGAGGAGAGCACCCAGGACAGCCATTTTTATCATTTCCCACCTGGCTGAATTCCTGTGGACTTCCCCATGCCCCACATGGGGTATCCTCTCCTTTTTAGCTTCTTTTTGGGTCTTGTCTTCCCCCATTAGATTGTAAGCTCCTTGATCAGGGACTCTCTTTTCCCTTTCTTGTAATACACAGTGTCTCATATATATAGGTGCTTAATAGATGTTTACTGCCTGACTCTCGTTATTGATAATGATGATGATACAAGTTAATCTTACAAGAGGAAGAAATGAAACTATCCTTCCTTTAAATTGGCAGAATTTAGAATTAGTAGGTATGGCATTTCTACAATACTCCTTTGGGTACATTCTGCCTATAACCTGATACTGAAATAATGCTTAAATTTGATGATATTCTAGTTGAAATAGGGTAGGCGAGCCTTCTGAAGTTACAGAAGGCAATGGATAGTGTGGCCTAATGGCTGTATAACAGAGTAGATAGATTCCATGTCACCTTGCAGAAGAGAAATCAAATACTCAAAATGGTAAAAGCCATTTCAACAATTTCAGCATCTATCAGCTTTAGAATCATTAAAGTAAGTATTGTTTGGGCAGCTGGGTGGCACAGTGAATAGAGCACTGGCCCTGGAGTCAGGAGGACCTGAGTTCAAATCTGGCCTCAGACACTTAACACGTATTAGCTTTGTGACCTTGGGCAAGTCACTTAACTCCAACTGCCCTGCCTTCCCCCCTCCAAAAAAACAGATAAAAAAGTAAGTATTGTTGTTGTTTAGTCAATTAGTCATGCCCAACTCTTCATTATCCCATTTAGGGTTTTCCAAGCAAAGATATTAGAATGGTTTGCCATTTCCTTTTCCAGTTCATTTGACACATGAGGAAACTGAGGCAAGTAAGGTTAAGTAACTTTCCCAGCTATTAAGTGTCTGGGGCCAGATCTGAACTCATGAAGATGAGTCTTCCTGACTCCAGGCCTAGCACTCTATGGACTGTGCCACACAGTTGCCCCAAAGGGACCTTAGAGGCCATCAAGTCCAAATCTCTCATTTTCTAATAATAACAGCTGGTAATTATAGGGCACCTCCAGATTTTAAAAACTCTCAATAATGGTATTCGACCTTCACAATCCTGGGAGGTAAGTGCTATTATGACTCCACTTTACAGTTGCAGAAACTGAGGCACAAAAAGGTTAAGCAACTTGCTTAGAGTTACACAGCTAGTAACTAGCTGAGGGAATATCTGAACCCAGGTCTTCATGACCCCAGGTTCGGTGAACCATCCATTAAGCGATGCTTCCTTTAAGTCAGAAAGTCCAGGGCAAGTCCCTTAATTTTCAGTGCACTGAACACAGGCAGGAGAACAACCTAGGGTTCCCTATATCAAAGAAATCACAAGTCCAGATCAAAATAGAAAAGAATTCCATAAGTAATAAAAGAATACACTTACCTTCGTGTTCTGCCCTCTGGTTCAACATATCCAGAGCTGCTCTCCCTTCAGAACTTTCCACAGATGACAGTGCATAACTTATGAGAGCCAGAGTGTAGTTATCTGAATTACCCTCCCTGAACTTCGACTCCAAAAAGTTAACAGACGATCTCATATCCATGGAAGCCTAGATAGACATGCAGATATTAAGGTACTAAAAATAGCCTCTTTATCACATTTAAATAATAAACCTTGAAAAACCTTAAAAGGGTCATAACTAACTTACAATGGCAAGTAATTAGACCTTATCCGTCAAAGCAAGAAGGAATAAACAGGGTGATGATAGTAAACAGTGGATGTTAGTGCTTCTCCAACTAGGAATGCTAACCTAAAGCAAAGGTTGGATGTGTGCTTGGGGAGAATAGCACATGATACAATTTCGGGAATGAACATTGTAATGCGGAGAACAAAATAATCACACCTAGTGTAGGTAGGAACCTAGAAGGTAATCAATGACTCCAGGCCCACCATTGTATCCACTGCACCAACTAGCAGTCCAGTCACAAATGTATCTTTTTATAAATAAGAAAATCATTAGCCAAAAAGTTGGGAAAATGTTTTTACTAAAGCAGATAACTTTCATTTAAAAAAAACTCTCCCTGTTAAATGAGAGAATACTTTTAACTTATTAATGGCATATCTTTCAATATCTGTATACAGTTTTTTTAAGAATATTATTTATAGAGGCGGTTAGGTGGCACAGTGAATAGAGCACCAGCCTTGGAGTCAGGAGGACCTGAGTTCAAATACAGCCTCAGACATTTAACACTTACTAGTAGTGTGACCTTGGGCAAGTCACTCAACCCCAATTGCCCTGCTTTCCCCCTCCAAAAAGAAAAAAAATAATATAATTTATAGAACTTCTACAGCTACTTCTGACACTGACCTATCAAGTAGATTGTTGGAACATAGAAGTAGTACGTATCTAAACTGGGTTCCTTAGATGTAGACTTAGAAAGCAAAGTAACTGTGTGTGTGGGCCCTAAAACATTCCTTCCTTCTTATTTCACTATCTCCAGTCATCCTAATCTTTATCTTGCCACTGGACCCAGATGGATCTGGAGAAGAAACTGAGACTGGTGATTTAGTACAGCCTTCCTTCACTTAAATCTAATTCACTTGCAAGCCATGGCATCACCTTCCCAATGTCATGGTCTTCTTCAAGAATGAAAAACAAACAACAACAAAATAACAATTCAAATACAACAAAAAGTTAAATACCTGGTACTTCTGATAACCTAAGAGTGATGTCAGAATATAGGCTGTAAGGGTAACTGGACTGTTATTGCCACCTTGAAGGTCACTATGGATCACTTTTCCTGGTTCCCAGAATTCACCACTGGGTTTTCTATGTTTCTTGAGCCAGGAAAATGTTCTGTGTAACACATCCTGATCAATATCTATGTAAGGAGAAGCTTGAAGAAAACATCTTAGGACAAAAGCTGATAACCTAGATGGGGGGAAAAAAGAACTTTTCAAATGAAATACATGCTATAAAACCGTCTAAAGATCATTAAATGACCAAATGAATGATTTTTCCCACAGAAAATACAATAGAAGGATGAAAAGATAGTTGGGGGAAGGAAGCATGCACAATGCGCAGCAAAGGGAAAAATAACAAAGGAGCGTTGCTGTGGATGCTATGAGAACTTATATCCTATGAATCCTATAAATCATATGCTCTAAATAAAACATCTTCTAAGTAGAAGTGTACTTACTAACTTCATTACCAAAAAAGGAATTCATTTTTAATTAAATTCATATTTCATTTGCAAAATACTCCAAGTGTTTAGAAAAGCAAAATTATGCATTTTATCTTAACATCTGCTGAAATCAAGTAAAGATTTCAGTATATATAGCCCAGAACTAATATTACTCTTTGTATTACCCTTATCACAAATGTGATAGAAAAGTATCAGTAAATACTTTTGAGGAAAAAATAACAAAGGAAATATCCTCTCTTCCAGGCCATTATGTTTAGTGGAAGTAGGATGTCAAGTGGCATGACATTGAAGAAGTGACCAGTTATACTCTACAAATTTCAGAAGAAAAAGGGGAATGGGATACAGAAAAAGAAGAGGTAATAAGGTGTAGTGTCTAGGTATTGGACTTGGAGTTAGGAAGACATGGATTTAAAGCCACCTCAGCTAACTACTAGATGGACAAGGTTTGTCCCCCTATTAGATGAGAAGCTCCCTGAAAGGCAGGGACTGGTTGTTTTTGGTTTTGAGTTTTTTGTTGGGGTTTTTTTGCCTCTTTTTTGTATCTCCTGCACTTAGCACACAGTAGGCATTTCATGAATGTTTACTGTATTAATGAACTTCACATTTCTAAGGCTAAGTTTCATGATGGAAATGAGGGAGTTGGATGCCACCTCCAGTTCTAAATATAAAACATTACAATAATGGATAGAAATCAGTAAGTCACCCAGAGATAACATCATTCACAACTAGATCTGCTTTCACTGGCTATGACCACAGCATGGAGAAGGCATCATAATCAGCATTTACCATACTTAACTCTATCTCCCAATAACAAGCCCAGGGGCTCAATCACTATGGCAATTCTGACCAATTATTCCTTACTACTCTCAACAATATATTAAATTTAATTTCATGGTAGAAAACTTTCTTCAGAGAATTCAGAGAGACTATTCTATCCTTTTACTACACAGTCATTCTCACAAATTGTTCCTGTGAGACATACAATCATCTCAAAGGATTCCATGTTGCTGCACCCACAATGACAGAAATGTTACTTGTCTTCCAAAAAGATAAAAGTGGCCCTAGACTACCGCCTACAGGAGACTCCCCTTCAAAGTTGGGCAATGGTTCTGATGAAAACCAAGCTGCATGCCAGCCCACTGAGGAATGTCTGCCAATTCTTAAATATTTTCATCTCAGTGCACTATATGAATTATGTGTTCCTGATCTAAGATATAGATGAATTTTGTTGGCAAACATACATACCATGTGCTCCCAGAAGGATCACTATTTCCAAAAGCACTGAAAGAACCATCATCCCTTTGGTAAAGAAGCTCTCTTTGGTAGCCTGAAGACATGAAAAGAGAAGAGGATATTCAGTATTATCAACTTCCTAGTCAGTATCTTCTCATAAAGAAAACAAGGGCAGAAGAAAGGGAAAAGGAGTCAAATATTTATGCAGCATTTACTATTGCATATCCTGTGAGCAATACAAAAGAATCGGATTGCTACAATACAGTATAAGAAATAAAAGGGAGGTGGAGAGTATAACTAAAAGTTATAATTTATTCATTTAAAAATAAAATTATCTATAAATGTTTGTTAAACAAGTGTAGGTGGTCATATTTATGCTTAATTTTAAGTTTTAATTTAAAAATTTTAATTAAAAACAGTTTTGCCATAAAAATTAACATATCTACCTTTTAAACATCTTATTTCTTTCCCCTTTCCCAAAAAGCTAGCCAGTAAAATTTAATATTAATAAAGTATTCATTGTAATGGATTTTAAAATTACTGCTGATGCTAAGAATATAAATTCATTGATTAAGCTGATTTACTTAATTCCTTTCTTAATCTTCACATTAACTACATCAGGAAAGTAGAATATAGCAGAATGGATGCAAGTGAGACAGAAAAATACTAAATAATTTTCTCAAGTTTTTAAAACACTTTCTTAAGACCACAAAAGTGATTAACAACGGAACCCAGGATAAGAACCCAGGCCTTTGATTTACAAACTGGGATTTCATCCACCATACTAGTCTTCTTCAATGCCTTATAACACAAATGGCCACAATTCAACTGTGACTTGCCTTGTAAAACATGAAAATATTTTGGTACCCACATAAACTATGGAAAATATCTCTCTAATAAGAATGACTTATCCAGAAAAAAAAGGACAATATGCCCTCTAACACCACAAATCCTCTCAACAACAGTTGTTCCAAGCATGAGATATTGTAAAATTGGTCATGGGGATGAGATCATGGAGATGAGATCAGTCCTCATGAAAATTACCTCTCAGGTGGCTGACCTCCAGGACTCTGCATCGATACTACTACCAACCCTCTGCCAGACAGAGGCAGCACAAGGAAAACAAAATACTGAATTCTCCAGTTCTGAAGTAAACCTCCTTTGCTTGTTTAGCTGGAATAGGGAATGTAAATGTTGAGCTACGATTATGGGTGACGGCAACTAGAAAAACATAACCTGGAGGAAACATATTCCCTATCTACATCTATTTGATTGCTGGGAGAATTCCGTATTAAGCAGTATAAGTGGAGTAACTTCATTTCCCCTCTAAGTCAGTTTTAACCTATTGGCATTTACGGTGGCCAATTAATTCTTTGGAAAAAAAATTAATCCAAAGGGACACAATTGATTCTTCTACTGAGTTGATGCCTGAGGCTTATGGTTCTAAATACAGGGGAAAAAAAGTCAGTATAGGTTACAAAGGGGGGAAAAGATAATTTTCTACAAAAAAAAATTAGAAGTCATTTAAGTTTATCAGAATCAATTAATAGTTAACATTTATATAGCACTTTAAGGCTTGCACAGGGTTTTACAAACATTTCGTTTTATCTTCATAACATCCCTAGGAGGCATTCACTGTTATTATCCCAGTATTACAGATGAGGAGACAGAGGCAGATGGAGGGTAAGTGACTGGCCCAGCATCACATAGTTTGTGAATGTCTTAGGCAAGATCTAAACTCGAGTCTTCTGGAGCCAGATCTGGTATTCTATCAACTCTGCCCCCCTATCTGCCAATTTAGAGAAAGAAACAAAAAGAGACAGAGAGACAGAAAGAGAGACAGATAAATGACAGGGAGATGGACGGATAGATATAGATGGTAGAGAAGATAGAGATCATCTATAAACACTATAATACAGATCTGAATTATAATTAAAATCTAAATTATTATCATAGAATCTTAATATTGGGAAAGGACATGAAAGGACATTTAGGTCAATAGCTCCCCAAATCAAGAATAACATCTAAAACCTTCCCAACAATTAGTCATTCTGCTTAAAGAGCCACAGATATGAAGAACTCACTACCCTCCTGCTTAAAGATTCCTGCTCTTTATTTTAGTTTATGATATGTTTTTGTTTCTTTTGTCTATTCTATATTTGTATTCTGGCCCTTGAGTGTAAAATAATTTTCTTTTTTAAAGTCAATTCTAATTATTAAAAATTTTTTTTACACTGAGTTGAGATTTGCCCCCCTCTGCCTTCCAGGTCCTAGTGCAGCTCTCCAAATAAAACTCTTTTTCTACAAGTGTTTGAGTATTTGTTGGGATATTGTAAAGGTAGCGTGTCACAGAAGCAGGGCTAGATGGGAAGTTAGAAAGACCTCAGTTTAATTCCCATCTCTGCCATTTACTACCTGAGCTATTCTGAGAAAGTCACAGTCTCTTTGAGTCTGTTTCCTCATCTGCTCAATGAGATGAAACCAAGTGTTCTGTAAGGTCTTTTCAGGGTATCCCAAAAGCTCTAAATCTAGGACTCTTTCCCAACACAAATTAAACATTGCAGTTCCTTTAACTAATCCTCGTATAGCATGATTAAAGTCCATCCTGTTTGCCATCTAAAGTAAGTTTATATTTTTGTGTCATGGACTCTTAAAACAATATTTCTAAATGAATAAAAGGGGAAATGGTCAAGACATTTGAAATCTGTCCATGGATCCCAGGTTAAAAACTCCTGGTATGGGAGATATTTGTGCTTTTTAATTAAAATGAAGTTTCTCACTAACTGCTGCTATTTTTAAAAGGCCTGACATTAATATATTTATGTATATGTACATGTATGTATATATATATATATATGTATGTGTGTGTGTGTGTATATATATACATGCTTTAATTTGACATTGATTCTTCAGAATTTGGAATATCCAAAGAAGTTGTTTGTACAGTATCACAGTAAAGAATGAAGGTCACTATTCAGGGAAATATGTAAATTAATAAGTGGTTTGGTTATCTTAGTGGATAATATTCTTTTCAAATAAATTTGGTTCCTGGAGCCTACTTTAATTACATTTTCATGGGCAAGTCTGATCAATTTTTTCACAGTCTAGCAGAAAGGAGAAAGGAAGCAAATGGGGACCTTTATAGGTTCTTTTCCCTAAAGAATTTGTTGGATTTTTCAGTCTTGTCTCAAAATCATACTTTGAAGACTGACTACAAAACCAGAGTTGTAAAAACTGCTCCTTTTCTGCTTTTATTTAGAGAAAATAATACACATTAACTAAACAATTTTTTCTGATTACTCACAAAACTGAGCTTCAAGTGATATAGCCCTAATAATTAGGTATCTGAGAGAAATCTTCAATTAACAGATTCAATTAACTATCTGCAATGCAAATCAAAGACATTTTGTTGTGATGTAGTTAGGCCCTTGTGAAAGGTGTTTTTTCCTTCTTTTTCAACAATGGAAGAGGCCTCTAGGTGGCGCAGTAGAGCACGAAACCTCAGGGTCAGGAAAGCCTGAACTCAAATCCAGCCTCTTGACTAGCCCCATGACCCCAGGCAAAGCATTTAACTGCTGGCTCCCTCAGTTTCTTCAACTGTAAAATGGGAATAATAATAGCACCACCTATCTCCTGATGAAATATCTGAAAAGTGCTTACTTAGCACAGTGCTTGGTACAAAGTAAGTGCTTATTTTCTTCCTTCCTACTTCATTCACTGATGTAACTGTTTTGGCCAAAACACAATACCTTAGAGTATTGATCTCCTAAGCCAAAGAATGAATTAAGTAGGGGAAAAAACACATTGTTCAAATATTAGATTTAATAATACAGTAATAACTCACTAAAGTCACTTTAATTTTTTTCAATGAGACCCAACCATATAAGGAATTTCATAGTGTGAACAAAAATAAATAAATCAGTCTTTAAACGGAGACAGACAGTTTCTGACCTAACATCATTTTACACGATATCATTAATTTGTACACTACTTTCACAATATCATTTAGTTCGGTGGTTTCTAGCAAAGTGTCTAAGAGCCAGATGTAGCTCAGAGCAGTTTTCCAACATCTTCCCCACCACTTCAAAGTGTAGTCCACAGAAACCATATACCCTAGTTTCCTAAAAGAAGCTGGATTATTTAATGTTTTTCATTTCAGTGAAAAAACAATAAATTTCTTTCACCTCCATTCTTAATCTTTACAAGATTAATGAATTACAAAACACTTTTGCTTTGAGATGCCCCTAAACTTTTGAAACATTACCTTGGAGCACTTCAGTTTAAACTTAAGTACTCTTACGAACACAAATAATTTTTAGAAGAAAAAAAGACACTGAGATATTTGGTCCTTCATATGTAAAGAAATCTCTTTTACAACAAAATGAAGTCTCATTCTGCATATTCAGTCCCTAACCTCTTTCCCCCAGAGGGTGCTTAGCGTTAATCATTCATCAGTCCTCTGGAATCATAACTGGTTATTGTTCAGGGTCAACATGAAAATTGCTTCTGCTTGACTATTCATATTTGTTACAAGGATTTTGTTTTTCTTTTTTTCCCAGTTGAGGGAGGGGAGATGGAAGAAAGAAAAACTATTTTTTAACTGAAAAAAAATTTTAACTTAAAAAACAAAACATTAAAGGGAAAGGTAATCATAACTATATAACTATGAGAATTATTTTAGAATTACAAATATTGACTAGTCAGAATTCTAGTTTATAAAATGTAGGTGAGACACAGTTCACCTATGCTGTTCCAAAAGTCTTATTCAGTTTTATTTTTAGAAAAAAATTATTATAATCATAAAGAAGAGTCTCTTTCCAATTTCCTTTAAAGCAACTCACCTAAATCCGTCCTACTTATCAGTAAAAAAAAAGTAACTTAGAAATAAACTATGAGATAGTCCTGACAAGGTATAGGCTCTGGGAACCCCCTTGAAATCCCTTTCAATCTTTCCACTTGATCTGGCATTCCCTTGAGGCCAAAAGCCTTTCATTATGCCCAGATCTCAGCTGCCTCTGGTAACTGCCTCTAGTTACTTCCCACCCTTGATCCTATCAAAATCCAATTCTCTTGGTTCCTGGTGCCTGAACTCTAGGCACCCCAGCTTACTGACCACTCCCATCAAGGATCCTCCCTGGATCACTCCTCCAGTCACCCCAAACTACTTGGCCACCTCTAGATCCCTCTCCTGTATATAAAAGTCATCTTGCCTCCATGAAGGTGCTGAGATTAGGATTCCATGCTTTCACCACCACAGCCCAAGTTTACTTCCCGGTCAGGGAACCAAAATGTTGAGGGTCAGGGGCGCTGAGACCTCTAAATAGCAACATGTAGGACCTGCCCAAATGAATTCGACCCAAGACTTATCTCAGCCAAAGAAAAACAAAGTTTATTAAAAATTCACCCTATTGTCCATACTCTTAAGAAATTTCACCACTGACTAGACTCTTTAGGAATCTGAGCATTTGTGACGCTTGTATTGACAAGTGGGCCAGATTGAATGTGAGCACCCTTCATGGAGATAAGATGGATCCTATATACAGAAAGACTGTGGGAGGGATCTAATGGTGGTCAAGTAGCCTGGGATAACTGGAGGGGTGAAGGGAGGATCTTGATAGAAGGGGCCAGTAGGCTGGGGTGCCTAGAGGTCAGGCACCAGGAACCAAGAGAATGGGATTTTAATAGGATCAAGAGTGAGAAGTAGCCAGAGGCAATCCAGAGGTAACAAAGAGATTTGGGCCTATTAATAATGAAAGGTTTATGGCTTCAAGTGAATGCTAGATCAAGCAGGAAGATTCAAGGAGAATTCAAGGTGGTTTCCAGAGCCTATACCCCATCAGTTCAAAATACTCATGATCTATAAACCCTTAGCAGAAATTGTCACGCCTATATCTAGTGCTATTTCAAAAGCAACAATCTATACATCTAAAACAGAGAATAGTTTAAAGCTATTAAGACTTAAAACTGCACTGAGAGTTTGAGGACAGCCTAATTGTGTGTTGATCTATATTTAAAAGATTCCACTTCATGAACTGATATGTAAACAGTTCAGTGGATACAAAATCGCAAACGGTGAGGACTTCTCCCCATGGACCACCATCCTACACTTACGCTGCAACCGGCAGCTACCAGGACCTCCAGAGTCCCACCTTACTCTGAGAAAGCCACACTGTCCTACAGGAAGCAGAAAAGATTACCGTCCTAGGATCAACAGCCACCCTCTAGCTGTACTGTTGTAGAATCAAATGATTCTACAAATCCTTCCAAAAAAGCCTTCAATATTGTTCCTGATCTCCTTGTTTAGGATCTATTCTCCGCCTGTTCCCTCATGCATCATTTAATGTTTGGTACACAATCCCTACTTATACACTCATGCTCTTATATGTTACCTACCATGTTACACAGATCTGTGGTTATCCAACCTGGCATTCAACAACCTGCTATTCACTATAGTTTAAGGGGCTTCTGGACTCATGGTACTCACTTGCTCCCTCTCTCTTTCCATATTATACTGCTCTATCTCCCTTGCTCAAGTTATAATTGTACACATTTGCCTGATCTGGCTAACTGCCACTCACAACCCAAAGCTAATGCAGACTTAAGACTTGATCCCACAATTCCATCGTGAATAGGATTTTGTCTAGGATAAAAGAAGAAAACCATAAAAAGGAAAATTTAGGAAGATCTCACATCCAAATGATGTCTACCCCGGACCTTCTTATACAAAATCATGGGCAAAGCAGTGAAACTAATACTCAATACTTTTGCTTCTTCGCTCCATTTCCTTTTCATCCATTCCATCCCACTTAACAAACCTTTGTCATATGTTGTGAATTTCTAGAAAAGGAAAATTCTCACCTGGTTAATCCTGAACCTTGCATTTAACATTCTGTAATGACATAATTGGCTATCAGATATTTTTACCCCCTCTTTATATGATAACTGTGTCCCTCTTTTTCCTTTTATAAAAAGTCTCTATAATCAAGAAAATTTTCAAAATCATATTTCAAATGACCTCATCAGTCCTCAAGGGTCATTTTGACTTTTTGGCCAAAAGGAAAGAATGTGAAGGGAATTACGATTTTCATATTAATGTATACATTATATGTAACAAACATACTAATAATTCATATTTTTCAAGAACTGCCTCATCTAGCTTGTGAGTTAGGCTCATAATGCAACTTGAAATGATCAATCAAACCTTGACAACATTCCCACAACTACTGTATTCTTATGCCTGTGCACCTTAAGGGAAGCAGATCAAAGACTGTTGAACCTGTTCCTGTCACAGAACTCTGTTTGTCACCCACCAAGTAACAACCCCCAAAGATTTGAACAATATTGCTCCCACAGAACTCTCCAAATTTTCAAATCTGCTCCTCATAATGAAACTAAATAATTAAATGCTACCTGGTTACTGGCATTTTGTGTCTGGCCTGCTACTTCATCATTCTCAGGTTAGAAACTGGCTCAGCAAAATCCTGTTAACAATGCCTACTAAGAGGGCAGCTAGGTACCAGCACTGGAGTCAGTAGGACCTGAGTTCAAATCCAGTCTCAGACACTTAAAAAAACTAGTGGTGTGACCTTAGGCAAGTCACTTAACCAAAAATCAAAAAAAAAAAAAAAGAATCCTGGACTTCGTTTGAGGCTTAACTCAAGACTGCCTATAAGATTCTTGATCCTCACAGTTGGTAATACCTCCTCCCAATCCAAA
>CM053593.1:238239196-238275449 GCA_028646575.1 Pseudocheirus occidentalis | reverse complement strand
AGAAAGCAGTTTCAGTAGAATGGTGGCATAAGAAGCCATATTATCAAGGCTGAAAAGTGAGAGGATGATGGTAAAGGCAGGGACAGCAGATAATGCTAGGATTTGGGCAGTGAACATGAGAGAGAGAATAGCTTGAGGGGATGGCAAAGTCAATGTTTAGAAGTATTCATAGTATGACATGTCCTTGATATAAAAATTTACTTAAAATAAGCTTTTGACATTTCTTCTTCCTGCATTGTCTAATTTGAGATTAAATAATCAAATTACATCTTCATCTTGCCTTAAGCATACTTTAATAGGAGACAGTTTTAATAGCTCTCAAATGCAACTGACTATACCAGACTATTGGTTAAGGTTCTATCCCCCAATTAACTTTAAATGGGAAAAGTGCCAAATGATCAAAAAAATTCTATTGCAGAAAGTAGTAAGTCATTGACTATAATGTGAGAAACAAAAGAAACTCTGTTTCCACAAGATTAACACAACATACTCCCAGTTTTGCAGGAAAGATAACAAGATTAGGCAGAGCTGTGACTTGGTTGTGACCATGCATCTGATGAGTAAAAGGTCAGACAGAAGCTTACACGGGTGTTTAACAATGAGCTGTTCAATATTAACCCAAACACACACACACACACCCCAGGGTGGAGCAAGCTCATTTAAACGCACATGGGATGCACTACAAGGGAGGAGGAAACACATGTAGGAGAAAAACATGGAACAGATGGTTCGGGAAGTTGAATCTAGCCAATAGGGAACAGGCAGGGAAATTTGAATTGGAAACAGAGAATAAATAGCCTTGTATTTGTCTTGGCAAGAGTGCTTCCTTAGGGGGTTACCCATCTGAAAGAATGTAAAATAAAATGAGCGCTTTCCTGGTTTCAACAACTGTTCTTTCTAGAGTCAACAAGTTTCTCACAATAAGATGCATCAGAAGGAATTATTAATTCTAGTTCTTTCCTAAGAATTTTAATAGATATAAAAATAGATGCTCTACTAAATCCATTTCCTTTTTGACAAAATATGATTTGTCACTGAATTAATCCTTCAAGTACTTACCTTTACTAAAATGTTCTGGGTGATGGCATCAGAGGCACTGGGTGAAATTGCCGTCACAGTGATTGGAATCTCTCCTAAAAGCTTTGGTTTGATTGGGAAAAGCACAGTTCTCCCATCCTCACTTGGCACTAGTATGGACTGCTGATGCCCTGTGGCATTTACTTCATTTGAAATCATAAGAATATCAAATTTGTCACTTGTCTCAATGGTTACACTAACCTGCGAAATAAAATAACATAAATATGTTTTTATATTAAATCTTTTTGAATCAGTTCTAGGTATAGCTTCATAGTATTCAACTGTAACACAGCCTTCAAATGTAGTTAATGAAATAAAGACTTGGTTTCACTCCTTTTCCTCTAAGAGAAATTATTACTAATAACTAATGATTTGGGGGAGATTCAGAGTTCCCCCTTTTTCTATTTTCAAGACCTCAGTTTCTAAATATTGAGTTAACCTTCTCCTATATCCAACCCCACCCAACCTTACAAGGAATGAGTAGTCCCAGGTAAATTGCACTTAATTAAGCTTGGGTGGAGACAGACCCTTTTGTCTAAATTGTCCAAGGCTAAGGGTAGTCTGGGTATAGAGATAGTCTCTTGGTCCATGGGAGATATGATGTCATCTCAGCCCCTCATTGTAATATTCATTCTTTCATTAACTGTTAACCAATCATGGCTGATTCCCAGCACGATGATCTTTTGGTCTAAGAAAGACAGTCAAATGACCATCCTTTTATTATTAAATGTGCTGATCTTAATAATAAAATGATTAAATTAACCAGACATTATTTCTCTCAAACCTTTTTAATCACCACACCTCAATTAACTTTAATGAGCCAAGAGTACCTGCTCTCCTCCCACATATGAAGCATTACTTTACCCTTGATTTAAGTGTTTCCAAACCTGAATTTTCCATAAGTTTCCATTCTTATTCATACAAGTGATACCAAAGAATGCTAAGCCAATGAAGTGATGAACAAACACAGGAAGAAATAATAAAAGTAGGATAGGAATAAAACGTCCTATTGTTCTCTTTTTTCTCTCTTATATGAGGTTTTTAACCACACTATTTTCCCTTTAGCTTGATTTCTACTGCCAAAGCAATATAACATTCTCTTTCCCCTATGTCATTGGATGGCTAGAATTTTTTTTTCTTTTAAAAAAGGCTTAGTTTCAGATATGAATGCTCTCATCAATCTAATTTAAGCATACCCTTGTAAACCTCTTCTCTACTAAGATAAAAAAAACCAACTTGTCTTCATTCTCAGTATCCTCCTCAATGCTCTTATTCATTTTTATTGACTGAAGTCTGAACATCCTCCTGACGACATCATGTCCCTTCCAATCCTCTCCAAGACTAGGCATTTCTTTTCTTAATCTCCCCAAATCACTAGGACAGGAGACTGGTTGGCATTCTTTTTGCTCCCAATGCTACTCCAGGACGCCTGATATTCCACTATAATTCAACAACTTGTGCTTTGACGTGTATGTCATGATATCAACTTCTCTCAATCCTGGTTAATATAGAAAAATCTCCAAGAAAACTCTCCCATGCTCCTTAGTAACTTCAGCACCAAGTACTGGAGAAAAGTAAGGCTTCTTGGAGGAGGCAAATATTTAACAAGTCAGTTCAAAAACATTAAATGCTTATTATGTGCAGGGCATAGTGAAAAGGTGAAAATCTGATGACAAAGAGCTTACAATTTGTAAAAATGTGTGTGTATATAACACACACAAATAAAAGTGGCAAAAGGCATAAGATGAAGAAGAAGAGATTTGGAAAACTACTCTAAAAAAATCTAAGGAAAAAGAGAACATTTTGAACTGAGGAGGATAACTGAAGAGGTCACATCCATCAAGAAACAGTATAGAGGAAGAGGGAGCATGCTCTAGGTATAAGCTTTAAACTAAATCTTGGGCCAGTACAGGGAGAAGCTGCAGGATAGAATTTGGTGCTTGTATCCTTAACTAACAGGAAACAAAATTCTGCTGTTAAACTTGGAAGAATATGGCTTCCATTGGGGCAGCTAGGTGGCACAGTGAATAGAGCACCGGCCCTGCAGTCAGGAGGATCTGAGTTCAAATCAGACCTCAGACACTTAACACAAAAAACTAGCCATGTGACCCTGGGCAAGTCAATTAACCCCAGTTGCCCTACTTTCCCCCCTCCAAAAAAAAGAATATGGTCTCCATGTGGCCCCCTCCTCACTATACAATCTGCACAGAGGAACCTCCAATCAAGAAGAAAAGGGATAGCATTCAGGTCCAACATTTTGTTTGATATGTTCATAGAAAACAAACTTTCTTCTTGCAGGAAACAAAAAGAGAAAAGTCAAGAAAAACAGAACAGCAAAAAGTAGATGGCAAGAGGAACAATTTAATAAAAAGACATTGGAACAGAAAAAGACATATCTCAGAAATAGTGCTGCAATTAAATTTTAACAAAAGGGTAAACTGAGGCAGATCTTCAAGCAAGATAACATTTATTGGCAGGGATGGGCTACCTGTCACTAAATGGCCAATGACTTACTTCCATCAACGCCAAAGACCCTGAGCAAAAGGACAGTTACCCTCATATAGGTTTTAGAGAAAACAGAATAAAGAATAGAACAAAGTAGATGACATTATGGAATTAAGGGCAACATGACTGGTTACAGAGCTGAGGTGCAAGGAACAACATGACTGGTTGGAAGTTTGGTATTGGGGACTAGCAATGACCCTCTCCCCTTTCTTTTCTCATAAGACTAAGAAATGTTTTTTGTTTGAGTCCAGGTGCAAGAGAGCAACCCAGACTTTTGGACTGCAAACCAAGGCCCAAAGCCTTGAAGGATGGCTTGGTAGACTAAAGACATCAGGCCTAAATTTCCTTGCTTTCTCACACATTCTCCAAGGTCAGTTAAAGTCCTTGAGGCAGGAGAGCTGAGTTTTTAAACTCAATGCATTACAGGCTGGCTAAACTGTGAACCAAGTTCAGAGACAAAGAACCATGACATATTGAAGTTACAGGACAAAAGCAATTTCAGGACAAGATCAATTAATTGTAAATAGAATTAATAAGAAACAGTAAGGAGATTGATCAAGTTACAGTAAAGAAATCATGCTAGGAAGGAATGAAAGGGAAAAAAGGGTCTTCATGTACATTGTTAGGGTTTTAAATATCATGAAACAGAACCAAATAACTCAAATGGTCAATTCAGCAATCACCCAAAAGCTTTTTTGGAACAGACCCAGCTAGACCCCTGGATACTAGGAACTTTAATATTAGTAGTAGTATAGCTAACATTTATATAGTTCTTATTATATGCTAGGTACTGTACTAAGAATTTTATTATTATCATCTCATTTCATCCTAACAAAAACCTTGCAAGGTAGTTGCTATTAATATCCCCATTTTATAAACCAAGGCAAGCAAAGGTTAAGTGTCTTGCCCAAGGTCACACACAGCTAGTAAGTGTCTAAGGGACTGGCATTCTCATCTGAACTCAGATTTCCTGACTCCAGGCCAGGTGCTCACCACACTATGTACTTAGCTGCCTAAAGCAGATTGCCACATACATACGTACACAAATACAGACATACACAGAGATATACACAGAGTCATACACAGACATACATAGACAAACACAGACATATGCAAGTGCACATATATCGGTCCATGAGGTATAGGCTCCTGAAAAGCTTGAATACATTACCTCACTGGCATCTTTCAAATAATTGAATATAGTTACTTCCAAAACAAATTGCTCCCCTCTAATAACCGAGTAAGGAAGATTCAAAAAAATGAAAAATGGTTGAAAGGCTTGTAGCTGTAAAGAAAAAAAAGTATAATTTTTTAATGTAATGAAAAACAATCCTCCCAGTGACTCTACTACTACCTATATACTTTCAGGCAAATCACTTCATCCTTCCCAGTTCCAATTTCCTACTCTATATATAATGAGGGAGTTGAAGGATAGAACCTCTAAGGTCTTTTTCATCACTAACATCCAAAATCTTTTAACGTTGCATGAAGTATACAAAAAATGGTGACTTCATTTCACATAAGACCACGTATTTTGTATTACAGAATCACTGGTTACTAGAATCACCTACTTATTTGATTTAACCAAAGGAAAATCCTAACTATTTGAGGTGTTATTGTTGTTATCAAGAAATGGCTCCTATTAAAATAGCTTCCTGGAGATTGCTTGAGGAATCAGTTTATTAAGGCTCATGATACTACCACCTTACATCTCTATTGAGTTATTAACTTTTCAAAGTGTTTTCACATCTTTTACTTCATTAAATCTAAACAACCACCCTATGAATTGACCTACACATTGAGAGTCCTGGTAGAACCTTTAAATGAACCACCAAGTTGGTAACTGCCATTAAATTGTTTTTTTTATTGAAAGTTTAGAAAGCTTTATAAAAGCCTCCATACAAGGGAGTTCTACATGCAAATACACTGTTTTGAGGGTGTCCTGGAGTGATAATCAGCATTTATTAATAAGCCCTAAATAAATTCTATCTAGACACTATGGTAGGCACTGAAGATAAAAATATGAAGACTGAGGAATTCCAAGAATTCTCTAGGAGCTCACATTTGGCAACAATCCAGAAAATTCTCTTCTGTTCATTCTATCACCCTAGTGTCTAATTGTCTTACTAATTTAAACAAGAGGCTTGCTGAAAAATTGACGAGGTTATAAGCCCAGGGACAATGTTATTTCTATGTTACATCTGAGAGATGATGTTACTTCTGTTCTATTTCTTACAGGAGCTGTCTGGACAGTGACCACTCTTGCAGAGCCACCTCAGAAGCAATGCATTGTAATTCAAAATTGCAAAGACCAAGCAGCTTTTCTTAGCATCCTAAGAGACACGCCAGGAAGATGTAGGAGCTATGAGTCATAATTTAAATAACCCAATAAAGGATGAAGTCACCAGAAAAGTTATTCAAAACTTCTCTACCTACACAATTCACTTTAGCTAACACCCTGACATTATAGATCTAAGTGTGAAAGGAAAGTTCCAAAAATGGTTCTCCTAAGGCCCCTTATAAATTGAACATGCCTAGTTAAAAGTTTAAATCACCACGTCCCTCAGCAATTTAGGTTTTAAAGCCAACTATAACAATATACTTCCTGAGTTCTGGTCTATTGAAATCTTTGTCCCTTGTCACTTAAAAGGACAGTTTTCTGGGTTGCTAGGTAATATAACTCAAGATTCTTAATAGGAATGTTTTCATCTGACCCTTACATACATAAAGCAACCCAAAAATCTTAGTGCAGTTTTAAGCTATTAAAACTTATCATTTAAACTGTTAAAGCTTAAAACTGCACTAAGACTTTTGGAACATTCTGTATTTGTAAGTAACACACTTCTCAGTCAAACACAATAAACAACATGAAATACAAGAGGGACAGAGTATGGGATGTGTGTAAGTAAGCAAATAACTACTGTCAGAAAGTCTAAGCATCCATGAGATTCACAAACTAAAGTAGAAATCTAGGAGCTTATACTTTTTTTAGTTGCTTGGTCCCATGACTTAAACCAAAGTGTCCTTTGATAGGCTACCTCCACTGGAGCAGTTGTCAATCCAAGCCCTAAGTCTTCGGAGATCACAAAGGCAGTAGCTACCCAAGAAGTGATGGAATCTGGCACAATAACTTCAAATTCTCTGTCAGTCTGAGAACTAAAGTTAAAAAGAACATAAAATTTCAAAACCAAAGTTAAGGAGAATAGAAAATTTACCGAGAATTAGTACTGACATCTTACTATGTTCAAAATAAGTCAAGAGGGGTGGCTAGGTGGCACAGTGAATAGAGCACTGGCCCTGGAGTCAGAAGTACCAGAGTTCAAATCCAGCCTCAGACACCTGACACACTTACTAGCCATGTGACCTTGGGCAAGTCACTTAATCCCAATTGCCCTGCCTTTCCCCCCAAAAAAGCAAAACAAAAAAAAAGTCAAGAGCAGTTTGCAAGTTCCTGCTATGTAGTATATAAATTGTTTTGCCTGAAGATTTTTTCCCCTAGGTTTGCAAGTTTACCTCAAAATGATAAGGGGTGCCTAGGTGGCTCAGTAAATAGATCATCAGCCCTTGGAGTCAGGAGGACCTGACTTCAAATCTGGCCTCAAGACACTTAACACTTACTAGCCATGTGACCTTGGGCAAGTCACTTAACCCCAATTACCCAGCTTTCCCCCCTCCAAAAAAAAAAGGCAAAAAATGATCCTTAAAAGCAAGAAAAAAACGACTACTTAGTAGTTGTAAATCTTAAACTATTGTTTTAATAGCAATGGTCATAAATGAACACGTATTGAGTAGTAGTCAATGAATAAATCAAAATATTATATTTTAATTCATATTCCAATAAAAATATGACTTGAGATTCCTTCCAGATAGACAGAAATTTTGCCTCCAGGCCCCTGCTTCCAGTTTTCTATACATACAATGCCCACTCTATTTATTAACACCCATCTTGTTGTTCAGCCATTTTCAGTCCTGTCCAACTCTTGGTGACCCCATCTGGATGTTTTCTTGGCAAAGATACTGAAGTAGTTTGCCATTTCCTTCTCCAGATCATTTTACAGATGAGGAACTGAGTCGAACAGGGTTATGTGACTTGCCCAGTGTCACAAAGCTAGTAAGTGTCTACAGCCAGATCTGAACTCAGGAAGATGAGTCTTCCTGATTCCAGGCCTAGCACTCTATCCACTATGCTACCTAGCTGCTCCTAATACCCCTCTACACCTGTTGAAATTCTACTTCTCCTCAAGCTACAACTCCAGTGCTACCTACTTTACAAAGACTTCCCTAATCCCTTCCATTTGAAGTGAGCACTTTCTACTCTGAACTCTCATAATACATGATGCATTTGCTAGCATCTTATTATATAATGTTTAGTATAATATTTATGTGCATGAAAATTATATCTACTAATATATCATGTCTCTATGCAGCCTAGCTTCCAGCATCATCACTCAGCTAAAATTGTCTTTTCCAACATCGTCAATGATCTTACTCACCAAATCTGATGGTTTTTTCTTAATCCTCTTACTTCTTGACCTCTCTGTTTCCTCTGAACTGTCAAATACTCTATTCTCTCTGAGTTTTCATAACACTGCTGCCTCTTGGTTCTATTTTTGTCAAATGGCTAATCCTTAGCTTCTTCTGATGATGAATCACCCAAACCATACCCTAGTAAATGTGAATGCACCCTCCAAGACTCTATCCTTGGCCTTCTCTCTGTATACTCTCAGTGATTCATTACTTCCTATAGAACTCTAATTAGATGACTCTTTCATATTAGATCTTCCACCCTCAAGTTTCTCTGTTCTTCAACCCATTCTCCACACAGCTGCTAAAATGATTTTCTTAAAGGGCAGTTCCCACCATGTGCCATACTCAATAAACAATATACTTACTAGTGGCTCTAGAAACAAATACATCCTCTTCTCTACTGTCTGGCATTTAAAGATCTTCAAAATCTATGTCAAGTCTGTCTTCTAGCCTCATGCATTACTTCCCTATGTTCTAGCCAAACTGAACTTTTTTGCTGTCATCCGTGACACTTCCTTTCCCATCTCTATGCCTCTGACATGCCTTTATGACAGATACTGACTACCTGTCCGCCTTTCCTAGAAATCGCTTTGTCCTTCTTTTCACATTTCAGAAATCCTGGTTTTCTTCAAAGCTCAGCTCAAACACTGGTGTATACACAAAATCTTCCCCTGCTTTCCCCAGCTGCTAATGCTTTCCTTCCTCAAGGTACCTTTGGAAGTTAGGTGGTGTAGTGCTGGACCTGTTGTCTGGAAGTCGTAAGTTTAAGTTTAAATTTTGTCTCAGAAGTTTACTAGCTGTGTGGTGCTGGGCAAGTCACTTAACTTTGTTCTGCCTCTGTTTTCATCTATAAAATGGGAATCATAATAGCACCTAGATCATTATAAGAACAAGATCAAATATTTATGAAGTGCTTACCAAATCTTAAACGTTATATGAGTATTATTATTGCTTTTACTTTCCATCCACATATATGTATATGCATAGATACAGACACACATATATTGTCTCCCCAACAGAACGCAAGGTCATTGAGGACAGGAACTGTTTCATTGTCTTTGCATTGCCAGTTTTTAGCACACTGCCTCAAACAGGTGCTTGTTGATCAACTAAATGGCTAAAGGCAGAGAACGTCATTTATTTTTTCATCTAACCCTTAGCACCTAGAAGAACATCCTATACAAAATGGGCACACAATTAATGTTTGCTGTTGTTCAGTTAATATATTCAAAATCAATAATATCCTTATGCACCTTTTCCAAGAAGTAAATATTTAAGAGCCTCTTTCTCTTGTAACCTGTACAAGAGTTTTCTCTTTGTATTAACTTCTAGTAATCTTATCAATATCAGTATATTTCAGGGTTTAGCAAACTGTAGCTAAGGGCCAGCCCTGCCTGTTTTTGTATTGCCTGTGAGCTAAAAATGATTTTTACATTTTAAAATAAAAGTAAAACCACTTCAAAATGTAAAAACCATTCTTAGCTTGCCCAGTACAAAAGCCACAAGCAGTAGTTCGCCAACCCTGATACAGACTATTTTCTTGAGGGTCTGACCTATGCCTTTTTTTTTCAGTATGTCCCCTTCCTTTCTCCCCTTACAATCCCTACACACCCACCATCCCCCCGCCACCCAACCAGCCGAACATGAACTACTGAGTGATCTTCAAGCCAGAAAGATGAAGAGGTTATCATAGCCAAATGCTTTCAGCACACATGATGGTTTTTACCTCCTCCCCAGTTCCTCTGATGAGGGAAGTCATAGTGGAGAAAGAAGGCAAATGGGGCAAGAAATACATCTGATCTCCTACTAAATAATGAGCACGTCCACCCTTTAATCAGTGCACAGAACTCATAATGGCAGTGATCCATCAGCAAATTTAAGACTTGAGATCAATGAAAATTTTGTTGTTATTCAGTCACTTAAGTCATATCCAACTCTCATGACCCCATTTGGGGTCTTCTTGGCAAAGATATTGGAATGGTTTGCTATTTCTTTCTCCAGCCTTGTTTTTACAGATGAAGAAACTGAGGCAAAGTGACTTGCCAAGGGTCACACAGCTAGTAAGTGTCCAGGGCAAGATTTGAACTCAGAAAAATGAGTCTTACTGACTCCAGGCCCAAAATTCTATCTATTGGTCCACCTAGTTGGTCAAATCAACACTAGCTCTTCAGAAAAAAATTTAGGGTCTGTTTTCTGATTTGATCTTACCTAGAACACTCCCACATGCATTAGACCTTAGTAAATATGATTTCATATTGCAAACAATGACACACCATAAAAAGGACATTTTATCTAATTTTAATATGATTCACACTTTCGCATTAAAATAAGCACAGAAAAAAATAAGCTCATTCTGAAAAAATTTCTAAAAAGGAAAATAATAAGAAAGTCAGAACTTTGCAAGTTTTTACCCCATATTGGTGTCCATCCAAAGCCAAGTCTCTGGAAAATGTTTTCTGATAGATGGACCACTGTCCTCTGGAAATGCGCCTCCAAAAGCCATATCCATATCATTTCTGTCATTTGTGAGCCTAACAGCATCCTCTCCATTATCCATCTCAAAAAAATCGCCACCAACTAAAAATAAATATTTTCAGTCATTAGGAAAAAAAATCACCAAAGTAAATATATAATTATTTAAGTAGTTGTTAGTAGAATCACAGATTCCTAGAGTTGTAATGGACTTTAGAAATCACCTCCTCCAATGCCATCATTCCAGAGAGAAGAAAAAAAGCTGAGAGAGGAAGTGACTAGCTAGTCATGGTGGCAGGGTCAGGAATGGCTAGATTCCAGATCCTCAGGTTTCCAGTCCAGTGTTTCTTTTTTCCCACTACAGTGTCCTAGCAGACCCTCAAATAAAAGATCTCAGAAACACACAAAAGAAAAATATACAAAATTTAAAATGCTGCCTATAATTCAGCAAGATTACAGAAGTGTTTATTATATAGTTAGTGATAATGAGTTTAATTTTCATTTTTACATAGGAACAAGATATATAAAAGTTCAAATATAGCCAAATTAAGAAAAAATTAGAATTGATAAAGATAGTAAATTTGACCAAAAAATGCAATTATGTAATATGTGAAACTAGGATAACTTAATTTTCCAGTCCTATGCCCATGGAATAATGCCCTGACAGAAGGCTTTTCAACTTCTTTGTGTCATCTGCCCCTCTGGCAGTCTGATGAAGCCTATGAACTTTTTCTCACAAAGTTTTTTAAACATATAAAATATAAAGGAAATCAACCATAATGAAATATAGCTATCAACTTAAAAAAAAGTTCCCAAATCTCAGGTTAAGCACCTCTGCCCTACCATAATATACATGAATTCATGTTCCTACTTAACAGAGATAATTTATGGACTTTAAAATATATCTATAAACAAAGAACAAAAGTATAAAACAGTTTTCAGCTGCTCAATAAAAGCTTATGTAGTATCTGATGGTTTTCTTGGACTCTATTAAGAATCCACAAAAACTTTGGTAGAAAAAATATTAAAAGTCTTGATTGGATTGATTATGATGCAAAAGACCCAATAGTAAGTTCAGACCCTTCTTCCCTGTAGTTCTTAATAAAAAAAAAAATTGCTTCAAAGACTACCTCTTTCCACACCTTGAGTAGCAGCAGGTCAGGTCAGAGTGCCAAGGAGAAGAGCCAGGACCAGTGAAGCAGTTAATGATCAGGCAGGAACTGGGAGGTCAAAGCAAGCGAGAGGTTAGAATTAACCCAGCAGAAATTAGGGCCTCTATCAATAGTGAAGGTCAGGGCAGGCAGGAGGTTAAAAGTCAGACAGAGAGAATGAAAAAAGGGATTACAGAAACACTTAAGGCAGAGCAAAGCTGATGGGCAAAAGTCCAGGCAAATTTGGTAGGTAACCAAAACAGACTCAAAGTAACACAAAGGACCTTGGGAACTGAGGCAATCCTTTTCCTTATCCAAGTATTTATGTAAGTTTTCTATTAAAAAAAATTATTAGTTGAGCTTCCCAAGGGCCAGCCAGGGTGAAATCTAGACTCATAGTGAAGCCAATGCAATTATGTAAGAAGGGGGCACAGCTAAACACTCTGCTGCCACTTAAAATGCTGTCAATGCCTCTGTCCTTCAACGGAGGTGTCTTTCATAATTTCTTTCCTGACCTACTTGATAATGATGGCCCCTTCTGGAGTTGGACAGCTGATAAACCTTCAAGACACCCGCCTCGTCCACTGGGTTTACTTGTTCCTTTCCCAACCCGATGATTTCCCAACCCATGTTGATGATAACCTCTGGGGCAACACAGCTGAGAAACCTGACATTCACCTTGCCCACTGGGCTTACTTGTTTCATAGACTCTGGTTTTACTTATCAGAATAGTCAGCTTACCCTTTCAGATCATAACTTGGGCTCTATATCTAAGAAGTATCTCTCCCTATTAATTGTCCCTAATCAGCATAGAAAGTATAGTCCAGACACCACGTTAAGAATAAGACTTGTATCATATTTCCTCATGGCAAGGAGAACATCTTTTAGAATTAGCCCTTCTAGTCTTATAATTTTGTACTTTTCTCAGTTTGAATCAACACATTTTATAACCTCTACTAAAAATATATCTTGCTTTGTATTAATCTAAATAAATTCCATTAGCTCACTTTGTTTATTCAAAATCAAGAAAGATACAATCCATACATATATCTGGTTCTTCTGGTATCATAAACAACACTATATAGGGCATATGAACTTTGAACATCAATATTTTTAACACGGCATGTGAACTTTGAACTATTAATATTTGAGGGAGTTGTTATTTTTAAAATTCTTTTCTAGAGGCAGCTAGGTGGCACAGTGAATAAAGCACCAGCCCTGGAGTCAGGAAGACCTGAGTTCAAACCTGGCCTCAGACACTTAACATGAAAAACTAGCCGTGTGACCTTGGGCAAGTTACTTAACCCCAACTGCCCTCCAAAAAGGAAAAAAAAGCATTAAAAAAATTATTTTCTGACAATAATTCCAAGAGGAAAATAGTTTACCTCTTATTATTCCTACTTTTTAGACAAGGACACTGAGGGAAATTAAGGCGTTTGCCTACACTCATTCTACTTTAGCTAATAATTAAGATTCAAATCCAGGCCTTTGTATTCTTCTTATTCTTATTTCAAAGTGCTATATATATTCTCAAAACAAATATGATGCCTCTTTGGCATAAACCTGAAACTGGGGGTTGTATACTGTCCATCTCCAACTCTGTGGGGCTATGTATAATTCTGAGGATCAGAACATCATAGTTTTTGAGGTATATGGGACCTTAGAAACCAAGTACAATCCTCCTCATTTTACAGACCAGGAAACCGAGACAAAGAAAGGTTAAATGACTTGCCCAGGGTCACACAGCTAGTAAGTGTCTATGGGGGAATCTGAACCCAAATCTTCTTGACTCCAAGCCCAGTTCTCTATCTATTCATTCTACCATGCTCCCTCATGCAATATGTAGAAAAGTGACAGCTGAAAGGTTTTAGAAACTTTGCTTTATCCAACTTACAAGTTTCATACACATAATCATGTACAAGATTTGCATCTGTTGATACCCACAGGCCACATTCCTAGGAAGAAAGAACAATAAAATATCATTTTCCTTTCATGTACAAGTGTTAGTTCTCTCTTAATTGTTATTCCTCTCACAGAGAGACACATAAGCACACATACCATTTCACAATTCTACTCAATGAGTAAAAGCTTAATTTAAGATAGGGAAAAGCAATGTCAAGTGATGCTAAAGAACCTCATTTTATTTTCATGAAATTTTATTAGTCCCTCTAGTGAGCATTTTTTAAAATTTGTGAATAAAATCCTAGGGAAGCTTCTTTCTGTTTTGTGTTCTTTTAGCAATATTCTGTACTTTGTTGAGATATAGGATTTAATGAAGGATCCAGATTTCACAATGACTGGGATTTTAGTTCCAAACATATATATGTATATATTCAAACATACCTGGAAAACTGCATGGGAATTTGTAAACATGCCTAAATAATAACCAGTGTTGTATAATTCCAGTTCATGGATCACCTAAGGAGAAGAAATCAGTGGATTAATGTATTTTCATCAGCCTGGAGGGAAACAACATGCTTAAGAGCCCCATAGTACTTTTAGTAATAACGTCTATAGAAGTGCAACCTTGTGTTATTAAATTTGTAGAAGCCAGAAAAAAAATCTAAATGACAGAATGATAAGTCAAAAAGGTCCCAAAAAACTAAAGTTTCCCAGTAAGATTTACAAAACAAATTTTACAAGTAGAAAATGGGGAAGAACTGGGTCAATAGCCATTTAAGTTTTTAAAAAAATGTTTTAGAGAACTATCAGTTGAAGCTGAGCTAAAAATGTGACATGATTTACTCCTCTCCCCGCCCCCCCCGGAAAAAAAAGCTAATTCAATCTTGGACCATATTAAAAGAATCAAAATGTCCAGACCAAGGGAGGGAATTTTCCATTTGTACTCTACACTGTTTCAGCCACATCTGAAGTATTGCATCCAAATCTAGATGCCACATTTCAAAAGAAACACCAAGAAACAGGGTAAGAAGATAAGTAGAATGATAAGATGTCTGGGAACCATGTTGTAAGAAGAATAACTGGAGAAAATAAAAACGTTCAGCCTGGAAAAAAAAATGTAAGGGGACTATATCAGCTGCTGTGTAGAAAAGTAATGAGGCTCATTTTGTGTAGAAGGAAAAACTAACAAAAATAGGTGGAAGTTATAGGGAAGAAAGTTTTGACTCAATATTACGATGAACTTCCTAACAATTAGGGCATTCCACAAAAGGAATGACTACTTTAAAAAGCAATTAACTCCCCATTCTTGGAAGTGTTCAAAGAAAAACTGAAGAGGTCTCATTCTGATTTGTCCATCTTCTTTATGACGCTTTAGTTCAAATATGTGAACACATATACACATATATGTACACCTATACATATTGTTTTGAATCTCTAAATTAGGTTTATTTTGATTTTTCAAGAATGGTTGCCATTCTGTTTTCCAAATGTGTTCTCCTTCTTAATTTCATCTAAATCTGAAAAGCTGAACAGTCCTGGAATGTAAGTAATCTGATCCTACCAGTCTTGAACTGAGCCTGTCAGAGGAAAAAAGGCATAGGACCTCTAGGTCTAACATCCCCAGATCCTGACGTCTAGTTCTCAGCACCAACTCCGGATAAAATTTCCCACCTCCTTATGACTCAGAGACCATGAACAATGCAACATGTTTTGTTTTGTTTTCAGGAAAGAAATCATTCACTGAGCAAGTATTTAAGAGGGTCTTTTTAAGGCATTGTGCTCCATATTATGTATCACCTTGTCTACCAGATACCAGGCCAGATATGGACAAACAGAACTATAAAATATGGTACAGGGTGAGTATACTAAGTGGCGAGCCAGTCTTGGAGTAAGGGAAACCCAGTTTCAAGCCCCACTCAGACATATACTAGCAGGGTGACGCAGGGCAAACCATTTAACCTCTCAACTTCTCGATGCCCCAGGAAACTTTCAAAAACTATAAATTACAGAACAGTTGCTCATCTACATTGGTAGAAGGAGTTTCTTTACATTAATAAAATCATTGGTCTGAACATAAAGTAGTGCGGTAGTGTGTACACTAGTAGTATACCACACATGTGACATAACTGTAGAAATGCATCAGGCTTTCATAGTCCTCACATTGAAGAAAATAATTCCAGTCCTGATGATCTTTAGCCTCTGGGGAAAAGAAGAAGAAAAAGGAGAGGAGGAGAAAATCAAAGTGAAGGGGGAAAGATGAGAAAGAGAAGGAGAATGAAGAAGAAAAGAAGGAGGAAAAAGAGAAAGAGGAGAATATATGTGAATGTTTGTTTCTACTGATGGTGATTAAGTTCATAATTTTTAAGGGTATTAATGCCAAGAGAGGCAACAGGACATACTGGATGGATGATTTGACTAGACTCAAAGACAGGATGCTCCAGGTTCAAATTCTGCCTCTGATACTTATTAGCTATGTAAGCATGGGTAAGCCACTTAACTTCTATGCATCCCAAGCAACTATAAGTTATGGGCAAACTACCAGTCAGCATCTGAAGATAATTTCCACCCTAAAAGTTCTTTCCAAAATAGTGACCAAATCATCACAAACATTCATGAAATACGTGTTCCTTTATGGAACAGTGCTATGCACTATCTAGGCTGAACAAATTAAACAGAGTCCTTGACATTTAGAACATAATCTATCAACAGGCTGTTCAGTCATGCTTGACTCTTTGTGATCCCTAACATTACCATACAGAGAAGCATTAAGAATGTACAGATGCCTAAGAATGAAATTTAATTTCTGAAACATTAAAGTTGCATTTGCTGGTGTTTTCTTCATAAATGCCATTTAGTCTTTTCATGTCTATGAGTTTACTCTTCATAACCAGACTACAAACTCCCCAAAGGTGGCCATTTTTAAAAAATTAATTGATTTGTTTATTTATTTTTAATTTACAAGATTCAGTTCCACAATCCCTTGAGTTTCAGATTTTCTCCCCTCTCTCTCCCTCCCCCACCCATGGTGGCACACAATTAAGTATAGGATCTGCAAATACTTTCACACTGGACATTAGTCTGGCTATATAGAAGGGTTGTAACCAATGGAGTGAACGATGGGAAAGAAGAAACAAAAAGGTGGCCATTTTTTAATGTTGATTTTTCATAGTTAATCCAACAACAGACACTTTTGAGAATTCTAAAGTCTAGTTAAGGAAGCTGAATACATATACACACACAAGCATAGGTGGGTTTCTTTCATCTCTCCTCCACAACATTTAGGAAACAATGGGCCCTCCAGGAATGCTGTCAACCAATTTATAATAACACAAGCTCAGCCTACTGGCCAAAGAGAAAGGGTGTGGTCTTATTAATCGGAAAAAATGATTAACAAGGCTATATACAATGAATATTTTAAAAGGCTTTTTAAAGAATCATAATTAATCCATTTTTAGAGTATCATTATTTATAACCAAAATCAGATGTATACCAAATGTGTCCAAAGCTGTTCTCTCTCTCATCATCTGTGTAAGCTAAAATTCTTAGTTAACATTCTTAGTTATTTGTCCACCCGGACCTTATAAGTGTGCAAGTCACATATCTTCTCTGAGACATTCTTTCTTCATTTGTAAAATGAAGGAGATTGGACTGGACAACTTCTAAGGTTTTTTTTCACAGACTCATAAATTTAGGGCTGGATGTATGTGGCCAGGACCCAACCACAGTCATAGGAAATTTGTAGATTAAACTAATCTTTACTTTGTAGAAGAGAGGAAAACACTTTCCTAAAAATAGAAGTGAAACCCAGTGTCAAGCAATGTATCTCTCTATTTAATATCTTTCCATGACCGCACTTTGTAATGAAATAGAGTTCAACTTACACTTTCTTCTGTAATGTCATTTGAACCATTCATCAGCTTTACACTTTTGTCAACAGCTACAAGTCCTATTAAGGATCCGGGTTGAGTCACAGAAACTTTAAGAGCAACATTCTCAGATGGTTCAGCACTAACTTTATTCCAAGATAATGTAATCTGTGAAAGGAAGAAAATGTGATTAGTCTAGTGCATGATTATTCCCTAAGAAGTCACAGTATCACCGATTTAAACCTGGAAAGGACCTTGGAAGACATCTAGTTCAACCCTACTCATTTTATAGATGAGAAAAATAAGACCAGAGAGATTAAGTTCAACTGAAGGCACCCTGAAGGAGAGACAGAAGACAGCTTGTGCCAGAATAGTCAAATCACTATCACCATTGCGATAGTGACTGCCATTGACTGCCATTTCCCCTCATACTCTACTGGAGACAGTCCAAGACCTTAAGCCTATGGACCTTGGAAATATCAATGTCTCCCAAACCATAAAACCTGCTTCCACCTCATTCTCCAAAGCCATCACTGAGGGGAAAAATCATTGTGGTCAAAGGGCCCATCTTCCTCATCACCACTAGCAACAACAGCTGCCTTACTACCATCAAGAGGCAGATGGGCACAGGAGCCTGGGAGTGGCAGGACACCTCCACCTCCAGTTCACCTGTTCTACTCCCAGCTCATCTCTTACAATCATCATTTAGGGACATGACTCTTATGGAGAAAGGGTCAGCTACCCTCACCAACTGACAAATAGCTGCAGTTCACAGGACAACCAAGGCTGGCTGAAGTAGTGAGGCATCCTGAAGGAAAGATAGGAAGCCGCACATGCTAAGTAAGTCAGTCCAGATCCACCATCACCACCTTGAGCACCATCTTCTCTCAGACCCTGAGGGAAACCGCTAAGTACTCTAACCCGAGAGCCTTGGAATAGCACTGTTTCCAGCTCAGTGTCCACAGCCATCATCCCGGGAAGCAACCCCTGTGGAAATGCAGTCTAGAAACTGTTCCTACAGGTGCTACAGTCTCAGCTATTGAAGATGCAGAAAGCTCTTGCCACCAAAATCCTTGGCAATATTAAATAACTCACCATTAGAAATTCATATGATTTTATTAGTGAAAACTACAATACAGAAGAAAGCATTAATACCCACCTTGCTGCTGCACCCTAAGGATCTTGGGACCTTTCTATCTGACTTGAAGCTGAAACATTCCATGATCACTACTTCAGTTAGCCTTGATACATCACAGAGTAAGAAACATATATTTGGGGGGAAATTAGTAGATCAATTTGACTGAAGCAAAGGTCTCATATAAGAGAGCTCTGAGAGAAAAGGATGAAAAGGTAACAGAGGGCCCTGTATAGAAGGTTAAGGAATGTTTTACAAAAGAGGAGTGATAAATATAGGATAGTTTTTTTTTAGAAAAATTAATCTGACTTATAGCAGAGATATCAAACATGAAGCCTAGCACATGACTGAGTGAAACCCAAACAAGCTTAAAATATAATTGGGAAATACTTAACATAATATATTAAAAATGCAACAAAACATAGATGATGTTAACATGTGGTTTTCTAAATGATATGGTTTAATGTCCACCCCCCTTTCTCTATTTCAGTTTGACACCACTGGACATCACTGGCATATAGATTTGATGAGAGCCCTCTGCTGAGGTGCTTACAGTTCAGTAACTGGCTCAGCTGCAAAGACTAGCAGTGACCCCTTTGGAGAACTGTACAATATTGTAGCATCCTGTACAAGGCACCTGCACGTTATGTGCCAGTGACTGGAGGAGAAGAAACTACAGGCCAGAGGAAAAAGTGAAGGGAGCAGGGAGGGGCGGGTTAGCAATTCCAGCAAGGGACCCAAATCTAGAGAAAAGCAAGCAAAAGCTAGAAAGCTTATGGTTTGTACCAACGTGTGCAGAATGCTGAGATTCAAAAGCTGAGTCATGCAGAAAGCATAGTTATGATTCTGGAGAATTAACTGCATTAGTCCACCCCAAAGCTCTGCTCTTTTTACTATAATGATTTCCTTTCCCAGACCCAGACCTTACAGCTTAGTCATAGACTAGGCTTGCCACATCCCTTTGTGATTCATTCTCCCTTAGGAGATCATGGCAATGTAAAACCTAGCCTTTGTTGATCACTCTCTCTCTCTCCTGAAATCCTATGGGACTTTTTGTCTATGCCAGGCACCGAGTCACTCTGCTTATAATAGTTTGTATTGTTACTTATCCTTTTATGTATAGGACTAGACTAAACCATAAATTCAGTGACAGCATGAAACCTTTATAAAATCTTCATAAAGCCAGAATCATGGTTTCAGTGATCATTAGCAGTGATTTTGCTCATCACTGGATTATGAGAATCTCTGTAAAGAGAAGGAACCTCAGCAGTTTAGTCTGTCTAACAGTTCCAGGGATGGGGATCCTATGCCTTTAACACCACATGTGGCTCTCTAGGTCCTCAAGTGAAGCCCTGTGACTGAATCCAAATTTCACAGAACAAATTCCCTTAATTAAAGGGATTTTAGTAATTTTAATTAAAAGGGATTTTATTAAGAGGATTTGTTTTGTGAAGTTTGGATTTAGTCAAAGGGCTGCACTTGAGGACCTAGAGGGCCACATATGGCCTTGGGACTACAGGTTCCTCACCCCAACCACAAAGGTCATCTCTACTACAACATACCCAAACAAATGATCATCCATTCTCTGCTTGAAGACCTTGTGAGGGGGTGGGGGGAAGAGGGAGGAGGAACCTACCACCTTAAAGCAACCCATTCCACTTCTGCCTAGCTCTAATTATTAAGAAAATTTTCCAAGGATCTAGTCTTTGAAATTTCTACCCATTATTCCTGGTTCTGTACTGTGACGGGACCAAACAATGTCTCACCTCATCCCTACTCCACAAAATAGCACTTCAAATATTTGAAGATAGTGATCATGTTCCCCCTGAGTCTTCTCTTCTTCAGGCTAAGTATTCCTTCAACTGAGGACCAAATATTATAGACCTAAGGCCCTTCACGATTCTGGCTGCCCCACTCTAGACACTCATCCATGTCTTTCTGGTACCTAGAACTAAAGGCACTACTCCAGATGAGATCTAACAGGGTAGTTCTAAGAGGAATTACTACCTCTCTCAGTCCCAGGAGCTACACCCCTCTTACATAGACCAAGATCACATTGGTTTGGTTTGGTTTTCTTTTTTAGCTCCCACATCTATATGATGATCTATATGAAGCTTGCAGTCCACTAAGACCCCTCCCACATCTCAGAGAAACTGCTATCTATCCATTTTATATACAACAACAATCAATAATGTATGTTATTAAGAAGCTGGCAGCAATGAAAATGAAAAGAAAGGAATTCAGGTATAGAATAGAAAGAGAATATATTTTATATTTACTAGGGAAATGATAGACAAATAGAGTATCTCTTTCACTTTTATTTATTATAGGTATTTAGTAAAGCATTCCTTCATTCTTCCATAGTGAACAAAAATCTTTACCTAAGAAACCATTACAAAATCATCAATCCTAATATTTAGCAAAAGAGCATGAATTCGGGGCAGCTAGGTGGCACAGGGGTGGCTAGGTGGCTCAGTGAATAGAGCACCAGCCCTGCAGTCAGGAGGACCTGAGTTCAAATCCGACCTCAAACACTTAACACAAAAAAACCTAGCCATGTGACCTTGGGCAAGTCACTTAACCCCAATTGCCATTCCCCCCCCCCCCGCAAAAAAAAAGCATGAATTCTAAGCAGGTAAACTAAGAATGAGTACAAATTACAGTCAGGAACTACCCACCATGCTCCAATCATTAACAACTGATTTATGATTTTCTATGCTCAATTCCTATGCCTGTTACATATTACACTGGTGGTCAGGAACAATCTTCACTGGCAGAAAATCAGTGAATTATTTTCCATCTCCAAAATTTTATGAAATTATTAAAAACATAATATGAGGTACAAAGGTTAAGGATGGGATCATGGTATGATAAAATAAATGCTGGATGTAGTCAGGAGTTCTTGGTTTGAATCCTACCTTGGTGCTTATTAGCTGTATAGTCATTCTCAAATTATTTACCTTTCAAGAGACTCAGTTTCCCCATCTGAAATACAAGATTAACAATAAACTACCTGCCTCAAAGGATTCTTGTGGGGAATACACTCTAAAAACTTCAAACACTGTATGTGTGTGTGTGTGTGTGTGTGTGTGTGTATATATGTATGTATGTATGTATGTATATGTGTATGTATATACACACACTAATTATCACTATTTATGGGATAGAATACAGTATATAATGATGTATATTTATATGAATTATTATCACTATAGTTATAGTATAGAATATAATATATAATCATCTTTAGATATGGATTAACACATAGGTACAAACTTATTTGTTTATTTTAGCTAGAAAAGTTTCAAGTATATAATTAAAGAACTCCAACTAGCTCCTGGGCCACTTACTGCTAATCCCTGACCAAATTCTACCAAAGTCTGGCTAATTCCATTTTTATAACCTTCCTAACCTGCTCTGCCCACCCAGATCTCTATACAAATCCCTTATTCTTCATTTTATTCAAACATCAGTACCAAACAGATTCTAAAATCCCAATGGAATTCTCACTCCTCTGAGTCTGAACCAAAAAATCATGTGATTTTTTTTGGCTCAAAATTCACCTCAATGTACACTTATTAAGCACCTACTGTATGAAAAGCACCTACTATATGAAAAGCACCTACTAGGTACTGAGGGACATACCAAATTTACATAGAGAGCTCTAAAAGTCTTAGGGAATTTAAAACTTTTGAATTTTAAAACATCCCTTACAGGACATGGCTCCAACGCTTATCCTTTAAATAAACTATAAGCAACATAAAACCCACAATCATAGAAATGTGTATGGATATATGCACATATAACTGTAACAATCAATAATACATGATAAATGAAATATGGCTGCATTTATTCACCTCTGAAATCCTGAAATATATTAGCTTCATGGTTCTAGAATTTGATCATTGTAGGAACCCATGCAAATAACAATATGAGTGTCAAATAAACTGACATAGTTAAACAAACAAGAATAAATAAATAAAATGTTTATCTCTCAAGATCTTTTATCTATTTTGCCAAAATTGTAGCCTTGAAATTTAATCCATTTACATTAACCATTCTCTTCTAAACAAATACTTAAGAACATCTTTTTCTTTCTTTTTCATTTTTTTGTAATTATAATCTTGAGCCTGATTTCTTACCTTATTCTTAAAGACAAGTTGGACAGGAACTTTCAGGACATCATTTATAATTTCCCCATCATCTCCAACATAGTACACGATTATACAGGCTTTTGGAGCCCAGGAATTTTCTGGTGTTAAAGAAAAAGTTGAGGAGTTCTTTTTGCCAACTGCAACCAGTTGACTTTGAGATATCACCTGAAAAAAATACAATTTGTTTTATGATAAAGCTGATACTGAGATTTACGATAATACACCTTCTTCATTTTTCATAATTTTAAGTTCAAACATATGCTTAACTTCAATCAAGTTTCAAAACTCTTCCAAAATCAAATATATATTGGTGAATATCCTATGTTTGATATGTTGTGATGTTGAAGGCAAACATCTATGTTTACCTTCAACATTAGAAAAATTTAAGGTAACTCTAATTAAATGTTTTTGTACAAACATAAATATAAATAAGAATTTAAGAAATTCAGGGAAGAGGTAATTTAGTTTGAAGTAGAAGTGACAAATTCCTCATCTGTGGATCAGCTTTTCACAAATGAAATGGAGGAGGGGGGTAGTGAAGACCCAGAATATAAGAACACAAATTTGACTAGAATGGAGGGCATGGGAGAGGAAGCAAAACATTAAAGGATTAAAATGAGACTGGGTGAATTTCTAGAGTTTCAACTCCACAACTGGAAACATGTAGTTCTCTCTAAGGCAATTTGGTGCTGTGGAGGGAGCTAGAGATTTGGGATCTAAAGTACTGGTTTTAAATCCCATCTCTGCTATCACAACTATCTGTGTGGCTTTGGTCAAATTATTTTTAACAAATCTGGGTCTCAGATTCCTCATCTATCAAACAAAAGTCAAGAGTTTTACAAATATTAAAGAATTATATGAATGCTAGCTATTATTAACCCTGTGACTTAGAAATTTTCTTGCAAAGTGATGGAGCCAGTCCCTGGAGGCCACAGAGCAGCAATATACAAGAATATTTGGAGGAGAATGATGTTGAAACACAGTAAGAATAGTATAGGTATAGAGTGATATGTCCAGTAATGTATAATATATTTTAAATTGCTGATTTACCATGTAACTTAGTTCCTTCATTGGCTTGTTGCTAATGACAATCAGTTCAAAAGGTGATCCAACCTAGAAAGACAACATTCTCATTTACATATAAGAATCAATGGCACACAGACATACTAATTACATTGTTAATTATCATGTGAATATGCATTACCTTTACATTTTCACTTCCTGTTTTTAACTGGATATATGTCATACTAGGAGACCTAAACATGCCATGAATCGATAAGGTATTCACACTATCAAGAAAAGAAGCCTGTAACAAAAACAAAAAGAAAAAAAAAGCTTTAATTTCAACTTTTTTAATACCTTTACATTAATCCTTAACAATTAATGGGAATGAAACATATAGAAAACATTGAATAGTCCATTCTTTTCAAAATAAAGTAGACTTCATTTCTTAAAGCAGGTAAAATGTATGCCATTAATACTAAATATTCACAATTACATACAATTACAAACTATAAGAATGTAATACTTCAATGTTTCAAAAGATAGGACTTTATTGATGTAGGTATCCCCTCCACCAATACTAGTTTCAACCACTTCAAGCCTTAGAAGACCATATTCATGTTTTGTTGTAGACAAAATAGATTCCATCTCTGTCCTCCCTGCCTATGCTTATGTACCTGAGGCCTAAAACGCTCCCCCTCCTCACCTCTACTTCTTAGAATTCCTAGATTCCTTTAAGTGCTACCCCTAATTGAGGTTTTCCTGATTTTGTCTCCAATTACTGCTGTCCTCCAAAATAGTTTTATGTTTATTTCAAATATTGTAGAATTATTCTCGCTATATAGAACATATTGCTTGCCCATCCCTACCCCACAATTGAATGCAAACTCCTTGTGGGCAGGGACTGTTTTGTTTCTGTCTCTTTATCTCCAGCACCTAACAAAATGCCTACCATGCAATAGGTGCTTAATAAATGCTGAACGAATTGAAGTAGGCCTTTAAGGGAGGAGATAAACTCATAGCTCTAAGAAATTAAAGGAGTAATAATCATTATTATGGTAGCCCAGAGGAAACCATTGTAGAGAAGACAGAGTGGAGAAAAAAAAAGGAGTGAATTGTCTCACACACTCAAAAAATATACTCTTTTCTCCACAGGCTACAAAGGGATAAGCAAGAAAAGAGTCGATCACTCTCTCTACTTCTTTGTGTCATCTCTTGATTTATCAGCGAAAGAAGTACAAGGAAAGGAGCCAGTTGTTCCACACATCATGGAAGTTCATATTCCACAACTCAGCTGCAACTCTGTGGTACAATCCACGGCAAGCAAACAGTCTGAGCCAGAGAAAATGGTTAAGGGACGACAGGCAAAACCATTAAATATTTTCAGATGGAGAAGATAACTAGGAGAATGGAAAAGTGCCTCTATTTTCCTTTCTTCTCTTTTATAAGTAACTCATTTCTAGTGTAACCTAAACTTATACCTAGCTTCTACAAAACTCAGATCATAAAAGACTGAGTATCTACTTAAAATGCTTATTTATACAGTCACCTGTTGTAGCTTCTTAGATTACTATATCTTAAAATGTTCTAAAAACTGAGTTCTTAAGTACCCTTATGAGAACTGCCACTATCTAATCATTATGAATTCTCATAATAAAGATACTTTTCCCACTTTTGTTTGTGGTCAAATATCTTTATTCTCTAAGCATTTTAAACCCTGACTAGTTGCTACCTTCATTACAGGTGTTTACACATGGCAATGGAAATTCTGTCACCAAGTTACAGTCATAATAGCATTTTTTAAGAGTAGAAGGGACACAAACAGCACCTTCACTTGCAGTTGACTGGTATTAACCAAGATTGGGAATTCGAGATGAAAGGTCCCATTTTCTGGAACCGTATAATTTAGAATCTGGACAGTTTCCCTTTCCTGATCTTCGTTGTTCCATTTGTCCCAATAATTGGTGTAATTTGTCTGTGTTATGGTGAGGGTTACATTATTTTTTATTTCTTCTGGAGTCAGCTGAACATTGTCAGAACGGGTTATTTTCACCTAATTGACAGGAACACAAAGAGAAAGATATCACAATGAGTTGAAAAGGAATTTTTTTCACTTGAATCTGGCTTCCACCCCCCATCACTCTCTTGAAACAGAGTTATTGGATATTACCACTGGTTTAACTGCCAAACACAACTGTCTTGTTCACAGTCCTCAGTCTTCGTGACCTCTCTGAAGCACGTATGTGACCTTTCTTCAAACTCTTTAAACTCTCTTCCCTTGATGTCTGTGACACTGCACCATCCTTGTTCTCCTACTATTCCACCTGCTTCTCCTGTCTCCTTCACTGAGTTCTCTTCCTTAGGAATTGCCTAAAACTCACTCATTCACTCTCTCTCCCTCTCCCTTTCGCTCTCCCCTCTCCCTTACTTACTCTCTCCCACTCACTCACTCTCCCTATCTATCTCCATATTTTCTCTCTCTCTCTCTCTCTCTCTCTCTCTCTCTCTCTCTCTCTCTCTCTCTCTCTCTCTCTTTCTCTCTCCCTCCCCCTCTCTCTGTGTCTCTCTGTCTCTCTCTCTCTCCTTTGAAGATTACTATCTACTCCTACCACTTCACATGTCACTTCTTTGTGGAATGTTTCTGCCAATTTTGCTCTCCAGCCCTCACATCTTTCTCAAGTTCCTTCCCTGAAGAAAGAGAATTTTCATTTAGAAACACTAAATTCAAAATGTCTAAAATTTATCTTCTCATTCAAATCAGCTACTCCTCCTAATTGTCCTGTTAGATGTACTACAATTTTCCAAGTCATTTGGTTTCAAAACTTCATCACAGACTGCTCTCTTTCTCTTCCCCTCCCCCCTCCTCTGGTATCTAAAAGGGCACAGATTTTATTTCTTTTTTTCTTCAAAATGTCTTATCGCTGTCTCCTCCCTTCCACCACCTCTTCTATCACCTAGGTTCATGCCATTTATTACCACATTCCTGAATTCCTAACTGATATTCTTGATTCCAGACTATATTTGTATGAGAGAATTGGGAAAACTCTGAAAATCAAATTAATTCCATCTTGTAAAAGTGACTCCATTCTGAGACCTAAATTTCATTTTTCTGCACATTCCATCTGCTTGCTAGTCATGGGAACTGAGCTGTTATACATTCAGAAAAGTCCACCTGTTCACCATCCCTATTCTCAACTCTCAAAATTTACTCATCCCCTTCTCAACTCGAAAAGCCCCTAATCTTTCCTCCAACTGGAAGTCAGATTATATAATCTTGTATTCTGGCTTATATTCTGTTAACTGTTTTCTTTTAATATATAAAAAATCTATCTCCCCCTGTATTCAGGGGGCAGTACCAGGCTCAGGAGGCTTGGTCCTGATTTGTTATGCAGCTGGCATGCATTGCTTAATAAATTGATATGCTTGGAAGCTCAAACCTTTGCTTCTTCAGTTGTTCCAGGTTTCACTTACCCCAATGACCCTGGGCAAGTCCCTAACTCTCTCTCAGCCTCAGTTACTTCAACTGTAAAATGGGGAAAATGTCAGTATCTCCCCTACAGGATTGCTGCAAGCTACAAATGAGATGATATTTGTGAAGCCCTTAGCACAGTGCCTGTGCCTCATAGTACAGGCTATGTACATGTTAATTTTCTTCTCCCTTTCCAAATTCTCTGATTCTTGCACTTTGCTGAGCCAATTAACATTCCTAAAGCATATTTCTTTCACTTTTGTTACTGTACTGTTTATCTATGTCTGATGGCTCTCTACTGCCTACTGAGTAAAATCTGAACTTCTGATCCTAGAACGTAGGGTCTTTTGTGAACAATTTGTTCCTAGTTTTTTCCAATCATGTCTCCCATTGCCCCCAAGGACAGGTGCTATACTTTGCGCCAACAATTCTTAACCTTTTTTGTGTCATGGGCCCCTTTAGCAGTCTAAGACACCTTCTTTGAATAATGTTTCTAAATAGCTGAAGAAAATGCTAAATTTCAAGTAGATGTTAGTGAAAATAAAGATATGATTTTTTTTTCCTGTCAAAGTTTACAAACCCTCTTAAATCTACTTACGGACCCAGAGGTCTAAGTACCACAGGCTAAGAATCCCTACTTCAGATGTGCCTAATAAAATCCTATTCATCCTTCAAGAAAAATTTGAAATATGATCTCCTCCATGACTTAAAAGAGATAATGTTGGAATATCACTTATTATTCATATCATTTATTTGATATTTACCATTGTTGACCTTGTACCTTTACTATTTATTACTTGTCAATTACCACTTATAATCTTTTCAATTACACAATGTTATCTCCCAACTAAACTATAAGTACCTAGGGTACAAGATCAATATCTAACGGTTCTATGTATCCCTTACAGCACCTAGCATGGTACCAAATACAAGATAGGTGTTTAACGGAAGGTGCTATGGAAGTTGAATGCCAACTGTATGGAAGCATTATATTCTCTCAAAGACCAACATAGTTTAGTTACTTATATTTGGATGCCAAATGCTAAAAAAATTCACAAACTATTTACATTTACAACTGGTAGACATATTTAGATGCAGCCAGAATTAACCCCTTTTCATAAACAACATACTGGCACTGAAAAAACTAACTGCTCTGTCTGCATAATTCCTACTCCCTATAATAACAAAGGTTCAATTTGATCATCTAAATCTAAAGTAATTTGCTAATGTTGTTGTTCAGTTGTTTCACTTCTGACTCTTTGTGACCCCATTTGGGGTTTTCTTGGCAAAGATATTGCCATTTCCTTCTCCAGCTCATTTTACAGATAATGAACTGAGACAAACAAGGTTACATGACTTGCCCAGGGTCACACAGCTAGTCCTTAAGGCCAGATTTGTTCTCAGGAAAATAAGCCTTCATGATTCCAGGACCATTACTCTAGTCACTGTGACACCCAGCTGCACCCAACTCGCTATTACATCAGCATAAAATGTTTCTTTTCTTTGAAGATTTCCCCCACTCATAAAAGCTAGTGGACAAATTTTAGGAAAACAAGCCCACATTTCTCTTTCTGGACTTAACCTAAATATTAGGAAACTGGCGAATAAGATACTTCTTATTCTATTCTATTTCGTTTCAAGAGTTCTGGACTTAGATTAGTTAACATTCCAGCTCTAGTACATATTGTGTGCCTTTGGAAAAGCCTTAGTTCCTTTAATTCTCAATTTTCTATAAATTGCACCTAATATTTGTACTCCTACCATTTAGGGTTGCTATATGAACCAGGTAAGATCATGTAATTACAGTATTTTATACCTACAGCACAATGTATGTGAAACCATTATTTTAACTTACTGATTTACACTTAAAATTAAATATACCAACTTACAGTAACTGTGTAGTTGAGAGAAGGTTTCAAAACAGTAGCATAATCAAAAAATTCAATGGTGTAGTCATTTGCCTTGAAAAATACATTGGAACTAGCATTTCGGGAGATTCCTGTTTTAGAAACAATACAATTTAGATAAAAAGAAATCATGTTTTTACTAATAGATGTTTCTTGGTATACTTTTCCCATAGCTCTACACCAACAAGCTAATCAGTACTTATATCAGAAGCTCATTTTCCTCAAGTCCTTTGGCACCTGAGCAGAAGGGTTGGTTCTGATCTCTCCCTCTCTCTTTCTTTCTCTCCCATTATTAAAGTTATGTGTAACATGCAAATAAAGCAACTCTATTGTCCCCCACCAGGGGTCACAAAGAGAAGGGTTATTGAAAACGTGAGAATCCTTACAATTCTAGATCTATGATCCAATATAATAATATCAGAAAAAGATAGAAAGGAAAGGCATCATGAAGAAGGCGAGATGTTTGAATGAAGGCAAAGACTAAGCTTAGCCTGGGGAAAGGCAGGATATTGCAGTCACAGACTGAAAGTCGAAAGAATGACCAAAGTCTTCAGAGGTGGAAAAGAGAAAAATGATACTGGCTACTAATCTCACATAATTGATTTATAAACTGAAGAGATAAGACAAAATATCCCAAGAATATCTATTATTCTACATTTATTTCCCATATGAGAATATAAGTTCTGTGAGTGCAAGATGATACTTCATTTAACTCTGGCACTACATATAACTATATGTAATACAGTTATTATGTAACTACTCTATAACTACTACAATACTTTAAACTGGGTGCTTAATAAATATTGAAGGGATGAAAAAATGAAAAGGCTTTTTTTTTAATTTTATGGAAGCTAGTAAAATATCCAGTATCACTGAGCAGTAACTTCTACCTAGTAGAAGAGAAAATATAGCTTACAAATGAATTTGATCTAAATAAAGCTTACATAAGAAGCATCAAAATATGGCTCAGTGACTTTAAAATACTCTGCAGAAATTATCACAGTACCATTATGAAAAATCATTAGCTTTTTTAAAAATGCACTATTATACCTGTAAGTGATTCTGTCACTACAGCAATAATTTCTACTGGCCCAGGAGAAGAAAACTTATCACTGGGGTAATGTAGTTCCTCTACATGATTCATGACGCTTTTCATCTCTAGATCACTAAAAGTGAAGTTTGCAGTTCCATTTATCTGGGGGGAAAAAAATAGAATGCATGCTTTTTCAACTGAGTGATTCAAATTCTAGAAATAAACCTCTAATTTAAATTCTAATCACATTTAAAAGTCATAACTGCTGCCTTCTTATTCCATTTCTCTTTATAAAAATATAAAATTCTGCTCTGTTCAAAGACTAACTACATAAATGAGGCAATCAGGTATTTTCACTGGCTGTCCTCCATGCCCAGAATGCCCTTTCTCCTCATTTCTGTCTCCTGCCTTCCCTAGCAAAAATTCTATCATCTACACAGGAAGCCATTCACGGTTCCCCTTGATTCTTGTGCCGTCTTTCTGTTGACTATTTCCAATGGCTCTTCCGTACAGTTTGGGGTTGTTTTTTTTTTTGTACATAGCTGTTTGATGCTATCTCCCCCATTAGGCTGTGAGTTCCTTGAGAAGAGAAATTATCTTTTGCCTTTCTTTGCATCCCCAAGGCTTACAGCACACCAATGCTTAATAAATATTTATTGACTGCTAAGTGTTTTCTATATTTAAAAAATCTCATGATTTCTTTATTAAAACATTCTTACCTTGAAATGTTTGGTAATAGTTTTCTTTATTCCCCAGATGGACAGAGGTACAAATATGAGTGTAACATCCCCTTTAACTGGCTTTCCATATGTGTACCTGAAAAAAAGATGCTTTTTTCTATTTCAGGTTGGATCATGTCAAAATAATAGTAAAAAATGCCAATTATGAACATTAACCCTTGATAAGATATTTTTTAACTTTAATTTTTAAAATACCAAGATTACTGCAATAATCAGCATCAGCCTATCTCCTGGAGACATTTAAATAGAGGTTTTTATACAAGTTGACATCAAGTCATTAATAAGTTTTTCAAAGATAACTTGAGTCAATCAATTACAAATATATCCCTCACTGTCAAATGTATCTATGCACTACCATTATTTGAATGGGTTAGAATAAGAAATTGATATAATGAAGAGAAAAAACAAGCATAGTTGATGTTTCATCCCAGAAAAAGGTCCAGATGTGGCAAATCTCTGGCTTCACTTTCCCCAAGATCATGAAATAGATTTTTAAAAAAATTCAATGAAAAGCTACATAGTGAGTTCATCAACACCAAATGATGCAAAAAGCTAGCCAGAATTTCACAGGCAGGAGATAATGAGGCCATCAGCAAAGCCAGGACCAGGGTAGGCAGAGAAAGAAGCTAGTATCTTCATACTGCTACCAGAAACAGGCCAGAAAGAAATAAGGCTGTAAGACTCTGTGTCCATAGATATTAAGGAGCAAGGCTCCACTGAGAAATCATCAGAGTGCGACTTATGGAGGTTAAGTAACCTTCCCAGTGTCCATGGCCAGATTTGAACTCAAATCTTCCTAACTCCAGGCCTAGCACTCTATCCAACTCTCTGACAAGAAGTTCACCCAAAAGCAGAACAGAAGAGGGTGAACCTGCCACAAATCCACAATTCAGGAGATAAACTTGGAAAAATGAGTAAGTAAAAAAAAGTATTTTATATATATATACATATATATATATATATATATACATATATATATATATATATACGCAAAGATCCCTCAAAAGGAGAGAATATATAACAACTCTAAACCAAAGACTCAAATTTTTTTAAACAAATAATAAATATGATATCTACAAGAAATGAAAATAACGTGTTAAAAATGAAATAAAAGTTCTTGAGGAAAGATTCAAAAGGAGAATAAATAGCTTAGAAGAAAAGTGGTAAACCTTACCCAAGAGGTGGAATCCCTAAGAGCTAAAACAAACCAAAGAGACATCAGTGACTATGAGACAGCAAGAAACACAACAAAAGACTGAAAAAACAGAAAATACAGTCAATCCTTAGCTTTTGCAGGGTTAACATTTTCTAGAAAACAGTGTCAAAGTCAAAAACACAAATGCTGATACATTGAACCTTTGGGAAATAGTGAGCTAGGTTCCCACAACCACCAAAAACTGTAATATTTCACTACAGATTGCTGAAAATACATTTTTCTGGGGCGGCTAGGTGGCGCAGTGAATAGAGCACCGGCCCTGGAGTCAGGAGGACCTGAGTTCAAATCCGGCATCACACACTTAACACAAAAAAAAACTAGCCGTGTGACCTTGGGCAAGTCACTTAACCCCCAACTGCCCTCCAAAAAGCAAAAAAAAAAAAATACATTTTTCTGCACACAATATTTTATAATAAAATATTAATTCTGCTAATATGTACTATTCCTAACACAGTAACCATGAAATAACCTATAAAATGCAGTGCACAAAATAAAACTGGTTACATGCAGAACATTTTTTCTTACTATTAATTTCCTAGAATTCTGTGACCTTTTATGCTAACATATTAATTTTTTTAAATTATTTCCAATAATTTTCACTTTTCACAACACATGAAATCTACAATACCATAAAATACTATATAGCAAATAAAATTCTTAAAACCAAAGCATTTTTAACCTGAATCTTACCTTCCACTGTGTCAGATGTCAGGCAGTATGAGGGTCCTGTACTGTATACTATACTGCTGTAAACCTCTCTACCTTGGCCTTCCTCTGAAAACCAAGGGAGAGGTTGCTGGGACTTTAGCTGGTGCTGTTGGAAGATGCCAAGATAGGTGAGGTCTCAACATGACCTCTGATACTCTCTCAGAATGGCTGGTAAATGGCATTGGAAATCACAAAGGAAATGCTAGGTTAAAAATAATCCATCAATGACATCTACTTCCTGCACCATTTGAGATCCTTGAGGGTTTCCTGTCTGATAGCTGTGGCAGACGTTTCATCATGAAGTTTATTTAACACCTTTATTTTCTCACTAAGCTACATCACTGACTTTGAAAGCTTTGGCATAGATGCCAAAGGACTTACACTATGCTTTGAAGGTATATAAAAACTCTAAAAAAAAAAAAAACTCTAGGTTTAAAGGAAAACAATGAAACTATGCAACAAGTAAAATTCTTTACAACTGTAGGGTGAATAAGATCAGTGAAGCCCCTAGTAGGATTATCAGCCACTCCATAAACTTATCCTTATGTACCTCTCATTTTTTCTCTACTGTGTATAGCTGTGAATGTGCCCAGTTGCCAACATGAAAGTGAAAATTAGGTTACTAACAAAATCACTCAAATCTTCAAGGCACAAAGATAAATGAGAATCAACCACATAAGTCATTTACCATCAAAAACAATTGATCCTAGGAAAAAGGTCGAGAAACAATTTTAGAATCATTTGACTCCTTGAAAACCATGATTTGAAGAGGAAAAAAAAAGCCAAGATAACACATTTCAAGAAAACACAAATGAAAACTGCCCACATCTATTAGAACCACAGGGCAAAGTAATGATAGCAAGATTCTACCAACCACCTACTCCTAAAGGAACTTGAAAAGCTAAATCTCCGAAATGACATTTCCAAAATCCAGAGTTTCCACAACAAAGTAAAAATACTCCAAACAACTATAAAGGAGAAATTCAAAGTACCAGGAAATACAGTCTGGCCCATAAAAAACCTGGAAGCTTCTACTGAAAATGAGAAGAGACCTTAAAATACAGTATTCCAAATGGAGAAGATAAAGGCTTACAACCAAGAATAGCACTCTATAAAGCTGAGTAGAACCCTACATGGAAAAAAATTCATCTTGAATAGAGGACTTTCAAGCATTTTTTATGAATATTGCAAGCTAAGTGGGAATTTTGAAGGAAAAATTCAAGTACCTAGAGAAACTGAGAAAGGAAAATTAATTTAAGTAACTGAAAGAAATTCTAATATTCTAGTAGCGCTAAAATTCTCACAAGGAAGAAGAACCTAGTCTCTCTTTAAAATTTCAGTGTTTTTAAAGAGTACAGAGGGAGTTAAGAAAAACATTTAGGAGGTGCACGAGTTTTGTTCTGAAAACTTTAAAAAGGCAAAGAGAAGAGAGGATAAAATGAATGCCCTAGCTGCTATTTCTCATAATTGAGATTCATATGTATTATATGAACATGGAGGTAAGGAATGGTACCCAGGTAAGGCAGTAGATAGAGCACTGGGCCTGTAGCTGGGATGACTTCTCTTCCTGAGTTCAAATCTGGCCATGGACACTTACCAGCTGTGTGGCCCCTATGCAAGTCACTTAACTGTTTAGTTCAGTTTCCTCATTTGTAAAATGAGCTAGAGAAGGAAATGGCAAATGCTCTGGTATCTTTGCCAAGAAAACCCCAACTGGGGGTCACAAAGAGACAGGCATGACTGAAACAACTGGACAACAACAAAAAGGAAGGGGAAACGCCTTGCTGATGAACCCCACTCTTATTTTGAAAGATGAATGAACATAGACAAACATACAAATGACACAGAAATAAACAGGAAAACTAGCTGGAATGTTGTTCACCTCATGACAGAGACGGAATGGCCACAAAGTGTAGAAAGAGACATAACATTTCAGGAGATGGCCAATGTGTGGGTTCATTTTTGCTTGACTATGCTTATTTCTTTGTTTCAATACAATCTGCTTAGTTCTTTGTTTCAATAGACTTTATCCCTATTTCTTTCCTTTTTTCTTTCCTTCCTTCTTTCTTTCTTTCTGTGTTAATAAGGGGAAGATAGAGTACCTACCAACAGTAATGACAAAAAAAGGATCACAGAGATTTTTTTAATGCACAGAAGAAAACAGAAAGAAGTTCAGAAGGAAGTACAGACATGAAGGCAGTTTTGAAAGTAATATAAGGAAGTTATATACTTTTTCAAAAGGCAAGTGGTAGGGAATGGAGCCAAGATGGCAGCATAGAAGCAGAAAAACTCCATGAGCTCCCTCCATAACCACCTCAAATACCTATAAAATATGACTCTAAACAAACTTTAGAGCTACAGAACCCACAGAGCAACAGAGAGAAACAAATCTGCTGAAGGAAGCCTGGCAGGTGGACAGGAAGAGTCCATCACAGTATGCAGTGAGCCGAGCCCAGTGCCAAGTGAGCCCATGGTTTGCAGCCCTGATCAGCTGCAGCTGGAGGGACTTTGGGAGAGTGGATTACCAACAGCCATGGCCGTTTCCAGAATTATCAAGCCATAAATGCCAAAGGCAAAGTAAAAGGTCAGTGTGGACTTTGGGAACAGGGGGACCAAGAGTGCTGTCCAGCCTCTACCCCCAGAAGGGAGAAGCAGCTCAGGTGTGGCAGCCACACAGCTGCCTCCATGCAGCTGCTTCAGAACTCCCAGCCTGCAGATGATAGGGGGACCAAGGGACCATTCTGAGGGTAATTGCTCTTGCTTTAAAAAGCTTGGCACTGGAAGGCTGTCGTGGGTGTGTGAAGAGGTGCCAGAGCCTGTGGAGGTTTCAAAGAGCACCAACTAATAGCTCCAGCAGCTGCAAAAATCTCAGCTATTTGGGACAAAGCTCTCCTCTCTAGAAGCAGAGTTCCACTATGGCATAAAGCTCAAAAGTCAAGTACTTGAGTGGCAACGTGAGCAAGCAAAGGAAGTAAAGCAAGCACAGCAATCCAACTTTAGATTCCTTTTTTGGGGACAAAAAGGATCAAAGTATGGAAACAGCAAGAAGACAACAAAGTCAGAACTCAGTACCAAAAGCTTCCAAGAAAAATATAAACTAGTTACAGACCATGGAGGAGCTCAAGAAGGATTTTGAAGACCAGGTAAGAGAAGAGGAGGAAAAATTGGGAAGAGAAATGAGAATGGTGCAAGAAAATCATGAAAAGAGAATCAAGAACCTGACTGAAGAAAATAACACCTTAAAAATAGACTAACTCAAATGGCAAAAGAGGCCCAAAAAGTCAATGAGGAGAAGAATGCCTTAAAAACCCAAATTTGCCAGATGGAAACAAAAATTTCAAAAGCTGACTGAAGAGAATGATTCCTTCAGAATTAGATTGGAGCAAATG
>CM053593.1:238218348-238238696 GCA_028646575.1 Pseudocheirus occidentalis | reverse complement strand
ATGGAAGGAGACAGCTACATTCAGAGAAAGATCTAGAAAGACCAGAGTTTAAATGGAGAATGAAGCAATCTACATACTATCACTCTTTTCCATGTTTGGATTTTTTTTTTCCCATTGTTCACTCCATTGGTTACAACCCTTCTATACAACCAGACTAATGTCCAGTGTGAAAGTATTTGCAGATCCTATACTTCATTGCATGCCGCCATGGTGGGGGGGGGGGTGAAAGGGAGGGAGAAAAAATTTGAAACTCAAGGGACTGTGGAATTGAATCTTGTAAACTAATGTTGTACACAAATCCAGATCCCAGGTCACTACACACCACCTGACTTGCGGTCCACCATTAAGCCCTCTTGTATCTCTGTCTCTGTCCCTGTTTTATTTTAGCTTGAAACTGCTTAAGGCATGTCTGGGCATATTGCTCAAGGCATTCCCTGACTCTGTTCCCCCTGATCAGTGTTTCATATTTTCTCCTTGAATCATTATAGTGTACCAGGTGCGAGGATCTTATCTAAGTACCATCCTGTCCTGCCCCACTGACCAAGCAGGGCCTTCACCTCCCTTCCTCAGAACATGACCCCGACCAGTCCTGGGAATTCCAGCCCCCTTTGACTACAACCTGGGGAATTCCAGTTCCCCTCATACCATGCCCCTCCACCCTGTGCTCTCCACCCAATTCTATGAAAGATCCCTTGTACCCTTGTACTATACTCCCCTGGGTCATGCGCCATACTCCCTAGAGTCATATAGATTTGACTAATGGCTGATCTTTGCTTCTGTATGTCACAGCTTTTGCTAGATCCCCTCCCTATTATAATTTTGTGGTTTAGGTCTATATAACCAAGATCTGAAAACCCAGAAACCACTGCCAATTTGAGTGAATACTCTGGCAGTCATGCGCTTGCTTAATAAATCCACATCTAAATTTTATTGTGAACCCAGGTCTCAGCTCACTCTTATTTCTCTGCACAACACTAAAAATTAATTAATTAATTAATTAATTAAAAAAAAGAATGAGAAAGGAAGATGAAAGCAAGTTTGCCAGCTACAGAGTAGGCATTCCAGAGAGCCCAGATGGAAGATCTGGAACAGGTCATGGGGAAGGGAAGATTGAGAAGGAAAGGGCAGTGGGGGACTATGAATGGGGTTTGTATAATGTCAGCCTGGGTTTACATTCTAGAATTTCTGGGATGGGATTTAAGTATGCTAACCATTGACGAATGAGTTCAGAGAGATTATCAGTAACTGGAAAAGTCCATGAGGGAGGATGGTCATTAGATTATTCAGGGCCCTCCCTTTGTCTAAACTTGTGGAAAATGGTAATGTTGAATCCCTTGAGTCCCAATAGATACAACTCATAACAGGCAGGAGCTAGCAAAGGACCAGTGGGAGTCCACTCAGAAGTCAGGAGCTGACAATCCGAGGTAGTTCTTGTCTGAGATCAACCTCTAGAGCACTGGAGAACCTGGGACAAGATATAAGCTGGAAATATAAGTGGATGACACAAGGCACCTAGAGTAAGGAAACCACAGGCAGTAAGCTTGGATGGTAATATAGGGAAAGGCAGAAGGCACAGGTAAGTAGATCCTGGGAAATCCCAGAAGCAAAGACAGAGGCCTGGGCTATAGGCCTCTTTTTCATTTTTTAATTTTGCAAATTCCATTTTTATTTGGATTTAAAAGTTCAAATGAACAAAACTCATAGTACGTACATATTAGAAGACTGATTACCACTTTAAACCCTTTCAATATAGCACTAAGGACTAACCAACCACAATTTAACCATATCTGAAAAGGTTTAACATGAAAAGTCACAAAAATAAATTTTGAGATTTTACACAAGTTTTTTTTTCTCTTGAAGAGAAGTGTGTGTGTGTGTGTGTGTGTGTGTGTGTGTGTGTGTAGGAAATGTACGTAAAGGCTTTCAACTAGCTGATTGAAAATACAGAGACTATTTTAGTCTTTTTTCTTACTTTGCAAAGAAATACATTTTAATCCATACATAATTGCACTTTAAAAATAGTACAATATTATTTAGGCCAACATATTTTCCACAGCCAAACAAACTAGTTTCTAAAAGTCATGGGGGGGGGAGGAAATGTGGTTATTTTTTAAATCACTTGACCTAGAAAATTTTTTTTGTATTTAAATTCTAATATACTGACTTCAAAACCAGTCTCCTAAATTTTTACTGACAGTATCCACAGAAATACATAATTTTAAAATAAATTCACAGTTAAAAAAACACAAAAACCTTTGACTGGGCCCACTAAGTAAGTTTCTGCTTTCTAGAAACTCCAATTCTGCAGAATTTCGACCTTCACATGGAACTTGAAATGAAGCTTGGGGAACTGTAGCTGACTGGATCCCAGTAGAATGTGAACTCTCTGAGAGCATTTTTGTCTTTGTATCCCCATCTCCCAGAAGAGTATATGGTAGTTAGTAGACATTTATTAAATGCTTGCTTTCGACAAGATTGTTGTTGTTTGTCCTTCATTCTGGAAGAGAACCATGACATAAGGGAGGTGATGCCATGACATGCAAGTGAATTGGAATGAAGGAGGGCTGTGCATGGCCATGGATGCAAACTATGGCATCCCATTTGCCTAGTAGACTGGGCAAAATGCAATAAAGGCAGCTTGTAAAGGAAGATGTTTTAACGTGTCTTAAGAGGAATTTAGGCATTTAGATATCTAATTACACATACACAAATAGAACTAGTGATAATTCAGAACTCACCGGGGCCAAGGGCTGTGGAAAGGGCAAACACTATATTCTTCATGTAGACTGGGGGACCAAGGGGAGGGGGAAGGAGGTGTCTTAGATTTTTTGTCGTGGACCCCTTTGACAACCTGCTGCATCCCTTTTCAGGATGTAGGGGGTGGTTTTTCTGGTTTCCTTTTTAAATCCATAACTGAAGGAAATGCTACATTTCAGTCTGAGGTTGATAAAAAATAAAAATGTATCCTTTTTTTATATACAAGTTTTTCTAACTGCTGATGCCAGGTCAAAGCTCCATGGCTTGGACCCTCATCAAATACTATAATAGGGGAAAGGGAGGAAGAAATAAGGTAGGAATCAGCCCGGGGCACATGGTTAAGGCCGCCTCCTCTCCGGTCCCACCGAGTACAGGGCCATTGGGAGGCGGAAAGGGGCGGGTTCAGGGCGCTCGACAGCCACGTGTGCTGCGCTATGACGTCAGCAAAGATGGCGGCCTCCTGCAGCCTTCGGCTACTACCCACTTGTCCCTGACTGAGCCACTAGTGGTACCCTATTCACAGTTCCCGGCAGCGGCGGCCTCTACTCGGCTCTCACCATGCTGCCCTTCGGTCGCTGGGGTAGCCGGGTAGCGGCTCGCCTCAGCAAACAGCCCCTGCCGCTGTCCCGCTCTTGCGTAGGCCGCGCGGTGCCGCACTACGACGTGGTGGTCATTGGCGGGGGGCATGCGGGGACGGAGGCAGCGGCGGCTGCGGCTCGCTGTGGCTCCCGGACTCTGCTCCTCACGCACCGCGTGGACACTATCGGTAAGAGCAGCCGCTGCGGCGGGGTCGGAGCCCGGGCTGGGATAGAGGGGCCCCGAGTGCGCCTGCGCCTGCCCCCACCCATACCCTCCGCGGAGACTCCCCAGGTCTCCCGCGGCTTCCGAGAGGTGCGAGGGAGGGGCCTCAAATTGGGGTGAAAGGAAGTTAGGCCGGTTGCTGAATTAGTTTTCTTGCGGAATGCATGCCGTCGTTTGTACATCCTGAGGGAAAGGGAGGGAAATCAGTCACTTTCTTTTTAGTCCTGAGCAAATCTCTTAACCTTCCTGGGACTCAATTTCCTCTTGTGTGAAATAAGAGGGTTGGATGAGATGACTTTCCCAGTCTCTAAATTGGGGGTTCTTTATCGGTTTTGTGTACTGGATCTCATTAGCAGTCCGGTAAACCCTATGGATTTCTTCTGAGACAGAATGTTTTTAAACACATAAAATAATTATGTAAAGTGACAGATGAAATCTGTTCTATTTAAAATGCTGTTATCAGATTTTTTTTTACAAGCAAGTTCAAGCATGCCGAATTAAGAACCCTTGTCAGTGACAATCATTCTTTCCTGAGATGCTTCCTCCTCCCCCAAAGAAGGTCCTCGCCCTCCAGAAAATTTTGGTCTCTCCAGTCACAGATAGCACTTTTGATCTCTCATCTGCATTTATTCTAATAGTTCTAATTTTCGTTTAAATTTGTAATTTTGTTAGGATAGCTGTTGTTTCTGTTGTAGTTACTTGTGCCTCAACCCCACCCCTACTAGATTATAAAATCCTTGAGTACAGAACTGTTTTATATAATTATGTATCCCCATTGCTTAGCATAATTCTTTGCACATCGTTGTCTTAATAAACATTTACACAATAGAATTGTGGGAAATATTTCTAGAGGTGTAAAGCTGTAATTTCCACATTTTATGCCAAATCTTTGTCTTACTCAGCATATAACAGTTAGAATAGGAATGTAACTTGCAAAGAGGGTTGGATGGTGGAAGAAAAAGCAGCCAAAGTAAAGAAAAGCTATGTGTAAATCTCCATGAAACTCTCTGAAAGTATCCAAGAATCAATTGATAATTTGGCTGATTATGCTGTAACATCATCACTACTTAGGAATGAAAATTCAATTCCAAGATTTTAGTCTAGTTTCTTTAATTGAGAGAATAAAACACAAAACTCTTATTGATAGCAGGCTTAATATTAAATCATTAGTCTGATGTGGCTTCCAGAAAAGCTAACATCTCAGACTGCTGAAAGAGAGACTTATAAGAACAGAGAACTGATTGTCTTTCTATATTCTGTCCTGCTCTAACTACATTTGAAGTTATATATACATGAAGTTACATATATAAAATATATATACATATATATATTATTCACTTCACTAATAATATGGGAAACATCCAGAGGAAGGCAGTTCAGGTTATGGAAGCTTCTTGAGTGCATGTCACATGAAATTTAGTTGAAGTGATGAAGTGCTGGCTCTGGGAGCCCCCTTGAGCTGTCCTTGAATCTTTAAGGTACATGCTCTAGGAAACCCCTTGAAGTCTGATTAAATCCTCCCATTTGATGAGGCATTTGCAAAGACTGTAAGTTTTTCATGGTGGCTGGGCCCAAACCTCTGTTACTAGCCTAGCCCTCCATTGTCCATCTACTTCCCACCCTTGAGCCTATCAAAATATCAATCCACCCTTGCATTGACCTCATTAACTCCTCCTGAAGACCCTCCTCAAACTCATTACTTGGAGTCTGACCTCATTGACTCCTCCTGAAGACCCTCCCCAAACTTCTCTTCTAGATACTCCTAGATTCCTCTGTACGTAAGACCCCATCTTCCCTCCATGTGGTATGAGAGCACCACAGAATGACCTAGCACAGGCTTACTCTGTGACAGACTTACTCTGTCATAGACTTACTCTGTCCTGCTTGCCCAATGCAAGCATCACAGATACCTAGGCTACTTAAGAGTCTACCCATATATGGCGATATACCCAATAAACTTTACTGAGAGAAAGACTGAGAGAAGACTTGAGTCGAATTCATTCAGCAGTGTTGGTATTTTGGGGTCTTGAGCACCCCTAACCTTCTTTATGGATAACCTTTTCAGAAGGAACTAGAATCATTAAACCTCTAGAAGATAAAATTAGAAGAAGGAATGGAGATGGGAAAGGGGACACTATAACAGTATTCATATATTTGAAAACTATCATTTAGAAGAAGAGTTAAACTTGTTCTGTTTGACCCTGGCAGAACCATGAACAGTGAGTAGGCATTGCAAAGAGACAGTTTTAGGCTTCTAAGTCAAGGGAAAAGATATCTAACAGTTAAAGCTATTCAGTAGTTGAATGAGCTGCCTTGCTAGGTAGTGGGTCCCTCATTGGATCTTCAAACAGAGTCTGAAAAAGAATACTTGTTAGGTATCTTATGTAGTAGGAATTCTTTTTTCAGTATGGGTTAAATTGGATGAAAGTTAACATGTCTTAGTTGATGGATCTGCAAAAAGAATTAATTGGATTTCTCCTCCTCCTCCCCCCCCCCCTTTGTTTTTTTTGATGTGTCTGTTGCTTTCACTATCCACTTCCCCTTGGCTTCCCCCCTGTTGCTGTATGTAGTACCTATTAATACCCAGGCATTGCCACCAGCAACCAGAGAGACCTTTATCAGAAGTTGACTCAGAGTTTTCATTGAGAAAATCATCATAGAGGATGTCTTACAAGTCTTCTGGACTGGCCAGGCTGATCCAACTATATTGAAATATAAGAAACAGAAATAAGAGGGCTGGAGGACAAAGGAACACAAGGAGGTTCACAGTCAAATAGGCCATATTCCAGGCAGTTGTTGAACCACCTCAAAGTCTTGGAACACCATTTGAATATCTTACCACAGAATGTCTTCCTGGTGATTGGATTAATTATTTTGTGAATTAGCAATTATTCTTCCTTCTTTTGATCTCAGGTATATGCCTTGATTGCATTAGATTAGTTTGGAAAGTTGCATAAATAACAAATTGTTACAATATAATTATATATGAGTCTGGGTTGTAATACAATAGAATTTTGGACCTGGATTGAAATCCCATCTCTGAAATTTAACACTTGTATTACTTGAGGCAAGTCACTTGATCTTCCTGGGCCTCGGTTTCCTTATCTGTCAAGTGGAGGGAGATGAATTAGATGGCATTTTGAGATTCCATTCAGTTCTAAATCTATCAGTTTTGATAATCACTAGAATCTTAAGAGATGTTAAGTCATTATCAATTATCATTGTGGAAAGTTTGTCTAAATGTGTTAATATTATTTTGCTTTACTGCTTATTACAAGAGAGGGTTGGGAGAGAAAGCTGGAGAGGAAATCTGGGAATTGACAATAATGTTTAAAAAAAAAAAGAAAGGGAAGGAACATCAATACACAAAAACAGCAAGGAAAGAAAGCTTGACTAAATATGAGATAATAGTACTTGTTTAATTTTTAGTATGCTCTTGACCTGGCTTTCATTTGCTTCTCGTGGTGATGATTAAAAAAGGTAATCTTTGTTTTGTTTTGTTTTGATGTGTTCTTTTCTCAGGTCAGATGTCATGCAATCCCTCCTTTGGAGGTATTGGGAAAGGGCATTTAATGAGGGAGGTAGATGCCCTCGATGGTCTGTGTTCTCGAATCTGTGATCAGTCTGGTATACATTATAAAGTGCTGAATCGGCGTAAGGGCCCCGCTGTCTGGGGTCTCCGAGCTCAGATTGATAGAAAACTTTATAAGCAGAAGATGCAGGTAAGAATTAAATAAATACTTTTGACATTGTTGAGCACCCTCCCTTTCTCTCCTCTGGATGTTTGTGACATTAATCTCTTGGTTCTTCTCTTACCTATTTAAAGCCCCTCAGTCTCCTTTCATTGTGGTCATCTGTATCATGCCCCACCCCCCAGCTGTGGGCATACCCCAGCACTCTGGCCTGGCCCCTCTTCTGTTCTTGTTGGAGTTTCTCTTGTGGTGATCTCATCAGCTCCTGTAGTTTTAAGTCTGTATGAATATGACTCCTAAATCAGTCTATCCAGTTCTAGTTGCTCTTCCAAGTTCCAGTGATACATCTCCAGCTGCCTCTTGGATATTTCAAAGTGGATTTCCCTTAGGCTTCCCAAATTCATTGTGTGTAAAACTGAAGTCATCATCTTCGTTTCAACCCTTTCCCCCACCAATAATAATCACTTTCAAACTATCTCATTTCTGTTAAGGGTACCACTGTCCTTCCAGTCAGCCAGGTTCATATAATCCTTGATTTTCGACTCTCCTTCATCCCACGTATCCAGACAGTTGCCAAATCTTAAGATTCCTACCTCCACAATAATATCTATTACATCCATCCTCTTCTCTTTACTCACATGATCATCTCCCTAGTTGGGGTCCCTAGCACCTCTTACCTGGACTTTTTGATTAGCTTTCTAATAGATCTTTAATAGACCTCGTCTCTCCCTTCAGTTCATCTTTTGTGAACCTGATAAAGTGATTTTTCTGAAGTTCAGTGTACTGATTGTAAGGGAGTTTACTGGAGTATCACTCCCCTACTCAGTAGACTAGAAGCTACCCATTACCTCAAGGATAAAGTGTGTATGTGTATATATATACTCCTTTGGTTTAACTTCTGAAGCCCTTTACCACTTGCCCCCAGACAATCTTTCCAAACTTACTACACAATCACTCCCTTTCCTGCACTTTACTGTCTAGCCAAACTGACCTCATTGTTGTTCCTTTTTTCACATTTCTCTACCTTTATACTGACTGTCCTTCATGCCTAGAATATGCTTCAGCATCTCCTCTGCCTCATAGAATCCCTTATTCCTCAAAAACTCTGCTAGTTTCCACTTTATGCAGAACAGTTAGTGGCTCTTCCTCTTTCCCCACAAAAAACTCCACAGATTTACTTTGTATTTATTTTGTATATCCTTGTTTATGTACATGTTGTCACCTTGAGGTCAGGAGCAGTTTCATTTTTGTTTTTGTATCCTTAGTGCCTGCCACATAGTAGATAGACTAATAAATGTGTATTGATTGATAGATAAATGAAAAATGAAACTGGGACTCATTAATTGGTGGGGAAACAGTTTGACTAAAATTTCTCAATAATTTCTTCTCTGTTGGTAGGAAGAAATCTTGACCACACCTCTGCTAAGTGTTCAAGAGACAGCTGTGGAAGATCTTCTTCTTACGGAACCAGACTTAGACCACCCAGGAAAATGTCGTGTCAGTGGTGTTGTATTAGGTAATACGTTAGATATCATTTGGTGGTGGTGGTGGTGGTTTTTTTTAAAGGAAAGTTGAATTATTTAGATTAGTTCCATTCTCACTTCTAGCATAAGTCTGTTTAACTTTTTCTGTATCATGGACTCCTTTGGCAGTCTGGTAAAGTCTATGGACTCTTTCTCAGAATCATATTTTTAAGTAATTTAAGGAAATGCTAAATTTTAGTTAGTTGTAATAAAGATGGGATTTTTTTTTTCCCCATCCAAGTTCACAGACCCCCTGAAAACTATCCACAGAATCCTTGGGTATCTTTGTGTAGTGTGGTTTGCCCTTCATTCTTGAAGAGAACCATGACATCAGGAAAATGGTGTGACTTGCAAATGAATTGGATTTAAGTGTGCAAAGTCACCAACTTCACTTTCTCTTCCAGAGCCATCTGGGTTCAGTGGCCAGATATAGATCAGGATGACTACGGATGGCCCTGGATGCAGTGGGAGACCTTGGCCTTTTTAAGCTAAAATCTTTCAAATTCTCACTTTGACTCAGGCAGCGAGTGATTAGGGCTGTATGGCAAGTATGCTAATTAGGGGGGTGGGATCAAGGAATAGTCAGCTCCTAAAGGAACACACAGTTTGTATCCTGGTTGTAGGCATCATTCACTACTGGCATGGCCTGGGGGTGGAAGGGATCTGTACATCTGAGTCTGTAACAAGATAGCCTTGGGAGCTGATATCTATAGCTTGACCTCTGGATTATATACGGTAACTGTGGGAATCAGTACATAATAGTTATACTGTTACAAGATAATCTTGTTCATGCAAAGGAAATTCTGCAGAAATTAGTCAGCTTGTTCTTGTTAACAGGGAGGGATAGTTTGCCTCACCAGGGCCCCCTTATGAGTTATTGCCAGAGATAGGGTCTTTGGGCTGGGAAGAGATATGGTCCTAGAACTGAGGTCTGAGCACCCCATCAAAATGACATAAAATAGTGCTCACCATCCAATTTGGTAATGACTGGAACAAAGACAGTTGATTTTCTTTTTTTTTTTCCCCTTTTCCCTTTTTTTAAATCATCCAGAGGATGGAAGCAGAGTGTATGCTGAGAGTGTTATCCTTACTACTGGAACATTTCTTAGAGGAATGATTCTAATTGGATTGGAAACGTATCCAGCAGGGCGTCTAGGAGATCAGCCTTCTATTGGCTTGGCACAGACTCTGGAAAAATTGGGATTTGTTATGGGCAGGTTGAAGACAGGGACTCCACCCCGAATTGCCAAAGATTCTATTAATTTTAACCGTTTGAATAAGCAGATGCCTGACAACCCGTCTGTACCATTCAGCTTTCTCAGTGAATCAGTCTGGCTTAGGGTAAGAATTTTCAAAGCTATAATAGTAATTGGGATGCATTAGAAACTTTTTGTAGAAGTTTTGGTAGTTAACACTAAAGGAAATCATTTCATATTTAATACCAGTTCAGATTTCTGTATACTCCTGTTTTATGTACAAGCAACAAATCTTTGAAAGGATTTATTTAGAAAAAAAATAGCCATACACTTCTTAAAATCCTATTAAATTCCCCATAGTATTCCTCACCATTTCAATTTTTTTAAAATTATGTTGTACACTTAAGAGTTGAGAATTTAGGGGTGGCCAGGTGGCACAGTGAATAGAGCACTGGCCCTGGAGTCAGGAGGACCTGAGTTGAAATCTGGCATTTAACTCCAATTGCCCTGCCTTCCACCCTCCAAAAAAGCTCCCTCCCCCCCAAAAAATAAAGTTGAGAGTTTTTAAATGAAGGTTTTAGTCTCTAATCATGATTTCAAATATGTGACTTTGGATAAGCCACTTTCTTTTTAAAATAAAAGGAATTATGAAGTTAATGCTTTTATTCTTCATATATAATTTTGTAACAAATCTGATGGGTTTTTTTAGCCAGAAGATCAGCTTCCATGTTACTTAACATATACCAACTCACAAGTTGAACAAATCGTTAATGAGAACATTCATCTTAACACTCATGTGAAGGAAACTGCCAAAGGACCCCGGTAAGAATGAACTATTCTGAGAATGTACTGAATAATGTATTTTTTTTTAATACAGCATTTTAGGGTTGAAAGGGACCTCCCTCAACAGCCATACTCAAAAAAGAATCCCCTCTTCACCATACCCATCAAGTTGTCACCTGGCTGGTACCTGAAGATCTCCAATAATAGGAAACTTAGGGCGGCTAGGTGGCGCAGTGAATAGAGCAGCCCTGGAGTCAGGAGTACCTGAGTTCAAATATGGCCTCAGACACTTAACACAAAAAACTAGCCGTGTGACCTTGGTCAAGTCACTTAACCCCAACTGCCCTCCAAAACAAAACAAAACAAAACAAAAAAGCAATAATAGGAAACTTACTGCCTCAAAAAGCTGTCCGTTCCACTGTCAGGGCTAATGATTAGGAAGTTTATCCAGACAAGTCTAAATTTGTCATTTTGAAACTTACTGGTTCTACCCTCTAGAGTCAAAGAGAACAATTTTAATTCTGCTTCCAGTCAGTCAGCAAGTATTTATTAAGCATCTACTATGTGCCAGGAACTCTGCTGAGTGCTGGGAGATTTTTTAAAAAGACTAAAGGCAGTCCTTGCCCTCAAGAAACTCCCAGCAAGGAAAGAGATAGGTATGAGCAAGCTATATACAGTATAAATAGGAAATAATTAAAAGAAGGAAGGCACTAGAATTAAGAGGGTTGGAAAAAGCTTCACATAGAGGATGAGATTTTAGTTGGAACTTGAAGTAAGCCAGAAGGAAGGAGATTCCAGGCACAAGGATAAAATATCCAGAGCTTAGAGATGGGAGTATCTTGTTCATGGAGCATCAAGGAGGATAGTGTCACAGGAATCGAGTGGGGAAGAAATTGTAAGAAAATTAGAAGGGGAAGGGGGCTTATCAGTAAAGCTGGAAGGAGGTTATAAAAGGCTTTGAATGCCAAACAGCATTTTTTTTTATCCTGGAGAGGATAAGGGAGTCTTTTGAGTAGGGGATGGTGATTGGACCATGTCTGCCACATGATAACCCTTCAGATACTTGAATTACATGTCTCTGCACTATCTATCCCAACTCTCAAGTCTTCTCGTTCCCAGGATAAATACTCCTAGTTTTGTTTTTTTTTTAACTCCTAGTTCTTCACCATCCTGGGTTTCCTCCCAAGTTATCAATGTAATACCTAGAACTGGATGTAATATTATATGGTCTGATAAGGGCAGAGTACAGTTGGATTATCTCTTATACCTGGAAGTTATTCCTGTCATTAGCTAATTTTTCTTTTTAGTTGCACTATTGTACTGTTATATTTAGCTTTCATTATACTAAAACTTTCAGATCTTTTCAAGACAAATTGCTAGCAAATCAGGCCAATTCTACTGTACTTTTGAGTGTAATTTTTTGAAACCAAGTGTAATGTTGAATTTATTGCACATATTTAAAAGAAAAGCAAGATATACATAATAGATACCTTTAGTTTGATGTATAGTCATCTTTTTCTGTTCTTCTAAGTATATAGAAATGCCCATTTTATTTGAAGTTAAATGTAATCCTTTATATCAACTTTAAAAATTTAGCCTAATAGTTTAGCCCTGGGGGTGGGGGGGTGGGGTCCTGTGGCCTTGAGGCCACATGTGGTCCTCTGGGTGCTCAAGTAAAGCCCTTTGACTAAGTCCAAACTTCACAGAACAAATCCCCTTAATAAAAAAATTTTTTTCTGTAAAACTTGGACTCAGTCAAAAGGCTTCCCTCAAGTACCTAGAAGGCCACATGTGGCCTTGAGGGTGCAGGTTCCCCACCCCTGGTTTAGCCTCTCAAGATAATAATAGCAAGGGAATGGCTGAACAAGTTGTGGTATATAAATGTAATGGAATACTGCTGGTGCTGTAAGAAATGAGGGGATGAACTTCATATTTACCTGGAGAGACATATTTAAACTGATGCTGAGTGAGGGAAGCAAACCAGGAGAACATGGTACACAATTACAGACACATGGTATCTGACAACTGACTTTGATAGACTGGGCTTCCCTCAACAATGCAAGGTTGTAAGACAACTCCAAAGGTCTTGTGATGGAAAAGGCAGTCCACATCCAGAGAAAGAATTGTAGAGTCTGAATGCAGATCGAAGCAAACTACTTTCTCTCTTTTTCATTTTGCTTTGTTTCTTCTTCCTCATTATTCATTCCATTGGTTATAATTCTTCTTTACAACTTGACTAATGTTTAATGTGAAGGTATATGTAGAACCTGTATCAGATTGCATGCCATTATGGTGGGGAGGAAGAGAGAGGGTAGAAGAGAAAATTTGGAACTCAAAAACTTGTGGAACTGAATGTTAGTAAACTAATAGTAAATAATGAAAAAAAAATAGCAATAGGTAGCATTTACATAGCACTTTGAGATTTGCAAAGTGTTTTACATGTTATCTCATTTGGTCTTCACAACAACCTTATATAAGATAGATGTTATTATATTCCCCATTTCCCCATTTTATGAATGAAGAAACTGAGACAAAAAGAGGTTGAGATTTGGTGGGGGGGGGGGTGGTGGAAATGCCGCCCATGGCTAAGTGGCCCAGTGAATAGAGCATCAGCCTTGGAATCAGGAGACCTGAGTTCAAATCCAATCTCAGACACTTAACACTTACTAGCCATGTGACCTTCAGCAAATCACTTAACCCCAATTGCTCTGCCTTCCCCCCTCCAAAAACAAGAGAGAGAGAGAGAGAGAGAGAGAGAGAGAGAAAGAGAGAGAGAGAGAGATTTTGTCAGGATCACACAGCTAGTATCTAAGCAGAATTTGAACTCATGTCCTCCTGACTCCATGTCTAATACACTATCCACTGAGCCCCCTATCTACCCTACTATCTTTTTTGGAACTTTGTTTTGTCATCCATTTTTAATCCCACCTCCCAGAATTGTGTCATCTGAAAATTTGATAAGCTATGCCTTTATCCAAGTCACTAATAAAAACATTATATAGTGCAGGATCAAGACCAAAAACCAATGTTTTGGGGACATTTTATTGGAAAATTCCTTCCAAGTTGAATAATACTCTTTGAATTCAGCCATTCAACCACTTCTGAAGTTGTATATGTTATTGTCTAGTTTCTCCATCTTTTCCAAAAGATTATCCAAAAGGCTTGTCAAGTGCTTTTGCTAAAATCTAGGTAAACTATATCTTTGCAGCATTCCTCTGATGTACTAGGTTAGTAACCCTCTCTAAAAATGAAATAAAGTTAGTCTGGCCTGACCTAAATGAAGCCATACTAGCTCTTTTTTATTGCTTTTCCCCTTTTCTAGTTGTTCAGTTTCCAAGTTATTGAATCTTCTTTTGATGTTAATGTTAAACTTGGTTTCCTCTCTGTTTCAAATTTTCTATTAACAGATACTGTCCTTCAATTGAATCAAAGGTTCTACGTTTTCCAAACCGTATACATCAAATTTGGTTGGAACCAGAAGGATTGGATTCTGATCTCATCTATCCACAGGGGCTTTCTATGACACTACCACCTAATGTGCAAGAACAACTAATCACATCTATCAAAGGCTTGGAGAAAGCCAGGATTGTACAGCCAGGTAATAGGTTATATTTGTCCTTCCGTGCAAGTTTAGCACTACTTTACCTGATAGTAAATCAGTCAGTAAGCATTTAGTAAGCCTCCATTATCTGCTATAGGTACTAGGGATTCACGTGTATTAAGAATGAAACAGGGGCGGCTAGGTGGCGCAGTAAATAGAGCACCGGCCCTGGAGTCAGGAGTACCTGAGTTCAAATCCGGCCTCAGACACTTAACGCAAAAAACTAGCCGTTGTGACCTTGGGCAAGTCACTTAACCCCAACTGCCCTCCAAAAAGCAAAAAAAAAAAAAAAAAGAATGAAACAGTCTTTATTCTCAAAAGTATATGCAAAAGAAATAAAAAGCAAATAAATACAAGGCCATTTAGGAAGGGAAGATACAAGCAATGGGGTGTTAGGTCAGGAATCAGAGAAGGCTTTATGTAGAAGATGATGTTTGATTTGTATCTTGAATAAAAAGAGGGATCCTATGAGAAAGGAATAAATTCCAGACATAGGGAACAGTCATTGCAAAAACCCACAGACAGAAGATAAAGAGTATGATGTGAGAGGATTAGAAAACAGGAGTGATTTATAATGAGACTGGAAGTTTAGGTTGGCACAGGGTTCGAATAGCTTTAAAATCTAAACTAAGGAGTCCATATTTTATCCTAGAGGTAACAGGGAGCCAGTGGAACTTATTAAGTAAGGGAGTGATGTGGAAGACAATCATTTTGGCAGTAGCATGTAGGATGGCCTGGAGCAGGAGAGCCTTGTGGCAAAAAGACCAGTTCAGAGGCTGTTAGAATAATTTAGGCAAGAGATGAAGGTTTAAACTACGGTAGTGTATGCATGAGTACAGAGAAGAGGTCATAGTTTGTGTCAGTTCTTATAGTCTAGGAATAGAAAACCTAAACACCAAACTATTTCCATGAAAGTACCCTGTCTTATTTATTGAGTGAATTATCAAGATATTCCTTACGCCATTTCTACTTTGAGGAAAATCTAGGTTACATTACCTTTTTGCTTATTCTTTGGATAGGGTATGGTGTTCAGTATGATTATTTGGACCCCCGTCAGATCACTCCTTCTCTTGAGACTCATTTGGTTCAGCGGCTTTTCTTTGCTGGACAAATAAATGGTACCACTGGTTATGAAGAAGCAGCAGCCCAAGTAAGTGACCATACATGGAGTGTAATGAGATAGCATTTGTAAGATCATAGATTTATAGTTGGAAAAAACCTTAAAAGAAATCATGTCTAGCCTCCTTCATCTTATAGATGAGAAAAATAAGGCCTAATGGGGTTAATCTTGCCTAGGGTCACACATATTTAGTTATCTGAGGTGGAGTTTGATTCTTATTCATTAAGGGCTTACAGTGTTTGTAGCATTAAGCCCTGCTTTAGGGAGTACTGATAGAAAAGCAAGCAAGGTAGTACCTGCTCTCTAGTAGCTCACATTCTATTAGGGAGAAAACAGGACAGTTGAGCTGCAGGTTAGATGACAGAGCCCAGATGTCTTTAGGATATAATGGCAGATCAAATGGTAATACCTTGGGGCTATAAAATAACAATTGGAAGTACAATGTTTATTCATTGTATTGCTAGCTTGTAGAATCACAAGGGCAGTTACTATCTATTTTATTGTTACATGAAGAAGTTGAAAAAAATTTTTCAAGCCAAATCCACATATTTTCATACTGACTTTACTGCAAAGGGAAATCATAACAAAAAATATGTTGGAAAGTGTGGTTCAGATTTAATAAAGGAACAGTAACAAAGGCTTGTAGATGACTCAAAAGATAGGACATCATATATTCCAAGCAAGACCCTAATAGAGATAGTCAGGGATCTTGAGAAAACCCAAGAGCAGCAGAAAGAACCTCACACACATGCCACACCCCTTCCCCCCACCAACCCCTAGGCCATGGATTCAATTTCTAGCCTAGCCTTTGCAGCCAACATCCAAGGAATGAATGAATCTTTGTGGATTCATTGTGGCACCTGCTTTTACAGATGTTGCAGCCTTTACTTCTTTAGCTACTGAAAATCCAGAAAAGAAGTTTCTTACTGCCAAAGTCCTTATTACTACCACATAATTAAACATGATAAACAAATATGGTTTAATCAGTGAAATAACATTAAAGAGGCTGTATTGTCATCTTCTTTGCTGCTGTACCATATGAGGACTGTGGTGCTTTTATTTCTGATTTGCAGATGAAATGAAATAGTGTGTGTGGGGGGGGGGTCTCCCCCATTATAATATTAATATCATATGATATTGAATACTATATAATATGATAATATGAATTCCTTTAGAATAATGACTGTCCTGGTTTTCGCTCTGTATCACCAGTGCTTGCTTAGCACAGGGCTTTTCACATGGTAAGTATTTGATATTTTTTCTTTCATTCATTCATACTAAGAAGCCACACACACATACACATACACATATGTCATGAATACTTCGTTAAGAGGTTTGGAAGGATGTAATGAACATTAAACTCTCACATGGATAATTAAATTGATCACATTTTAACAAAAAGAAAATAGCTAGTGATGATGTGTGGTCATTTCTGAATTGGCTGTCTGTACACAAACTAATGATTTCAATAGAGATAAAAATCAACTAATTCAGAAGAAAGGATACATAAAGAAGACAATGCTAAAATAACAGCTTCAACCAGACCTACTCAAATGACATGCTGTCACTAAGGAAGTTGGAAATGGAAAATGGTAAAGATATTGCCTTTATTACTTCCTACAGAATTTTTACTGATATAAAATAGATGCCACAAAAAAGAGTTCAAAAGATTCCTGAAACTAACCTAACCAGTAAATATTTGATCTCATTACCAGAGGTGGTAACCAAAAATAATACAATTTTTAGAGGATAAAGATGTTAGTAAATAATTATAGACGAGGATGTTGGAAGATTATAAGCAGCGTTGCCTTTTAAAATAAAAAAACAGTGGAAACACAAGAAAGTCTTACAGAGTCTAACAGACCTAATTAAGTGAGTTGATCACAAAATATGTATAGATACAAGCTAGAGGAAGATATTAAGAAGACAAATTGGAACAGATATGATCTCTTTTCAATATCATAATCACAACCAAGCAGGACTGTCTTCGAGTTGAATATTTCCTGGCAAAGCGCAGAAAACTGTTGAAAGCCTGGGAAAGAGAGAGAGTAGCACATAAATGTGCTCTTTCATGATACCCTCACCCTGTCTTGTCTGCACATGTGTTCTTCAGAGGAGAACTACAGTACTGAATTTGCTAAAGGCGTTAAGAAGATTCTCCTGACCCTGGAGTTATTAAGGTCTGTTTTTATCACAGTTTCTCATCAGGTCCTGAAGGGAGTTCCCCTCCACTGAAAAAGACCCTGTCACCTCCCCCCCCAAAAAAGAATCTGCACTCATCCCAGAACGGTTCTAAAGCAAAAGAAGAAAGCTCCAATAGCAACTGAAAAGAAAGATGAACCAAATGCTCCTGATTACTTCATTACATCTTTTTCTGGGGCATCAAACCTTCAGATTCATTATGAATGAGGTACAAAGATACTTGCTGCACCCCCTCAAAATAGGAGATGACTGTCTTCCTGTTGGAGCATGTCAAGAACTGGGATCTCATGAAAAAGTGGCTAGACTATACAAGATTCAGAGAAACTGGAAAAACTTGTGTGAACTGAAGCAGACCAAAGTGAGTAGAACCAGGAGAACTTTATACAAAGTGACTGTAATATTATAAAGAAAATTTAACTCTGATCAATGTAAAAACCGATCACCATCCCACAAAACTGGTGATATATAAGCATGATATGCTTCCCACCTCTTGGCAGTTGATGGACTAGAGATACAGAATATGGCATACATTTTAAAATAGAGCTATGGATTTGTTTTGTATGACTATACTTTGTTGTTAAAAGGGAGGAATTGGGAGGAGAAGAGAGTTAGGAATAAATTAGGGGCTAATAAATATGATGCTAAAAAGAATGTCAGCAAATCATAAAAAAAGACCCAGAAAAGCAAATGAAAAGTCAGAAGAGGACGCATAAGCAGAAGAGTGTTGATTGTCCCATATTACGTTCAAAATACACAAAAAGAGCTAAACTGCATGTAGTGGGTATTCATAGTTTCTGTTCTTCCGTATAAAGAGAAATGCTCGTATTCACCAAGATCATAATAATAAAAGGTTATTTTTTAAAAATTAAGATCTCAAAGAAGGGAGTAAAACCAAAAAAACAGAAAAAGATCACAGAGAATATTATTTGAAAATTATTTATGTCATACTGCCTTTTACAGCATCACACTTCTGAAGTGGGGAAGAGAAATAATTCATTTATCCTTTCTAATTTATTAGCCATTCTCAGTTACAAAATATGGGCCATATTTTAATGGTTCACTTAAGTTCTTTGGCATGCTTCATGTTATTTTCTTTTGCTATCAGGTTGTGATCCTCTTTAAATAAGACATCTGTATTAACTTCATAATTGTCCTTAAGACTTTTCAGGTTTTGTTTTTGTTTTTTTTGTAGGGTATAATAGCTGGCATTAATGCCAGTCTTCGGGCCAGTGGCAGACCTCCATTTATCATTAGTCGCACAGAGGGCTATATTGGTGTCTTGATTGATGACCTTACCACACTGGGCACTAGTGAACCATATCGAATGTTTACTAGTCGAGTGGAGTTTCGTCTGTCTCTCCGGCCTGATAATGCTGATAGCAGACTTACTTTCCGAGGTAATTATATCTTCTCCCTGTGACTTCTGTATTTGACATAATTAACTTTTAAAAACTCATCTTGCTCCTCTATTTTCTTTCCCCAGGCTACAAGGAGACTGGTTGTATATCTCAGCAACGGTACAATCGAGCTTCTTTAATGAAGTCTTCTTTAGAAGAAGGAATTTCAGTGCTTAAATCTCTCCAATTTTCAGGCTACAAATGGAAAAAATTGATTCCAGAAGCCCCAGTCAGCATTATTAAAAGTGAGCCTCAAAGGTAAGCTATTGAGGTAGATCTTCCTTATTTTTGACAGTATTCAAAATAAAAAAAATTATCAGAAAATTGTGGAGAAACAGCAAAGTTTTACAGCTTCCACACAGCCAACCTAAATACCCATAAAATACGACTCTAAACAAATTTTAGGGCTCCAAAACTCAAAAATACAGAAAACACATCTCTCGCTGAAGGGAGCTCTGCAGGTGGAGCTTATCACAAGGGAGCTGTGGCCGGACCAGCTAGAAACCCTTGCCAAGCCCCAGGGCGGTCGGGGGAGCCATAGCAGAGTCTACAGGAGAGCAGATCCGCGGCACTGGAGGCACAGTTTCCACATTTATCAGGCCAGAAGAAAAAAGGCTAAGAGAAAGATCAGTGGAATTTGGCTGAACCGCTTTTCTCTCCCAAATTTAGCAAATTAAATTTAGCAAAATAAATTTGAGGGAGAAAAGTGGTTTGGCCAAACTGCTCCCAGGGCAAGGAAGCAGCGGGAGGTGACTGTGGCAGCAGGAACGAGTCCAAGCAGCAACTGCCTCCACTGGGCTGCTTCAGAGCCTGCAGATTGCAGAGGGACTAAGGCGATCAATCAGGGCCAGGGGCTCTTGCTTTGAGCGACCTGGATCTGGATCATGGTCTTGAGTAGTGGTCCTGGGGTACCCTTTCAGTGAGCCAAAGCTGGGGGGGGGGCGTGGCTGCAGTGCCTCCCTAATAGCTCCGGCAGCTGTGAAAACCCCAGCAATTTGGGACAGAGCTTTCCTCCCCTGGAAGTAGAGTTCCACAGAGCTAAAAAATCAAGCAATTAATTGACTGGCCAACATGAGGAAAAGGAAGCAAAGTAAGAACAGCAATAAAACTCTAGAATCCTTTTTTGTGGACAAAAAAAGATCAAAGCATGGAGCGGGAGGAAGACAACATGGTCAAAACTCCCATAAACAAATGCTTCCAAGAAATATGAAGATTTCCTACAAGCCATAAATTGACTTAAAAAGGACTTTGAAAACCAAATAAGAGAAGTGGAGGA
>CM053593.1:238197580-238217848 GCA_028646575.1 Pseudocheirus occidentalis | reverse complement strand
ATCCTGAGTTAAAATCTGGCCTCAGACATTTGACACATTTACTAGCTGTGTAACTTTGGGTAAGTCACTTAACCCTAATTGCCCTCCAAAAAGAAAAAAAAAAGACATTATTAAAGCTGAACCTCTGAAAATCATTTTGGCAGCTGGAGGATGGGCTGGCCAAGTAGGAGCAATAGCTCATGCAAGATGAGGGAGACAAGGATCTGAATTAGGAAGGTGGAAGTCACTCAGGTACAACGGGGTAGATTAAAAATGTGAATGTGGAAAGTATAAGATTTGCCCAAGGACTAGGAAATGAGTAGAAGGTATTTTGGGTTGGAGGGAGGAGTATTGATGGGGAAAAATAATGTCTCTTTTAAGTTTGAGATGCCTAGGGGACATCCAGGTCCAAAATCCAGCAGGTAGTGAGTGATAAAAGGACTAGAGGACAGGGATTAGGGCTAGATATGTAAATGTGAGAGGCATTGGTATAGAGATGGTAATTAAATCCACATAAACTGATGAATTTGCTGACATCTAACCCCAGCTGTTCTCATCTTTTTCCTAAGATTACTTGATATTTATTTTGTATATGCATATATACATATATATATATAGTCTCCCCTAGCTAGATTTTAATAGCTGACATTTATATAGTGTTTCCTATATGCCAGACACTATGAGATTGATAGTCTTTATTATCTCAAAGTCTTTGACTCAGTTCTCTACTCATAGCTTAGTCACTGTCAAGAGGCAGCAAGGTGTTACAGTGAACAGTAATGAATAGAGCTGGAGTCAGAAGACCCGAGTTCAAATTCAGCCTCAGACACTGGCAAATCACTTAACCTGTTTGCACCAGTTTCCTCAACTCTGAAATGGGGATGATCACAGCACTTACCTCTCAGAGTGGTTGTGGGGATCAAATGAGATATTTGCAAAAAGCATTTTAGCTCAATGCCTGGCACATCGAAGACACCATTGAAATGCTTAGTACCTAAACTAAATTCATTCATTCATTCATTCAGTGGATGCTTAATAAATGTTGAGTTTTTAGACCATATGCCAGGGAGCACCTTTTTGCCATAACTTAACACAAACACCCTTACTCTTTTAATAGTCGTATGATTCACATCATACAAGTACAAATTGGGATTTTGAGTAGATCTCTAGTAAGACACCATACAAGGGGTGGCTAAGTGGTACAGTGAATAGAGCTCCGGCCCTGGAGTCAGGAGGACTTGAGTTCAAATTTGACCTCAGACATTTGACACAAAAACTAGCCATGTGACTTTGGGCAAGTCATTCAACCCCAGCTGCCCTCCAAAAAAAAGCAAACAAAAAAACACTACACAAAATTTGAGAGTTTGAAGCGACCTCAGTGACCAGCTAATCAAAGGGTTCTCCACCACAGAATACCTGACAAGTGGTCAGCCAGCTTCTGCTTGAAGGCCTTAAAAGTCAAGGAAGATCCACCAGCTCCCAAGGCAGCCTATTCTCCTTTTGAACAGCTCTGTTAGAATCTAAATTCGCCTCTTTGTAACCTTCACACACTGCTTCGGTTCTAGGCTCCAAAGCACAAATCTAATCATTCTTCCAGTTATATTAAAACTGAGATTCTTTTTAAATCGTTCACTTTTTTATGGAAAAAAATAGTCATAGTAACTCTTTAATACTTCACGATAGCTGGCACTTAAATAGAGCTTTAAGATTTACAGATACATTTTATCATTACAACAACCCTAGGCGGTAGGTGCTATTATTATCCCCCTTTTACAGTTGAAGAAATTGAGGCAAATAGATCAAGTGGCCTTGCCCAGAGTCACACAGCTAGTAAGTTCCTGAGACTGGGTTTGAACTCCAGGCCCAGCATTCTGCCTTTGTACTGTACTGTAAATGTACTTTGTACTTTGTTTCTGCCACTGTATTGCCTTTGGTAAGTATGATATTTAAAACTTAGGGAGAATGCACTGGAACCTAATCTATCCTAAATTTATAGAAACAAATGCAATGAAATGATACCTTTTTTCCCAAGCTATGAAGGTAGATTTAATTGCTAAATTAACAAAAGGACTGCATTCTATGGTAATTACACTAAGATAAGATATATCTCATGGTATTAAACTCAAGGATGATGTAGTGAGAACCTAATCTAATTGTTATTTCAAGAATTTTTTGAATAGCAAGTTTGCAGTAATATTTGTGACTAATAATTATTAAGGGGATACAAAAAATATCTTCGTATTTCATCCAGAGTTTCTTTTTTTATTGTCCAGGGTGTTACATATCCTGCTATGCATGCTATGTGGTCCTCTTGGGCTCCTCCTCTTGAAAGAAGCAAACTTCTTAGTATCTCATATGCAGGTAAGATAATTAAATTCCCTTTTAAGAAGCATATCTAAACACACATTTTCTGGACATGCAGGGATTTGTTGACTATGTATAATTATTACAAAGGGGATCCTCCCCTGTCCCCATAGCAGGAGGAAGAGAGAAAAGCAATGTTTGTTAGTTGGGGGAGCAGGGAGACAGAGGAGAGGTAATATGTCTAAAGCACATAGCATGATTTTCATCCCCTTCCTGTTTATGCAGTGTTTCTCTGTATTTAGATACTTAGATGCATTATGTCTTAGTGGTTCTAGAAATTTTTGGCCTTGGGACCCTCTTACACAGCTGAAAATTATTGAGGATCTTACACAGCTGAAAATTATTGAGGATCCCAAAGAGTTTTTGTTTATATCAGCTATATCTGTTAGTATTTACTCTATTAAAAGTTAAGACTAATAAATTTTTAAAAAATATTTATTAATTTATTTTAAAATAACAATAATAATCCTATTAAATATTCATATAAGTGACATTTTAATGAAATATGGCCAAATTTCCAAAAATTAGTGAGAAAAATTACCTTCTTTCACTTATTTTTACAAATATCTTTAAGATCTGGCCTAATAGAATACAACTGGATTCTCTTATCTGCTTCTGCATTCAGTCTGTTGAAATAGGTTGTTTTTGGTTGAAATATGAAGAAAGTTCAGCCTCACAAAGATACGTAATTGGAAAATGAATGGGTATTTTAATAGGTAAATAATGTCTTAGTATTATTATGAAAATGATTTTGACCTCACAGGCCCCCTAAAGCATCCTCAAGAATCTTCCAACCACACTTTGGTAACTACCACTGTAGTAGATATTTTAATTTACAGGTGAGAAATGATGATACACAAAGGTGAAACAAAGCATATGCCTTAAAAATATGCCTAGTTCCTTAGTTCCTATTTCACTGATCACTCTAAGTCAGCAGTTCTCAACCTGTGGGTCGCTACCCCTTTGGGGTCTAAAGACCCTTTCACAGGCGTGACAGGGGTTGCCTAAGACCATCGGAAAACACATATCTCCCATGGTCTTAGGAACCTCCTCTTTTCATCTCCAGGTGGGTTCTCGCACATGCAGACACGCCCACATACAACTGTTAAGGAAGGTTGAGAACCACTTCTTTAAGTCATTAATTCTCAAAGGATGTACTATGGCACCCTTGCATGTTTTACTAGATATAAATGGCTGTCCCCTGCATATGGCATGCTCTTCCTACTTACCTTTGCTTCCTAGAATCCCTGGTTTCCTTCAAGATTCCATTTTCTGTGAGAGGCCTCCCAGGCAAAGTTGGTATCTCCTCCCTTAGAATATAAGCTTCTTGGGGGAAGGACTCTTGCTTTTTTTTTTTAATATTCCCAGTGCTTAACAGAGTGCCTGACGACACCAAGATATTACTAAATGCTTATCAGTTGATCAGTTTTCTTCGACTTAGATTTTAATGTGTATCAGCAAAAACAATATCCGCATCAGTGAGATTACATACCCTTGAAGTATTCCAGTAAGGAAGGTAGATGAATTAGGACAAAGACTAAATATGAGGAGTTTAATTTGAGGATTATTATAATAATCAAGGTTTACTGTAATAGTCAAGAAGAGTAACAGACCTGAACCTAGGTTGGAAGGAATGAAAAAGATTGTGAAGAATGGATAGAATTTAGGAAATCAGTCTTTGTGACTGATGAAAGATACAGTGATCCATAACAGTTTTGAAGGACCTATGATGAAAAATGCTACCCACTACAAGAGAAAGAACTGATGGATTCTGAATGCAGATCAAATCGTGATTTTTTTTTTACTTTCTTTATTTTTCTTGGGTTTTTTTTGTCTATGTTTACTTTCATAACATGACTAATATGGAAATATATTTTGCATGACTGCAAACTTTTATCAAATTGCTTGCCTTCTTTAATCAGGTGGGAGAGAATTTGGAACTCAACGTTGTACAAAATGAAGGTTAAATGAAGGTTAAAATTGTTTTTGCATGTAATTGGGAAAATAAAATATTAGCATTTTTAGAAATAAATTTAAAAATAATGTATAGATAAGCTAATGAAGAAGAGAGATAATTTATTTCACTTTTACCATTATATTCCAATACCTAATACATTTCCTTAATTATTAGCTATTTATTGAATTTGTTGAAGGAACAAATTTTCTAAGGGAGGAAGAGTTCATTTTTAATTTGCAATGCTAATGGAAAATCAAGGTGGAACTATGTAATAGTTAGTTGGGTATAAGTTTGAAAGTTGGAGGGGTTCCTAAGGATCAACTAGTCCAAGTTCATCATTTTCCAGATGAGGAAATTGATGCATACAGAGGTTGTGACTTGACCAAGCTCAAACAGATATTAAGAGGCAGAGCTAGTATTTAAGCTTAAGTCTCCTAATGCAAAAAAAATTTTCAGTTACTGCAGAAAGAAGACAGGTACACCAGTGAGAAAATTGTTTATTCTGGACCTTATGAGAGAAATTGGGGCTTTAGATAGAGATTTTGGCATTACAGTCAAAGAAATGATAGTTGGTGATATTACCAAGGAAGAATGTGTATAATTAAAAGTTCTTTCCCCACTTCCTGATGTTCTTTAGATTATCAAAGACCAGACTGCTTTATGCATTACTTTTACTTCGTTGATCAGCTTTTCCATTTTTTGTATAGTACCAGATACTTTTGATAATTACTGCCTCATAATATAATTTGAGTTTTGGCAAAATGCTAAGCCCTTTCATTCTTACTTTTTCCACTACTGTATTAAACTATTCTTAACATTCACCTCTTAGAACTGCTTTAGGTTTCTCACATGAGTTTTGTTATGTTGTATTCCTTAACAAGCATTTATTAAGCACCTATGTGGCACATTACGTTAGTCACTGTTTCAGGGGAAGAAAAGCATTAGAGACAAATAGAGGAACATTTAAACCCGACACTCATAACTTTAGATAGAAATAGATTAAACAACCCATTAAATGAAAGTGGCAAATCAAATAAGGGGGAAAAAAAACCCACATTTTGATGCTTGCAAAAAAAACACACTTAAAAAACAAACACATAGAATAAAAATGAACAGCAACAAAATTTACTGGGTATCAGGTGAATGCAATAAAATAAAAACAAAAATTCACAACATGTAAGTTAAACAAACTATAGCCTACTAAAAGAAACCATAGACCTTGTGAAAGTCACTTAACCCCAATTGCCCCTCCAAAAAAAAGCAGAAAAAAACGAAAACAAATTATAATAAAAGAAACCATAGACAATAAACAATATCATTATTAAATTTGATTGCTTCAACATCAGAAAAACAATTATGATCATACTAATAATAAAGACTATATTGCCACATCAATAGGTGCAAGGTACAATACTTAATTGTGCCAAAAAAAATCTCACAAAGCACAGACATAGAAAATCCACTTTTTAATATGTTAAAACATTTTATCTATTTCTTCTCTGGTTCTCTAGATTTCCTCTTTTATGTTTATTTATTGGTTTTATAGTTTTAAACATTATATTCTCAGTTCATTCTACTTTTCTTTTTCTGTTTTATTAATGTTTGTTTTCAGAGATGTAGTTTTTCCCTTGAAGAGTGCATTAGGTTCTGCAAAAAATGGTTTGGTTTTATATTATCTACCACAATAATGAAAAATTAGCATATTTTGCAATGGGAACCACTGGAGACTTTCCCAAAAAATACAGGAGTAAAGCAAGGATCCTCCCTCTACCCTTCTATAATTTGACACAGTTATAAACATGCTAGCAAAAATAAGAAGACAAGAAAAAAATCAAAGACAATAAGCAGAGAAGATATCCATTTTGGGTTTTTTGTTGGGTTTTTTTGTTTTTGCTCTTTGGAGGGGGGATGGCAGGGTAGTTGGTGTTAAGTGACTTGACCAAGGTCACATGGCTAGTAAGTGTTAAGTGTCTGAGGCTGAATTTGAATTAAGGTCCTCCTGATTCTATGGCTGATGCTCAAGTCACTGCACCACCTAGCCACTTAGCCACCCCTCTCTACCCCCTTCTGTTTTGCAGATGATTTACTTAGAAAATCTGAATAAAGAAGAAAACTAATTGAGACAGCTTTGGTAAAGTAGCAGAATACAAAATGCCATTGCAGATTTTTCTATTTAAGGAGAAGGGGGTGTAATCAGAAGTGAATTGGTATGTTTTTAAAAGGATGAAGCAATTATTGAAGATAGCAAATTAGAACCTAGAGAAAATGAGGTCATCAACAAATTCCAATCAAAAGTGCACCAGAACGTACGCTGATAACAAATTAAAAAAAAAACTCTGAGCTCCCCCATTCAGTCATCAATTGTACAAAAGAATTTTATACTCCTGCAGAAGCTCTGAGCAGAGATAAGTCAGTATAAATAGAAGACCAAGCACAAGCATCACACAGCCAGATCAGAAGACAAGGCCAAGGCAGCACCCAGTCATTAAACTATCCTGGACCAAAGAGCAAAGAGCCTGGGACTTCTCAGCACAACACTCAGGTGGCTCATCCTCAGTTCATAGCAGGAGAAGAGACCAGGGAGGCACCTGGGAAGCAAAGCATCTGTGGCCCCCTTTTAAGAGACCTGATGCTAATAAAATTAACATCTGATTGACTCCTTCAGGGCTCATAGCAAGGTGTGGAACCACTGCTGGTCTTAAAACTATGCAAGAAGGTGAAGACAGAAAAGGGACCAAAGATAAAATAGAATCTTAATTGATCTGCTAGGAAATTCAACCAAAATCCAGGAGTTCTTGCAGAAGGTTGGACCTAGTCCTAGTCAACTGTATCTAGGACCAAGAGGGCCTGTTCACATCCTCCAAGAGCAGGGGAAGAAGCAGGATTTGACCCAAGCACAAAGCTCCAATCCAGAAGCTCAAGATAGAGATAAGAGCAGATAGAAGAAAATGCCAAGTTTGAGAGACTCTGGCAAGTTATCATTGTGATTGAGGAGAGACATAGCCTAAGTGATAATACAGTTTGGTGGACTCATAGAGGGTTGAACTCCAGGGGTTAATTAGGAGATTGGTGTCAACAGGGCAGGTCTCTTGTGTGGTGCCATAGGGTTCTCTGTACTTACCCTTGTCTTGATCAACATTTTTATTTTATTCAAACACTTGAATAAAGGTAAAAGTAGGATGCTTATTAAAACTGCAGATGAAAAGAATAGTTGCCATGTTTAATGACAGAATCAGGATTTTTAAAAAACCATTAGCTGGAATGATGAACCAAATCTAATAAAAATGAAACTTAATAAGGGAGAAAAAAGGAAGAAAAAGGAAAAAAAAAAGCTAAGTACAATAAAGAAATGCTATAGACTAAGTGAAGTCCATTAGGTAAACTCAGAGAAAAAAATTTCCTGGCCTCAAGGATGAAAAGAGGACCAGAAAGAAATTAATAAGTACAAAATGGGGCAGCTAGGTGGCGCAGTGAATAGAGCACTGGCCCTGGAGTCAGGAGTACCTGAGTTCAAATGTGGCCTCAGACACTTAACACAAAAAACTAGCCGTGTGACCTTGGGCAGTCACTTAACCCCAACTACCCTCCAAAAAAAAAAAAAAGTACAAAATGTAGTAAAACGATATAGCATCTAAGGGAGAAAGAATGAAAAGGAGAATTAATAACTTAGAAGAGATGTTACTAAAAACTACTTGAGAATTAAAATCTCTGAAAATTGGAATGGGTCCAGTAGAAATAAGTAACTACATAAGACAATAAGAAATAGTAAAACAAAATCAAAAGATTTACAAAACACAAGGTAACAATATTGTTCGTCCATTATTTTGAAGAGAAACTATGATGGGATGGATTTTGAGTAAAGTCATCTGCCTCACTCTTCTAGAGTCATTGAAGTCCAAGACAAAGTCAGGATGATTGGCAATGTCCCTGGATGCAGATGACCTTGGCATCTTTGACATATGACCAAGCTCTAAGTATTCCACATTCCAAACTACCCTCCCACCCACCCACTGAGAAGGCAAGCAATATGATGTTTACTAAACAGCTAAGTGACACAATGGAGAGAGGGTCAGCCTGGAGTCTGGAAGACTCATCTTTCTGAGTTCAAACCTGGCCTCAGACACTTACTAGCTGTGTGACCCTGGGCAAGTCACTTAATCTTATTTGCCTCAGTTTCCTCATCTATAAAATAAACTGGAGAAGGAAATGGCAAACCACTCCAGTGTCTTTGCCAAGAAAACCTCAAGTATCAGAATGAAGAGTCAGACACAACTGAACAACAACAATTTGTGTGGACTCATGCAAAATATAATTTCCTATTAGCCATGTTGTGAAAGAAAACGCACAAGCACGAGAAATGAAGTTAAAAAAGAAAAGGATACAGTCAGAGTTCATCAGTTCTCTCTCTGGAGGTTGATAGTATTTTTCATCATGGTCCTTTATTAGAATTGTCTTGGATCATTGTCTTGATCAGAGGAACTAAGTATTATATAGTTGGTCATCCTTCCAATATTTCTATCACTGTGTATAATGTTCTCCTTGTTTTGTTCTCTTCACTCTTCATCAGTTAAGTCTTCCCAGGTTTTTCTAAAGCCATCCTGTTTGCATTTCTTATAGCACAATAGTATTCCCTCGCAATCTTATACCACAGCTTGTTCAACAATTCACCAATCTCCTCAATTTCCAATTGCCACCACAAAAAGAATTGCTATAAATATTTTTGTACAGATAGGTCCTTTTCCCTTTTCTTTGATCTCTTTGGGTTACAGGCTAGTCATGGTATTGCTGGGTCAAAGGCAATGCAGTTTTGTAGCCCTCTGGACATAGTTTCAAATTGTCCTCCAACATGGGTAGACCAGTTCACAATCCCACCAACAGTATCCCAATTTTTCTACATCCCCTTTAACATTATTATTTTCCTTTTCTGTCATGTTAGCTAATATGATAGGTGTGAGGTGGTCTCTCAGAGTTGCTTTAATGTGCAATTCTTTGATCAGTAGTCTTTTAGAGCATTTTTTCTTCTTCTAAAAACTGCTTGTTCATGTCCCTTGACCATTTATCAATTGAGGAATTGCTCTCATTTTTATAAATTTGACTCACTTCCCTATATACTTGAGAAATTAGGCCTTTATCAGAAAAATCCATTGTAAAAATTTTTTTCCCAGTTTTCTGTTTTGCTTCTAATTTTGGTTAGCACATAGGCTCTTAATAAATACTTGCTGATTGATTGAATCCTTGACTTTATTAAGAGTGGTTAAGGAGTCTGCTGCACTTATGATTGCCTGGTTGACACTTTCAGTGAATTTTGTTCTACACTTTTTTGTTAAAATCACTTTCCTTGGTAGACAAAAGACAAAGTAGGAGGTGGCTCTTATATTTTTCCTGCAGTGTGCTAACCTTTTTCTCCAAATGTATAACTTCTCTCAACCATGATCCTTTACTTTTAACATAACTATAATGACTTTTTCTTGCCTAGGAGCACAGCTTGGAACAGTCATCTCACTTCCATTATCTGGAATAATTTGTTTCTATATGGACTGGACTTATGTCTTCTACTTTTTTGGTAAGTTTATTCTAAACATAATTTTTTTTTAATTTAATAGAAGATATATGGCGTAGTAGAGAGAGGGGGTAGTTTTGGAATCACAGCACCTGAGTTCAAGTTCTCCTTTTTACATAAATATAATGACTGTGTGACCATGGGCTAGTTGCTTAATCTCTCGGTGCCTCAGGCAACTCTGATACTAGAAATTACAGACTGGTTGCAGATTTAAAATGGTGGCGGAAGTTTTTACACCAAGAGTTTCCCATTGGGATGAATTAACTGTTGCAAGCCTACTTCTCTTCACAAAAAAACTAATGAACAAACCAGTATACACATCTTAAAATAAAGTGTGTCAGAAACTTCTAATTTGGCAAAAACTTGACAACTATAAAAGAAATTTTAACCCACTTAGTAAAATAACCACCTACTAGAGCTAAAAGAATTCCAAAAAGAAAAATTCATGGGTAACTTGTTCTTCAGGTTTTTGTAGTATGCATCTCTTGAAATTATCTGGTAAAAAGTTTGACCAGTTTTAAAGTAATGATCTGAAACGTAAGGGGAAAAAAATCCTACACCTAACTTTTGAGGTTTTAATCATTAAGTGAGTCTCATTAACAAAAATTATAATGATAAATACTCATACAAAGTACTGCTATATAATTCTTCTCCCTTACATTTTCAGTTCTTTTTCATCTTTGTCTCAAAGCTTTCTATTTCTTAAAATTCTAGTGGCAAGATTGTATACATTTTTCATTAATCAAGTTGCACCACAAATATTTCTATTCTAAGATCTTAATATTTATGTGTATTTGGATAAAAACAATAACTATGCCTACAACTTATTACCTAGCATTTATTTAGCTCCTATTCTAGGCCAGGCTTTGTGCTAATTAATCCCTTGGAGCATAATGAAAGACTAAAAACAGTCCTTGCTTTTGGGAAGTTCATAATCTAACAGGGAGGATAATATGAAGACAACTGTGTAGAAATAATCTATACACAGGATAATTTGTTGTAGTCTCAGATTAAGGAGCACTGAGAAAGGCTTCTTGCCTTTAGCTGATGCTTAAAGGAATCCAGCCACACCAGGAATCCACGGCAGTAGGAAGAGATTTCCAGTGATAGGGGCCCAACAATGAAAATACCATGAGTCTGGAGATAGAGTGTCCTGTGTGAGGAACTGCGAGGAGGCCAGTGTCACTAGGTGACAGAGAATATGGAGGATAGTAAAGGTATAATGAGACTGAAAATGTAGAATGGAGCTATATTACAAGGAGCTTCAAAAGCCAGAGAATTTTATATTTGATCCTAGAAGTAATGGATTTTATTGAATAGGGAGTTGATATTGTCGCACCTGCATTTTAGGAAGACCAGTTTCATAGTTAAGTGAACATGGACTGAAGCAGGGAGAAGAAACAGCAGGCTGTTGCAATGGTCCAGCATGAGGTGATGAAGACCTGTACAAGGGTGCTGGCAGTGTCAGAGAGGGCCCTGCCTACACAAGAGATGTTACAGAGGGAAAATTGATGGACCTTGGCTACAGATTGGATGGGGAGGGGGGGCGGGGAGAGGGAGGAGTCAAGGATGACTTCTGAGTGCCTAGGTGGATAGCAGTACCTTTAACAGTAATAGGGAAGTTAATAAGAAGGGAGAGTTGGGGGGTGGGAGGGGGAAGATAAGTTCAGTTTTGAACGTGTCATGTTTAAGATTTCTGTGGGATATCCAGTTTGAAATGTCCAATAGACATTTGGAGGTGAGATTAGAGTTCAACAGGAAGGTCTGGGCTATATAAGTAGATTTGAGAATTATCAACATAGAAATGATCATTGAAACTAAGAGGACTGATGAGATCATAAAATGAATAGTATAGATGAAGAATAAACAAGGTCTCCAGACAGAGCCTCCAGACAGGACTCCCACTGTTAATATGCATGATATGAATGAAGACTAGAAAAAAATACAGAGGAATGATCAGAAAGGTAGAAGATAGTATAGATCAGAAGTTCCCACACTTATTTGGCCTACTGCCCCCTTTTAAAAAAAATACTCAGTGCCCCCCTGGAAATCTACTTTCTGTAATCTTTTAACTTTTTTTTATTTTTGTCATTTCAAAAAACATATAAAATATTTTAAAATGATGCATGTTGTTTAATTTGTGAGATGTTTTTTCCTGCATTGAAATTTTAATGATGCATATTGCATCATGTAACCATATAATATCATATTGTAAGCAAGCCATTACATGCCCATATTTCTGCCAGTGCATATTGGACTTCCCATCAGACTTGCCTGCCAGCACTGTCAGCTGACTGCCCGCTAATGGGTTATAACTTGCATTTTGTGTGTTTATTTAGAAAATAATGTAATCATTATAACTTTAATACCAGATGAAACATGGACAAATGGATTTTCAAAGTATTCTTCTCTTCTCTTCTTTCCTTATGCTTCCACCACCCCCTTGCTTTTATTCAACACCCCCACACAATTGTACCCAAGGCCTACCGCCCCTCTGGATTTTTACAGCACCTCCAAGGGGTGTTATCACCCACTTTGGGAACCTATGTCAGATAGAGTAGTGCCACAGAACTTAGAAAGAAGAGAGAATCAAGAAGAAGGGGCTTATCAGTAATGACAAAATCTGCAAAGAAGTCCAGTAGGATAAGGATTAAGAAAAAGACATTAAATTTGGCAAATAAATGATCATTAGTAACTTTGGAAAGAGCAGTTTCAGTTCAACAATAAAGTTAGAAGCCAGACTGCAAAAGTGCTAAAGAGAATAAGAGGAAAGGAAGTGGAGGAACCCACTGTAGATGACCTTCTCACAAGGAGTTTAGCCACAAAAGAGAAGAGAGATACAGGACAAGAGCTAGCAGAGATAGATGGATCAGGTGAGGGGTTTTTTTGAGGATGTGGACATGTTTGTAAGCATCAGATTGAAAAGAGATTGAAGATTAGTGAGAGTAAGGATGGTAAAGGGGACAATCTATTGGAGCAGACAGGCTAAAATGGAATCACTTGTGCATATAGAGGAATGTGCCATAGCAAGGAGAAGAGCTACCTCTTCACGTGAGACAAGGGTGAAGGAGGGGATGGTGACTGGAACTGTTTGAGTGATGTGAAATGAAGAACAGGGGAGAAGATGAAGCTCTGCTAGTGGCCTCTTTTTTTCCCAGTGAAATATGAAGCAAGGTTGAGAAGGTGAGGGTAGGAAGAGCCATAGGAGGTTTACGAAGGGGTGAAATGGTTTGAAAATGACTCTGTGGTGAGTGGGACAGTGAATCACTTAGAGAAGCATGAAAAAGATTGCCTTGCTGCAGTGATCCAGTTGAGATTATGTGACATAAACTCATATTGAACCCAGTCAACAGTTTCATGATTTTCTCCAGCTTTCTTCATTAAAAAAAGACAGAGCCTACACCTCATCACCAGGTTGTTGGCCACTCCCTAGATCACATCCAGATCGTCCCACAGTCTTTCTGTATAAAAGGTTCATCTTGCCCATAAATATGGTCCATCTTGTTCCATAACGTAGGGAACCATATGTTGTGGTCTAGGGGTGCTGGGAACCCTTAAATTCAAGGGCAAAAAAAAAGGCACAGGTTCTGCATTGAAAGAATTCAGCCACTCAAGCCTCTTTCCAGTTAGAGACAAGGTTTATTGTAACACCAATACAAACCGGCCAGATTTTAAGAATCTGAGCCATTTAATGGGGGGATGGGGGGAGCAAGATAATGTTTTATGACCAAAGGATGTGGGAAGATCTGAATGTGATCTAGTAGGGGCCAGTGGCCTGGGGTGGAGTCCAGGTGCAGAACATGAGGGCAACAATAAAAGGGCAGTTAAAAGGATTATTTACTGCCATGGGAAATGCCTCAGGTAAATGCCACAGACTTGGTTCAGAGGCTTTGGGGTCCAGCTTCCAAAGACATGGTCTTTTCCTTTCAGGAGTCCATCAAGAATCCCCATTCATTTCAGGTTGATAGTTTCAGTGATTAATGGTAACATTTTGTGAAATAGGTTGTTTTCTCATTACTTGAATAAATCCTTTTTATCCCTTTATACTAAATGTTTCACTATACATATTTATATAATTTAAACTTCCCTTTCAATTTTAAGGTGCTCTTGGAATACTTTGGTTCATTTTATGGATCTGGCTGGTTAGTGATAAACCAGAAACTCACAAGACAATTTCTCTTTCGGAAAAGGAATATATTCTTTGTTCTCTGAAAGATCAGGTATGAACTTTTAGCACTTTGTTGCTTGACCATTAAAAAGGAAAGTAAGTTCTGGCTCTTTGTTGACACAGTTTACATTAATATATCTATTAAAACCAGCCTGAGCAGGTGAAAAGTTGTACGTGTGGTTTTGTTGTGATACATATTAAGGCAGCTATCATTGCTTGAGAATCATACAAATTTACCATTATAAATAGGAAATGAACTACAGCATAACTGAAAAAAAGCTTATTGACTAAATTCTACATTTTTGTTCTTTTAAATTCTAACCTTAGATCATTGCTTGAAGTGTATTTGTTTATTTTGTATTTGTGTTATTTAAATAAAAAGGAGAACACAGAAGGAAGCGATATTCCATGAAGATTTTCAATCTGGATTGTCTTAGAAATTTTTCTTTAATCTCACTAACTTTGTAGCATTTATTTACTAGTAGAATATTGTCACTTGAGAGTACTGTCTGGACAAGCCTTTGTGATGCTGATGTTATCAATAGAAGGAATTCTTTCTTACCTTGTTATTGTTCCTTTCTTGGTTTCAATGACATTACAAGGATGATCTCAACTTGGGCAAAAATTGGATTTAAGTGAGGCAGAGTTGTGGTCTCTGGTCAGTTTCACTTTCTTCCAGAGATATCAGAGTTCAGTGCAAAACAAAAATCAGGACAACTGGTGATGACCAAGGATGTAATGGATGACCTTAGCCTTTCTAAATCAAGGTCATTTCTCTGACCCCTGTCTTTCTGGAGCAAGATTCCTTCAGTGACTAAAGGCTAGGCAAGAATTGAGACAAAAGATGGCCTAATTTATGATCACAAAAAATAGCTGTCTGGGAGAAGAAGACTATGTTTCTTGCTGGAACAGAAAATAGTTACTATTTATACTCATTCTAAGCCTTCAGTATCTAAATAGTGAGCCACTGAGGCTTGAGTTGGGGGCTGTTAGTGGCCATTCAATGAAAGCCAGAGTGATTTGGGTGTAGAAGTGTGGTCAAGTAGCTCCATTTGAAACACAGGAAGTGGGTTATCCCGGAAAAATGTGCTGAAGCAGTATTCACCTCATTAGTAACATGCACATCCCTGAAAAGTATACTACCAAGGTAGGTAAAGTTTTCCACACCATTCAAAACTTTTCCCTTTGCTGTAACCAATGGTTCCATATATGGATGGTGAGGTGGTGGCTGATGGAGCATCTGTCTTTTTTTGGTGCAAATTATTAGGCCAAAATTATCACAAGCAGCAAAGAATTGATCCATACTTTGGTGCATCTCAGCTTTAGAGGCTGTATTGAGTGCACAGACATGTGCAAACAGAAAATCAAGTGCCAGCACTCCCTTCTCTTTGGTTTGTAGTCTTTTCAAGTTGAAGAATTTGCCATCAGTGCAGTAATTGACTTCAATAGCATACTTTGCAGGGATGTACACTTCGATAATGAGGTTGACACACACATTGCCAGCGCTAGCTCATTGTTTGGGAGACTCCAAAGGAAAGGATGGGAGAGAAAAGATATTAGACTGATCACTAAACTGAAGGTCTGCAGAGCCTTTGTGCCAGTTTCATTGTTGTGTGCCAATGAAACCTGGACAGTCTACCAGTGCCATGCCAGGAAACTGAATTCCTTCCATTTGAATTGTTGTAGGAAGATTCTGAAGATCATCTGGCAGCATAAGATACCAGACACTGAGGTCCTTTTTCCAACTAAACTGCCAAGCATTCAAACCCTGCTTCAGATTGCGCATCTCCTATGGGCTGGCCTTATTATTTGAATGCAAAATATACACTTGCCAAATAGACTATTTTATGGAGAACTCACACAGGGCAAGTGTTCACAAGGTGGTTAGAAGAAGTGATACAAGGACAGTCTCAAAGTCTCTCTTAAGAATATGGGGCAGCTAGGTGGTACAGTGAATAGAGCACTGGCCCTGGAGTCAGAAGGACCTGAGTTCAAATTCAGCCTCAGACACTTGACACTAGCCACGTGACCTTGGGCAAGTCACTTAATCCCAATTTCCTTGCCTTCCTCCCAAAAAAAACAAACAAAAAAAACTTTGGAATTGATTGTGTGACATGGTAGACACTGGCACAGGACTGCTCAGCATGGCGAGCCCACATCTGAGAAGGTGCTGTGCTCTATGAGCAAAGCAGAATTTAAACAGCTCAGAGGCAATACAGGATGCACAGATTTAGAGAATCCACCCAAATGTTTGCATGGATTCTTTGTGCCCGACTTGTGGTAGAGCATTCCTAGCTCACATTGGCCTGATCAGCCACAGTCAGACACATTGAAACTTGATTCTAGCATCATGATGTCATTTTGGTCCTCTTCAAGAACAAAGGACAGCAACCGACTGAAGCAGCACTTTTCTATAGAAAATAGATTGCATCTTTTCTAGAGAAACTGAGATCATGAGTGACTTCTGGAGTTTACAGCAGTGCTGTAGGGATGACCTTATGCAGCCAGAATTTCTTTGTGTTTTTCTTCTAATTTGCACCTCAGGTTCTTGGATTTTAATCATACTGCAGTTAGTAACTAGTCATATTACAAAGATTCTAAAATAGTTTATATCATATTTAATTAGTTGTAATATGTATTGATGCTCAGTAAATTAGTTTTCAGAATATGATGATATGAATTGCTTTCCATAGGTATTCTGGATTTAGGTCTTAGACAAAGTATCAGTTATAAAAAAAATAAATCTTTTTCTTAATCTCACCTGTTTTCTTCAGCTTACTGCACAGAAGTCTGTACCATGGATATCCATGCTGAAATCTCTATCTCTTTGGTCTATTGTTGTGGCACATTTTTCTTACAACTGGACTTTCTATACTTTATTAACACTATTGCCTACATATATGAAAGAGATACTAAGATTTGATGCTCAAGAGGTAAGAGAAAAAATCTAATTCATTTCTTACGTATTTTTGTAGCTATGTAACAACATAACATTGTTATTTGTACATTTCTCTGAAATTTTTCAATAGTGCAACTTTTGTTTTATTGGGGTTTATAGCATCTTTACTTTTTCCCTCTGTGGTCTTTCTACTTCCTTCTTAACTATTAAGCCTCCAACAAGTATTTATCCTGTTATTTACAAGGTGGTGTAAAGGACATAAAGAAGCATAAGATAATACACAACACACAAATAGTCTTTTGGAAAGTTATAAAAGATCATAAGATCATAGGATTTAGAGCTTAAAAAGACTTTAAAGATCTAGGCCAGCTTCCCAGCTTTACAAATGGGAAAACTAAGACCCAGGTCAACAGAATACAGTGGAGCTAGGATTTAAACCCTAGTCCTCTTATCCCAAATTCAGTATTCCTTCTATAGGATACTGCTTGTAATTGCTATAATTTTTCCATAAAGCCTCCATCCACACCCTACTCCACACCCACCTCCCAGTGCCTAATGTGATCATATCCTCAGAATGTATAGTTTAACAATGGCGAATATATAGAACCAGTTTAAAATATTAAGGGAGAATTTAATTTGTGATTTTACATTAACTACTGTAAAGGAAATTTCTGTTCGAATATGACTTGGACTAGTTAAACTCCAGAGTTCCTTCCAGTTCTCAGATTCTGTGAAAAAAAAATGGAACTATATCTGTTTGAAAAACTAGTCTACATTAAGGCACTGTTGGTGTAGAACCAGCATTATGTTACTATTGAATCATGCAAGAACCAGAAAATTCAGTCTGTTATAGTTTATCTGTATACAAAATAAATTTCCATTGTGTGGAAATACAAATAAAATGTGTAAGGAAAATATTCACCTAAGGAAAATGGTAATGTTGGACTTTTTTTTAATGTATTGGTTGATTTTCCTGAACTGCTTTTTTTCTTCTCTCTTTTTTTCTGTTATACATGTTTCTGTGGAATTGGAGGGAGGGATTAATTGAAAATGTAAGTGATGTTAAAGAAATCAATAAAAATATTTTTAAACATTTGGATAAATTATATATCCAGCATTCCCATGCTCTACCAGTCAGTAGAAATAGGGAGAGAGACTAAACTTGTGATTTCGCTAATACAAGGAGTTAATGGCAAAGAACTCTTAGTGACATTTCAAAAAAGGAACTGAAGGTAGTTATGTTTTGGGTAGAGCTATCCATATTGCCTTCTTTCTGTTCACCATTTTCTTTCCCAGATGTTCACTAGTAACAGGTTCTTAGATTTTCATCCTCCAATAATTCATTGTAATATGGTGGTGACCTTGGGTTCCTAAAGACTGTATTAATGAAGTGTGTACTCTGCCAGGTTTTGCCATGCTGGAAAGGATCTAGAAACAGAATGAGTCTGTTTTCTTAGCTAAATACAGAAAGATATATCTCCAGTAGACTAGATTGTTGGTGATGAATTTTTCCTGGTGAGGACCACCTACAAAGTAAAGAATAATTTAGCTGGAGAAGCTGAAATTTGTCAGTCTTAATATTTTTGCTTTTGATGAAGCTGGGAGAAAAGAGGAAGTTACAACTACATAGTAAGTTGACCCACAGATACTTGAGGAAGAGACCAAAAAAAAGGAGTTGGTGGAGTGGATTTTATTGTACTCCTAATGGCAGGCCAAAAAATAGACAAAATTACTTGTTAATCACATTGTAGTAGATAAGGACTTGCAAAAAAAAAAATACCATGAAAATTACTGTAACTTATGCCAGCACTGGTTGCTAAAGATGAAATGTTTAAAAAAAACTATTTAGAACTGATTAAGTTCTTCTACAAACTAAATCAACATGCACTATAATGCTTGTTGACTTCATTGCAAACATAGGAAAAAGTAAGAATGAGAAGAAGTATATAGGAAAAGATGGTTCAGGAAGAAGGAATGAGAGATACCAAAGATTTAAGTATTACACTGAAACCCCACAGCTTATGCCACAGTTGCTTTGTTCAAGAAAAGAGTTAATACACACTAAACACGAAAAACACCAAATGTGGATAGGGAAAAGGACTGGACTTGTGACCTACTTGGTATAGTGAGCATCCAGGTGAGGAAACTACTTCTTTCAATGCAAGTTGGCACCTTCTGCACCATTAGAGAGTCATAGTGTTACTCTTAGAGAGTTATCTAAATCACTGAGAAGGTAAGTGACTTGCCCATGGTGTGTGGCCAAGGCTGGACCTGAACCTAAATCTTCTTGGATTTGCAACCAGATTTCTCTCTACCATATCATCACACACACAAAATAGACTCTGTTTTAACAGATGAGAAGAGACTCATTAATTGATGTGGAAATTATCCCTGATTTGGCTGTCTGTTCATATTCAGACCATCAACTTGTCCTACCTAAGCCTGGTTTTAATAAAAAAGCAAGAAGAAAAGAGGTGGTGCACAATAGAAACAACTCAGTCCTAGACCATTTAAGCAAATAATTAACAATCAAAATGGGAAATGGACAGGAGGAAGCAAAATTTATGCCTATTATAATAATTTTATGCAATAATTAACTAATATAAACTAATTCCCAGGGCAAAGAGACTGAAAGAGCTTTCTTAGTCAGTAAGCATCTGACTTATTTGCCAGATAGAGATTACTACCAAAGGGGACACTGGGTTAGAATATAAACTCCTGCGGCAGCTAAGTAGCACAGTAAATAGAGCACCGGCCCTGGAGTCAGGAGGACCTGAGTTCAAATCCGACCTCAGACACTTGACACTTAACTAGCTGCATGATTTTGGGCAAGTCACTTAATCCCAATTGCCTTGCTTTCCCCCCCTCAAAAAAAAAATATAAACTCCTTTGAAAAATCTTAAGAATGATGAATGATTAAGAACAATATTGTTTCAGAAAACAAAGAAGAAATGGAGAGAAAAACCATTTTGTCCAGCACCTTTAAGCAAGTCATATTAAGTGCACTTAAGAATGGAAATGGAAGGATAATGAACAGATTAAAAAATTAAAAAGATAATAACAAAATATGGAAAAGCTTTAGTTCTTGCTAATGCATAAAAGAGAAGGGGTGAAAGTGGGGCTGAGATAACATCAGTTAACTACCTATCTATTTACCTACTCATGATCATTCAAAATATTTATATGAGTGCACTGTACATGAATCTTCCCATTTTTGCTCCACTTCTCTTACTTGATTTTCAAACTCCTTCTTGAGCTATTCAATGGCCGGCAACCAGTTCATATTTATTTCTTGGTTATATCATTCATTTCCACAAGGTTTTGAGTTACAAATTTTCTCC
>CM053593.1:238179415-238197080 GCA_028646575.1 Pseudocheirus occidentalis | reverse complement strand
AAATGAAACTTGTTAAATAAATCTTCCTTTCCAAAAAAAAAAAGAATTTGGCTTAGGGAAGGAACCACATAAACTCTAAACTGGGTATCTTGCCACACAGGAGAGTAGGGGGGATGGTGATGAGAGGGGGGACAATGGAGAGAAGGGCAGGTTCGGGGGAAGGGTTGCAGAAAGTACACACTTCAGTAAAGGGACAGGGTAGAGAATAAAACAAGGGAGGGGGTGGCGCCATACGAAGGAGGGACATACAATCAACCTCTCACAGTATGTCCACTGTGGAGATGTCCTGTGTAATTACACTTGTACAGCCTGTATTGAATTGCTTGTCCTTCCAGTGGAGGTGGGTGACAAGGGAGGAACCAAAAGAATCTAGAATTTGAAGTTCTATAATCAAATGTTTAAAAAACAAACGTGTGTGTGTGTATAATTATATTTATATAATATATAATATTATATAATTAATATACTATATAATCATATAGTATATTATATACTAATATACTATTGTATATTATATAATATATTAATTATATTATATATAATATTATGTTTATATAATATATGATTATTATTAACTACATGCAACTGGAAATTAAGACATACTGGGGTAGGGAGACCCTCCCTGCCCTACCAGAAAGTTAGAGGGGCGTTGGAGGAGGACATAAAAGAAAACATTGGGGGAGGGGCTTTACAGTGGGATCACTGTTTTGGTGTTGGGGGCAGGGGAAAGAAAGGGAGAAAATTTGTAACTCAAAATCTTGTAGAAATGAGTGATGTAAACAAGAAAATAAAAATTTTTTTAAAAAGGAAAAAAAAAGAAAATTGTGAAACTTCTTTCACTTGTTAGCAGAAGAGCAAATAGAATATATAAATAGATCTAGTTTAGAAAAAGAAATTGAACAGGCTATAAATGAGCTTTCTAAAAAAAAAAAGCACCAGGACCAGACAAATTTACAAGTGAATTCTGTCAAAAATTTAGAGACCAACTAATTCCAATATTAAATTATTTGGAACAATAGACAAAGAAAGGGTCCTACCAGACTTCTTTTATGAAACAAATATGATACTGATACTCAAGCCAAGAAGAGTAAAAACAGAAAGAAAATTATAGACCAGTTTCATTAATGAATATGAATGCAAAAATCCTAAATAAAAAACTAACTAGGAGATTGCAACAATATATTACAATTATATGTTATGAGAAAGCAGGATTTATACTAAGAATGCAAGGGTGATTTAACAGAAGGAAAACTTTTAACATGATTATATCAACAATAAAAGTAACAAAAATCAAAAGATATCAATAGATGCACAAAAAAATTTTTGGTAAAGTATAACATTCGTTTCTATTAAAAAAAGCTTTCATCCCTTCTTGATCACTACACCCATGATCCCCTGCCCACCACACTTTTTTTTTGTCTTAGTTTGTCTTTTAAATGTTTATGAAATGTCCTAGGAATTGAGGACTTCAGTCTGTTCAATGGATGTATCAGTAAAGAGTATGAAATAAAGAATTCCCAAATATCCTGACTGCCTATTTTTTTTGCTTCACATTCTTGTCTTTATTTTTTTAATATTATTTTATTTTTTCCCAATTACATGTAAAGATAATTTTTAAAATTCATTAAAAAATTTTTAGTTCCAAATTCTCATCCTTCCTATGATGGTGAGCAGTTTGATACAGGTTATACATGTGCAATCATGCAAAACATATTTCTGTGTTAGCCATGTTTTTTAAAAAGTTTTTTTAAAAAGTGGAAAATTTTTAAAAGTGGAAAATAGTATGCTTCAATCATTATTCATACTTTGTTCTGTAGCTGAATAGCATTTTTCATCATAAATCCTTTAGAATTACCTTAGATCATTGTATTTCTGAGAATAACCAGGTCATTCACAGTTGATGATCATCATACAGTATTGCTGTTACTATGTACAATGTTCTTCTAGCTCTGCTCACTTCACTTTGCATCAGTTTGTGTAAGTCTTCCCACGTTTATCTGAAATCATCCTGCTGATCATTTCTTATAGCGTAATAGTATTCCATTACAACTCAATACCACAACTTGTTCAGTCATTCCCCAGTTGATGGACATCCCCTCAATTTCCAACTCTTTGCCAATACAAAAAGAGCTACTATAAATATTTTTGTAGTAATAGGTCCTTTCCTTTTTTATTTTAAATCTCTTTGGGATACAGACCTAGTCGTAGTAGTGGTAGTGTTGCTGGATCAAAGGGTATGCCCAATTTCATTTCCCTTTGGGCATAGTTTCAAATTGTTCTCCAGTTAGAAGAGTTCACAACTCCACCAGAAGTACATTTGTCCTAATTTTCCCACGTCTCCAACATTTATCATTTTCTTTTTCTGTCATATTAATCAATCTGATAGGTCTGAGGTAGTACCTGAAAGTTGTCTTAATTTGCATTTCTCTAATCAGTGATTTAGAGCAGTTTTTGGTATGACTATAGATAGCTTTAATTTCACCTGAAAACTGCCTGTTCATATCCTTTGACCATTTATCAAATTTGAGTCAATTCTGTCTATGTATTTGAGAAATGAGACCTTTATCAGAGACACTTGCTATAAAAATTGTTTCCCAGCTTTCTGCTTTCCTTCTAATTTTGGTTTGATTAGTTTTGTTTCTGCAAAAGTCTTTTTAATCAATATAATCAAAATGATCCATTTTTCATTTCATAATGTTTTCTGTTGTTTGTTTGGTCATGTATTCTTCCCTTCTCCACAAATATGACAAACTTTTTCCTTGTTTCTCTAATTTGTTTATGGTATTGCCCTTTATATCTAAATTATGTACCCATTTTAATGGTGCAAGATGTTGGTCTATACCTAATTTTTGCCATACTGTTTTCCAGTTTTCACAGCAGTTTTTGTCAAACAGTGAGTTCTTTTCCAAAAAGCTTGGGTCTTTATCAAACACTAATTACTATGGTCAGTTACAGCTGTGTCTTGTGTGCCTAATCTATTCCATTCCACTGATCCACCACTTTGTTTCTTAGGCAGTGCCTGATTGTTTTCATGATTATTGCTTTATAATGCAGTGTGAGATCTGGCACAGCGTGGCTACCTTTCTTCACTTTTTTAAAAAAATTAATTCCCTTGATGTTCTTGCAGATGAATTTTGTTATTACTTTTTCTAGCTCTGTAAAATGAGTTTTGCTAAGTTTGATATGACACTGAAAAAATAAATTAATTTAGGTGAAATTAACCATTTTAATATTTATAAATAATAATGATAACTGGCTTTTCTGTAGTACTTTAAAGTTCACCAAATACTTGAAATAGTTTATCTGAGCCTCACCAGAAAGCTGATAAAGTAGGTGTAATTTCTATTTTACAAATGAGGAAACTGCTGTTCAAAGAGGTTAAATAACCTGTGATTACACAGTTCAGTAAGTATTAGAGGCAGGATTTTAATCACAGTCTTATATTTCTAAATCCTACACTGTTTTTTTCATGTTGCCTCTTAACTTTATAACCTTTAAACAGTTTCTGGAACATAACATGCATATTAATCTGTCTCTTTCACTACCCCTCTTTTCCCTCTCCCACAATGACAAATTTTTCTTTAAATATGAATAAACAAATCCCTTCAATACACAGTTAAATAGTCCAGCAACACAAATTCCCATATTGGCCATGTCCAAAAATGTATATCTCTTTCTGCTTTTTAAGGAAATTTTTGTCTCCGTTCTTTTAGACCTTTGATTTATCATGATGTTGATTAGAGTTCTAAAGTTTCATTGAGATCATAACTACCCATTCTGCCCTGGACCTTCCTCTGTTCTCTCTGTACTATTTCACTTCATGATCTCATCATTCCCCATGGATTAAATTACCACTTTGCTGATGATTCCCATATCTACTTGTCTTGCCCTAACCTCTCTGCTGATCACCAGACTCATGTCACTAACTGATTTGTTAGACATCTCAGACTGGATGTCCCGTGGACATCTTAAACTTAATGTGTTCAAAACTAAATTCATTATGTTTCCTCCTAAATCCTTCCCTATTCTCAGCTTTTTCTTACTATCAAGTGTACCATGATCCTCCTGTTCACTCAGGCTGTCAGCATAGGTGTCGTTCTTAACTCCTCACATTTTCACACACACAGTTCCTCCCCCACCTATAACCAATTTATTGCCAAGATCTGTCAGTTTTACCTTCATTACATCTCACAATCCCCCACTTCTCTCCTCTGACACTACTACCACTGGTGCAGATACCCATCACCTTGTGCCTAGACTATTGCAATAACCTTTTAGTTTATCTTCCTGCCTAAGGCCTCTCCCCACTCCAGTCCATCTTCCACTCAGCTGACAAATTGTCTTCCTAAAGTACAAATTTGACCATGTCACTTCCCACTCAATAAATTCAATTGGCTCCCTGTTACCCCAGAAACAAATATTAAATTCTCTTTTTGGCATTCAAAACCCTTTATAACTTAACCACCTAATGTCTTTCTAGTCTTACACCTTACCCACATCCATGCACTCTACAATCCAGTGACAGCGGCCTCTATGCCATTCCTTAGACAACACATTCCATCTGCAAGCTCAAGTCATTTTCACCATCTGCCCCCTTTACCCTGGAGTTCTTTATCTTCACTTTGGCCTCTTGGTTTTCCTGATTTCCTTCAAGTCCTATTTAAAATCCTATAGGAGGGGGTGGCTAGGTGGCGCAGTGAATAGAGCACTGGCCCTGGAGTCAGGAGGACCTGAGTTCAAATTCGGTCCCAGACACATAACACAAAAAATTAGCCATGTGACCTTGGGCAAGTCACTTAACCCCAACTGCCCTCCAAAAAAAAAAAATCCTATAGGAAATCTTTCCCAATCTTCCTTAATGCTAGTGTATTGTTGATTATCTCTTAATTTATCCTAAATCTAGCTTGTTTGTACATAGTTGTTCTTGTGTTTTCTCCCTCATTAAAGTGTGGACTCTCTGAGAGCAGGGACTTTTTTGCTTTTCTTTGTTTTCTCAGCACTTAACATGGGGCCTGGCATGTAGAAGGAACTTGATAAATGTTAAATAATGAAGTTTTCATGTAATTATTTCCCTCTTTTTCCTTCCCTTTCACCCCTCCCCCCATCCTAGATGGCTACTATTAGGCACAAATATGTTTGTATGTATAGATAGATAAAGATATGGATCTATAAAATCGTTCTATACATGTATTTATCAGTTCTTTCTCTGGATGCAGATATATCATGTCTTCATAGGTCCTTTATTGTCAGTTTGGATATCTGTGATAATCAAAATAATTTACTTAGTTGCTCAAAGTTTTTCTTAAAACAGTATTGCTGTTACCATTCTGCTCATTTTGCTTTCATTATTTCATGCAAATCTGTTCATGTTTTTCTAAGATAATTTCTTAGAAATGATCTTATCGTTTCTTATAGCACAGCAATATTCCATGGCCATAGTCCCATACCCTTGCAGTAAAAGAAGGGAAATAAAAAATAAAATTTTTTGAAAAAAGAAGGAAGATGCATTCTCTCAACTTTTATCTAAGGCCAAGCTTGATCACTTATAATTATTCAGTGTTAGGCTTCCAGTTTTTTTTGTTGCTATTATTGTTTCATTTATATTACTGTAGTTGCTGTGTATCATTTTCTTCATGCTTTCTCATTATGTATCAATTCATACAATTCTTCCCATGTTTCTGAACTTGTTGCATGTCATTTTAGGCAGAGCTATAATTAATATTCTATTACATTCTTGTACCAGTTTGTTTAGGTGTTACCCAATTGATGGACATACAATTGATTTTCAGACCTTATCAGACATACAGAAAAAAGATCCAACCTGTCTTTCAAAACTTACTTCACATTATACATTATACCACTTAACATGTTCTATGTTCTTGCCACATTAGTCCACTTGCTGCTTTCTGTCCTTAGAATTCCATCTGATGCTCCTGTCTCTTTTCACAAGAGGCTCACACCTCAGAGTCTTTAGTTTGTTTCAAGCTCAGCTGCCACCCTCTATGAGAAGCCTTTTCTGAGACCATCTAGTTGTTAGTGCTTTTCTTCTTTAGATTACCTTGTATATAACTCCCCTTTTTTACAAATTATATCCTCCTGATAGAATGTAAACTGCTTGAGGGCAGGGCCTGAAGTGTCTCCAGCATCAACAGTTATATGCCTTTGCACATAGTGCTATAGGCACTTAATAAATGTTAAATTAAATTTGTTGAATGCAGTTGTTCTGTGCTAATTTCCACTTTCATAGCCACCACTGTGTGGTGTCCAGGTCTTTGTCCCTTCTTGCCTACTCTTCCTGCATCTAGTTCATCCTTCTCTTTCCACATAGCTGCCAAATTGATACTCAAGTGCAGGGCTAATGGTGTCATGTTGTTGTTGCTCAGTCATTTCAGTTGTGTCTAACTCTTTGTGATCCCATTTGGTGTTTTCTTGGTAGAGATCCTGGAGTAGTTTGCTGTTTTCTTCTCCAGCTCTTTTTACAGATGAGAAAACTGAGGCAAACAGCGTTCAGTGACTCACCTAGAATCACACAGCTAGTAATTGTCTGAGGCCAGATTTGAATTCCGGGAAAATTAGTCTTCCTGACTCAGGGCCCACTGCTCTACTTTGCCACCTAACTGTCCCCTGATAGTGTTATAGATCTGCACAAAACCTTTACCAGGTCCCCTTTGCCTTTAGGATAAAATATAAGCTCCTCCAGTTTTTAAAGCCCTTCACAATCTGACTATCACTGATCTTTCTGGGCCACTCACATATTATTCCCATGCTGTAAATTCCCACCAAGTTAACAAACTTGATATTCCCTATATGTTACATTCTGTGAACTTTTTGCCAAGAGATGCCTGGCTGTCTTCACTATTAGAAGTGCCTGGAATGCTCTCATTCCTCACCTCCTTTTATTTTTAAAATAGATTTTTATTGATATCTTTTGTTTTTACATCTCCTAGATTTCCTCCTATATCTCTCCCCCTTCCAGAAAACCATCTCTTATAACAAAATAAAAATTATTAAAAAGAAAAAAGAGGAAGAAAAAAATTAAGCAAAACTGAATATATATCAGGAAAAAAAATCTGATGTTATGTGCAGTATTTCACACCCATGAACTCCCTCCTCCTTACCTTTGCAAAAGAGCAAGGGAAGATGTTCTCTTTTATCTTTTGACACCAGGTTTGCTCTTTATAATTTCACAACATTAATTTTTATGTGCTTTGTAGTGGTTCTTTATGTATACATTGTTGTAGTAATTGTGTATATTGGTATTCTGGCTCCGTTTACTTCACTTTATATCAGTTCATGCAAGTCTTTGCACACATTCTGTATTCATCATGTTCATTGTTTCTCATGACACTGTAAACAGATTTTCTTTGAGACTCAGCTCTAGTGCCATCCCTTCTCTCCTGATTCCCCCAGTTGTTAGTTACTTCCCTCCCAAATACAGTATACTTATTTTTTATATATCCTGAGAGGCAGTATGGCCTCCTGGATAGAAAGCAGCCTTGGAAGGAAGACCAGGTTTTAATTCTTATCTCTTGTATGTATTGACTGGGTAATCCTGGGCAAGATATTTGCAAGACAGTGCTCTGGACAAGTCTCTGTAACTATAAATTACAGAGAAGGTGGCTACCAGCCTTGGTAGATAAAGTTCTCTATGTCAAGTGAAATCACAGGTCCATTCTCTGTCTCATAACTCCAGATGTGCATTTACTTATGCTTAACAGAGTAGTGCTTTAGTAAATGCTTGTTGATTGAATTTTTAAAATATTAAATGAACCATAGCTTCATGGAATTTCTATCCTAATGTGATTCATGCTATTGTGAATATACACCAATACTGCTAACATCAAATTTTAATGTAAATAAAAATGTTCTATATCTTGTACTATTGCTCTTTGTGCTTTGCTTCATTCTCCACCCAAAGGATGGAGGGAATATTAAATGGGAGTGGAGAAGAGTTAGAGTAGTCATAGAAAGGAACTCTAGAGATAAGGGGAAGGGAGAGCAGACTAGACATGAAGCAGTCATGGTTTCGTCAACAACAAAGAAGCTCAGTATTCAATGACTACATTTATATTAATTTTTAGAACTTTTAAAAACTGCTACTTTGTTTCATTTTCTACCAAAAGAGGAAGCTTTCATTCCATCTGGTTACTTTAAAAAATAGACTTACTTGGTCCCTCCAGTCACTTGCATTTTTTTTGTTGCACTTGACTCTTCTAGGTGGACATTTTTTTTTTCTAAAATTTATCAAAGTTGGCAAAAATAAGATGATGATGTCATTTTTAAATATAATTCTTTCTGTGGAGGTACTTCGTGAACTCTGATTCTTTATATGCTTCATGTGATTTGTGATTCCCTTATTAAGTAAACTTCTTGCCCTTTGTAGTGCTCTGGACATTTTGAAATATGAAGAAGTTGACATGGCAGTGTTAGCAAAGGTTCTTCCAGAACGCTTGACAAAGTTTACTGAATGTCAGGAACTGATGAATAGACTGAAAATAGAAGGTAAAGTATGCATGTCATTTTCCCAAGCTCCTTGAGGGCACAGACTGATTTCACTTTTTTTGTTTCCCCAGGCACCCAGCACAGTGCCTGGCAATGGGTGTTTAATAAATACATATCAACTGAAGGCAGCTTCTAGCCATGGTGTTCTTCTCATAATATTTCAAGGTTTTGTAATTCATTGGTATTTATTCTGTGCCCCAACTTAATGTGATAATATAACAAAGTTAAAACTCTTACAACTGTTTAGATTGCATTCAGCAGTCTTGCCATTGACATTCCTTCGGAACTTGGCATACCCTTTTCATGCAGTGTTCCCTGCTCAAAATTTTGAGGACTTCTGGTGCTATGTAATATGGATCTGTCATTTACCTGTCATTAGATTATTTTTAGATGTTATCTTTTCCAAATCCCTCATTTTAGTTTATTGCAGTAGTCCAGAAAGAAATGATAAATACCACCTCCATGAATATCCTGGGGCCTTATCCAGAGTTGTCACAGAAAATGAGTTAGAAGAGCCAAAACTAGGATTCAAGTCCAGTATTCCTCTACATGCTGCTTCTAAATACCAAGGGGAATATTAGTATCTTTTCCTTAATCACTACATATTTATTTTAAATGTATACACACATGACACGCACACACATTTTATATGCTCAGTCAGTTTAGTGGTAGAGACAGATAGCATCCAAACTTTTATCTTGATTTTGATATCAAAGCACTAGGTTTTGGGATATGAATTTTCTTCTTTGGTTAATCGAGATATACCTATAAATTGGACTTAATAGGTTTTTCCAAATTTATATTTCCAGAAGGAAAAAAGGTACTTACTGTGACAAACTGTTTGGTTTTGAAGCTTTTCATAAATTTAATTTCTAAGCTTTCTCTTTCTAGACTGGTAATTACACTTATTCCCAGATTTCAGGAGAAAACTAGTTTATTCACTGCTACCACTAAGTAAATGTTTCCAGCCAGAATTTGTCTTTTCCCTTCCTAATCCTGAATTTAAAAACTGGTCTAATTACCAGCCCCTTCCCCTGTTGTCTAAGGAACAAGCAAAAGGTCCTTTTATTTCACTTTTTTAATTTTCCAAGATGTTCCAAGTATGTCCAGCAGTTAGCACAGTGTCTAGTACATATTGATTAATTGATTGGTTGGTAGCTTCAAGAATATATATATATATTCCCCTTGGTATTTAGAAGCAGCATGTAGAGGAATACTGGACTTAGTTTTGATTCCAGTTTTTTTTTTAAATGAAGATGATATGCAGAATATCTATAATATCTATACATAATAGAACATAACTTTTCTACTTTTTTTCTTCACTAGCCACTTATGAATTAAGTCTGATTCTTCAACAACAGGAAATAGAGGAAGTTCAGCGAGATGAAGCCCTTCAGCTCCCAAAAGATCTTGACTATTTGACTCTCAGAGATGTTTCCTTGTCCCAAGAAGTTCGAGAGAAGTTACATTCCAGTCGCCCACAAACAGTAAGTGAGACGTGAGGGGATTGTGACGTGTATGAGGAAACTGAGCTTTAATTTTGTCATGAATATCAGGATGTCTCAGGCTATCTCAGGTTGAGTTCCATTATTTTGTGTGTCAGAGACTTGAACAAAGAGCTTCTAGTCAAGAATTATGGGTTAAGTATGCTTTTTATCAAGGACAATAGTATTATGTGACATCTCTTCAAAAATAATTTGTATTCAGGGCCTAAAAAGAATCTAATGAGACATGGGAAGAATAGTGGCTTTTGGCTGAGGAGCTCCAGCCTCTTACCCTTTGTATGACCTACAGCAAGTTACTTTAGTTCTTTGGGCTTTATGTTCTCCGTTTATAAAATAAGAGGTTTGACCTTCACATCTAAAGTCCCTTAAAGTTTTAATTGCTGTGATCTTATATCTATATGGAAATCTCATTTGAGAGGAGAGACTATGAAAGGCATGGAATTATTCTTGGTAATAATTATTGATTAGTAATTTCAAATGAAGGGCAGTATGGAGTAGTGGATAAGAGCTAAGATCTCAGAAGTCCTGGATGGATTTAAGTCCTATTTCCCAAATATATGGGCCTTGTGACTCTAGGCAAGTTACTTCACCTCCAGGTGCCCCCAAGCAATTCCATAAAGTTTCAGAATAGGGGTGGCTAGGTGGTGCAGGGAATAGAGCACCAGCCCTGGAGTCAGGAAGACCTGAGTTCAAATCCAGCCTCAGACAGTTGACACACTTAACTAGCTGTGTGACTTTGGGTAAGTCACTTAATCCCAATTGCCCTCCCCCCCAAAAAAAGTTTCAGAATAGATGCTGACCTGCTTTAGCATTCAGGCATTTTTTCCCCAGGAGCTCACTATAACAGTGAAATCACAGGTTATATCCCTTCCATCTTCTCCTTCCTTCCCTCCTCCCCCCCAGCTGCCAATCACTGAAATCAAGTATTATGTAACAAACCCTACCTAGACTTTCTGTTAACTTTTGGTTAGATTTTTCTAGGAGGAAAACTCTGGAACAATGTATCAAGCTCAAATAGAAACTGACTTAGAAAACCTGATTTTAGGGGCAGCTAGGTGGCGCAGTGAATAGAGCACTGGCCCTGGAATCAGGAGGACCTGAGATCAAAGCCAGCCTCAGACACTTAATATGTAGTAGCCATGTGACCTTGGGCAAGTCACTTAACCTGAATTTACCTTTCCCTCACCCCCTTCCAAAAAGCAAAAAAGAAAAGAAAACCTGATTTTATCTATGTTGTATTTCTATTTATTTTGTTAAATATTTCCCAGTTACATTTTAATCTTATTGAGGAACACTCAGGAACATTATGGGTGCTGTTTGGGTCCCCACTCTAGTCAGCTGCTCTAGAGAGGGTTTACCACAGGCAAACTTTTTTCTTTAGCTTACTGAAAACGGGAATATATTGAATATATGAAGTATTCTAGAAAGAGGTAAGCTTTGATGAATGTAATCACTGCTAGTGCCCTGAATTTTATGAAGTGATGACATTTTCTGCAGATCTAATGTTTTTTAACCTGTCTACTAACTGTTAGATTTGTGAAGTACATAATATCTTCCTTCGCATAGTCTGAAGCGTATTAGATAAGGCTAAACAGAGCAAAATGGAGGACAATAATGCCTTTAACCCATTCTCACTGTCCTAATTTTCATATCATATGAAGAAACAACTGTCTAATCCTAGCTCGGACATTTTTGTGTAAACATTTATTTTTCTATAAAATGCAATCGTGTCTATTTATATTTTATATAGCTAATTTTGCAAGTGTTAAGTATCAAATATTACTGTTAGCAAGTTCATTCTAAAGTTTCTCGCTGCTACGTTATTAGTGTTTGTTATAATTGCCTCTAAGCAATTAATTAATTGTACATGGTTGAAGAAATGTATTCTTTAGTTGGTAGTTCCTCTTTTCACTGTAAGGCATAGAGTCCTAGACCTGGTCTTGGAAAGATCTGTGTTCAAATCCAGCCTCAAGTATTTACTACCTGTTTGATCCCAGACAAGTCTTAACCTCTCTGCCGCCGTATTCATCTGTAACCTGAAGATAATAGGATTGTTGTAAAGAGTAAACAGAACAGTATTTAATAGTTATTATTCATAATTAATCCTAATAATAAGTACTTTGCCAACTTTAAAGCCCAGCAGTCAGGATCGTGGCTTTTACATGTCTTTATTCTTTCCGTTTCTTAGATTGGAGCCGCTCGTCGAATACCTGGGATGACTCCTGCCGCCGTTGTTAATCTTCTGAGATTTGTAAAGACTGCAGAGCAAAAAGAGGAATCTGGAGATAAACTCTCTCAAAGTAATCGATACTTACGTGACACAGACAGACTTCAAAAGATAGAATTATAGCGTTTTATTTACAAGAGAGTTCCTAAAGGACGGCTGAACCAGTTTCTTAAAGGAGTATGCACAACAGCAACAAGACAAACTGATAACGCGTCTAACAGCTGTCAACGTGCAGTGTACGTGCTTTAATAGATCATTGTGGGATGTTCATTGATTTCAAGAGAAGAAACAAAACATATCCTTTCAAGTAACTTGAATTATGTTTTTAAAGAAATAATTATGAAGAAACTTCAAAAAAATTGGGGAGACTTATGTGAATCAGTGCAGTATGAAGTGAACAATTTATACAGTGTCAACAACATTATTGAGAAAAACAACTTTGAAAGACTCTAGAGCTAGGGGGCGGCTAGGTAGCGCAGTGAATAGAGCACCGGCCCTGGAGTCAGGAGGACCTGAGTTCAAATCCGGCCTCAGACACTTAACACAAAAAACTAGCCATGTGAACTTGGGCAAGTCACTTAACCCCAACTGCTCTCCAAAAAAAAAAAAAGACTCTAGATCTCTGATCAAGGCAGTGACAGACCACAGTGCCAGAGGACTGAGGATGAAGCATGTTGTCCACTTCTTAAAAGAATAATGATAGGGGCGGCTAGGTGGCGCAGTGAATAGAGCACCGGCCCTGGAGTCAGGAGGACTTGAGTTCAAATCCGGCCTCAGACACTTGACACACTAGCCGTGTGACTTTGGGCAAGTCACTTAACCCCAGTTGCCCTCCAAAAAAAAAAAGAGAATGATGATAGAGTGAAAATAACTAATGAGACATACATTTTTGAACATTGGTCCCTTAAAAAATTTGCTTCTTGGGGGTGGCTAAGTGGTGCAATGATTAGAGCACTGAACCTAGAGTCAGGAGGACCTGAGTTCACATTTGGCCTCAGACACTTAACACTTACTAGTCATGTGACCTTGGGCAAGTCACTTGACCCCAGTTGCCCTGCCTTCCCCCCTCCAAAAAGCCAAAAAAAAAATTTTTGCTTCTCTTTTAGAAGGATTTTGTTCTTCTCATTTTTGTTTGTTCAACAGAAAAGGGTTAAGTGGGAGGGAGAGAGACTCAGTGCTTGATTTAATAAAGGGGGGAAAAGAAAAACTGCATAATATTGATTTCAAAATGTTGAATTAGGTGAGCTTATTTGCATAACCTCCAAGTTTTATGCCCAATTTAGTATAGTAATATAACAATTGAATCTTTAAAAAGTCTGAATTGGTCTCACTAGGTAAATTTCATCAGAGAATATTAAACATCTGACTCTTCCAAACTTTTATGAAGCACAGCATATTTTGGTTTTCAAGCTAGATGAAAAGGCAGTTTCAAAATCACCAGATAACTTGGGATTTGAATCTTAAAACACTAACAGAAATATTAAGCTGAATTCAGTTGGTATAATGGGACTAGAAAGAGACAAGTAGATCTCTTTTTTTCTCCCAAAGGAAAAAAGACATAACTAAACATCATAGCAAGATAACAGGGGAAATCCCATTTTTCTTCCTTTCCTCCCAGGCTATATAATGCCACTAATTTGTGGCACTCTGCCACAAATTCCCACATCACTAGTGGGAGAGGGAATATGAACAGGGCACTCAAAATCCTTGGGCTGTGTCCCAGCTGGGACTCCTCTCTTTCTATGATGCTGGCATCTGCTGCTGCCAAGAAAAATTGGTCTTTAAAGTAATTGTAGTTCCAAAGGGATTCCTTATCCATTATTCACTATATCCCTGTTTTGTGTGTGTGGCACACACTAGCTACTTCTGAGCATTCACTTTTCCTTTTAAATTAAGGAGATCAGAAATCACCTTGATGCTTATTAATTTCTCTTAAAATACGATATTCATATTAGGCATTCCTAGGGAAACAACAGCATGTAGTAATTTGCTATTTTGTAATAGCTTTTCTAAAAGAAATTAGCAGTTTCTTCATTTTTTAACATGAGAAACTGCCACAAAACTACCAGCAACAAGTTTCATTTCTAATCATACATTTGGCAAAAAGGACACTTGTATTCCTTACTTTTTTTATTGTGCATCTAGGTAGTGAAGTAGATAGAATGCCAGGCCTAGAGTTAGGAAGTTCAAAACCCCCATCAGATGCTTACTAGCTGTGACCCGTGCAAATCATTTAACCCTGTTTGCCTCAGTTTCCTCGTCTGTAAAATGGGCTGGAGAAGGAAATGGCAAACTGCTCTGGTATATTTGCCAAGAATACCCCAAATTGGGTCACAAAGAGTCAGACACAACTGAACAGCAACAAACTTTCATTGCCACAGAAGATGAGGACGATTTTGGCATCAGGCTTTCCCATTCTGAACCTGAGTCACACAGGGTACCTCATGCACTAACTTGGGAGGTATGTTGTGGTATAATTTACACCTTTGTCTGAAGGGTAGTAATTCAGATCTCTGGCACTGTCCAAGAAAAAATGTCATTCTCTATTCTTGAACTCAGTTCCTTTCTTTTCAAGGAAAAAGGGATAAAGTGCTGAAGTACTTTATTCTTTGAGAAATGCTTGAGAATTGCCTTTTTGGGGGCAATTCTAGAAGCTCTGATCCACCTCCAAGTTTCAACTTTTACATTTCTTTTTGACTCAAGGCATTGCACTTTTTTTTTTTTAAGGCATTGCACTCCTGTACCATTTTGTTGTAGGGGACACAAAACTGCTTTTAATATGACTTAAAATATTTTAAAATACTTAAATGTTAGATCACTTGTGTAAAATTTCTAAAAACAACAAAAAAGACCTATATTCCTGGTGCTGCTAATCCAATAATGGTACAAAATGTTATATGTTGCTATATTTAGACCACAACTGTCTTAGGAAAATCCACAGAAATCCCTGTGGTCACTTCACTCAGCACCAACTGCTCCATAAAAATTCCCTATATCCTTCTTGCAACATTGATTAGGTTATGGCAGAAGTTTGCCGTATTCTTGATTTCCTCAGTATATCACATGCCACTGCTAAGTAGTGGGGAATTTGCCAGACATTAAAGTTAACTTTGAAAAATATAAAATAAAAGGCAGAAACAACTGCAAAATATTGTAAGCTTATTTACTTAACATATAAATTATATTTATAAAGAGGAAGCCCATATTTTAAATGAGAATTTTAAGCTTAAGTGATAGCCAAATAACTAATAATTGACAGAGCTTTCAACCATTTTATTTAATGAACCAGTTCTCAGGACCAAAATAAGTAGCTACAACTTTGCACTTCTACCAAGGTTGTGCAACTTAGGACTCCGTGGAGTGTCATATTCTCCCAGATGTGCCCTTGTCTTCTATTAGAATGGTCAGAATCCTTGTCACAGCCATTTCCAAAGACAATTGTTCTTTAATAAAAAAAAGGCGCAAAACCTTGAGGGTTAGAAGGAAAATTTAAGGTCCAACATGTTTCCTAATGCAGTAAACCTCTTTATCTCATCCTTCACATAGGCTTAGTTTGGATATTGGATACAGAATAATTTACTGCTTTGTAAAGCAATCTGCATCAAGGGGAAAACTGAACAGTGGATTATGGGAAGACTTCACAGGGGAAAATAGTTGAGAGGGGTACCTGGATATGGAGTTAGGAAAACCTGGACGGAAATTCCACTTCAGTCACTTACAAGTGTGACCTTGGCCAAGTTAGTTTAATTCTCTGAGCCTCAATTTTCTCATATGTAAGTTTCTGACGTCTAAAGTCCCAGCTCTAAAGCTATGACCTTATGACTGCAGGAAATATTAGACTTGGACTAAGAGTGCATCCTAGAATAAAGCTACAGTGGGCATCCTACTGCATGGTAGCAAGCTTTTATATAGGCCCCTTTTTGCTTCCATAGCCTTCAGCTTCCATGCCCTGAGGGAATGATAGGCTGCAAGTGTGGCTTTCTGTTGTCCTTTGATTCATCCAGAGAGTCAAGATTCCTTCCCAACCAGATTCTACCATTTAGTCTATCTGAATTTTCCAAAGTGGGGTCCTTCTGGTAGTAAAGGAGCAAACTCAAGGTGGTCCATAGGCAAAATACATATGTAAGAGAATATTCACCTGTTTCTATGAGACAATGAAAAGATGAGGGAAAAAAATGTGGCAGTTTGGATGTAAGCAGAAATTGTATGTAGACATGTCTTGAAAGTAGCCTTAACTTTCAAATATTCCTTAGTTGTTAGAATAACCTTTTAGAATAGGTGGAAAAGTTATCAGTACCTGGCACATGGATAGGTACTTAATAAGTGTTGATTATCATCAGCCATATTCAACTAATAGAGAGACAAGAATGCGTAAAAGAATAAATTAGAATAGAGCTAGTCCCCTAGCTCTGAATTTCATTTTTTCATAAATACTTAAAAATTAATTCCTAAATATCCCCAGAAATTTGTTTAAAAGATAGTAAAAATAACTGACATCCACAGTAATCCTCAAGTTCAATCTTTTTTTTTTTTAGCACAATTGGGGTTAGGGTCACACAGCTAGTAAATGGTAAGTGTCTGAGGCCAGATTTGAACTGAAGTCCTCCTGACTCCAGGGCCAGTGCTCTATTCACTGATCCACTTAGCTGCCCCTCCAATCTAATTTCTACTCTAAAATTTGCCAGACCTATAAGAATGGGGAGCAATATTTTAATTTTCTGGGTTTTTTTGGTTTTTTTTTTAGCTATCTCCAAGGCAGAATTGCTAATAAGTCATGAAAAGTTCAACTAGACATGCCAGTGGAGGAAACAGGGCAGGGATAACCTAACAAGATAGTTAACTAACCCTTGAACTGTTAATGTTGCTGTGAAGTAGACCTCATTCAGGTAAAGTCCATAAATATTATTAATGATTTGCCCATTTGAAAACTCAGCTTCCATTTTGACGGAGAACTTCCCAGCAACTTTAATTTTCAGTAGTTCCTATGATCAAACTAATACACTGCTGGTAGAGCTACGAAGTGGTCCATTATGGAAAGCAATTTGGAATTATGCTTTTAAAAAATGACTGAAATGTCTGTATCCTTTGACCCAGAGATCCCACAAAAGCATCAGTCAGAAAAGATCTCAGATACAACAAAATATTCATTAATAGCACTTTTTGTGGTAACAAGGAACTAGAAACAGTGAATGCCTATTAAATGGGGAATAGCTAAACAAATTGTGGTATGTGGATATAATGGAATTAATATCCCTTAAGAAATTATGAATATGAAGGATTCTGAGAAGCATGTGAAAACTCATAAAATGATGCAGAATAAAGTAATAAGAACCAGGGAAAACAAAATTATAACAATGAAAATGGTTAAAGATGGGAGGGAAGTATGTCATTTAATTAATAATGTCTACTTTTAGCTCAAGAGATGAAAAAA
>CM053593.1:238134397-238164633 GCA_028646575.1 Pseudocheirus occidentalis | reverse complement strand
CCCCAAAAATATTGTATGGTCTGATTGTCTATGGTCTGTTGGCTTATTTTGCCAGCCAATTACTTGACCTTTTAAAGCTCTTAGCCACAGTAGAACTCTGCTTCCAGAGCAGAAAGAGCTGTGTCCCAAATTGCTGGGGGTTTTGTGCAACTGTTGTCAGAGCTACAAGGAGGGTGCCCTCTCTATAGCCACCACAAGCTCTGGCACACTGACATTCCTCACCCAAGGACCACCACCCAAGATTGTGAACCAGATCCAAACAGGTCAAAGCAAGAGCAATTACCATCTGAATGGTCACTTGGTCCCCCTACTGTGTGCAGGCCAGGAGGTCTGGAGGCAGCCATGCAGCAGCAGTTGCAGCTGCTGTGTTGCTGCCACCTCTCACCCCAGGGACAGGGGCTGGACAGCACTCTTCTCTCACCCAGTTCCAACAGAGTTCCTTATTGACCTTTTACTTTCTCTTTGGCATTTATGGGTTGAGAAGTCCAGAAACTGCCACAGCTGCTGGGGATTCACTCTCCTGAAGTCTGCTCCAGCCAGTCTTGGCCGTGAGTCTGGGCTGGTGGGACTGCACATGGCTCCCAGTCTGGTGGGATAGATCCTTCCTATAAGCCTGCCAGGCTGCCTTCAGTGGGAGATTTGTTTCTCTCTGTCACTTTGTGGGTTCTGTAGCTCTAAAATTTGTTTCCACTATACATGAACCAAGGGTGTCCTTGATGATGATAATGGTTAGAAACAAGCAGGCCTCTATAAGTAGTAGTCAACATCTTTACCATTTCATAGTTGACTGAAAAGTATAGAGTATAAGATGCTTATTAATTTATGAAAAATTATTTGTCTCAGTATACCAAAACACTGCCTTATAGTCTCTTTTTCAGTAAAGTGTCTCCTGTCTAAAGGTTAAAATCACCAAGAGTCCTTGAAAGATAAAAACAAAAATGATCCTGCTCAACAACCCTTCTAATCATAAACATAAAGAGAAACAAAAGAGAGAATTATATGCTCATCAAAAGTTGTCATAGAGAAGAACCAGAACAGAATCCCAGTTGAAGAAGGATTCTCTGAATGGTGAGGTCTTTCAGATGTGTCTGTTTGTAGATGACATGCTTATTGAATCAAAGCCTTCTGGGAGAGATCTCAAATTTTTTTTGGCCTGACCATACACACAGACCATGGGATGAAAAATTTTTATTGTCTAGATTACTATCTGCATTTGATGGATGATAAGTCAAACCCAGAGTTGAACAGGAAGTTCTTTTGATGAAACCATGCTTCTCATGAAAACGAAGATCTATCTTTTTAATATCAAGTCTAACAGTGCTGACCTATGACAAGCAAAACAGAAATGTATAACCATCTCTGAAGAATTAAATATGAGCATCACAGAAGATAGTGGAAAAGTACATGATGGGGGCAGCTAGATGGCACAGTGAATAGAGTACCCACCCTGGAGTCAGGAGGACCTGAGTTCAAATCCAGCCTCAGACACTTAACACAAAAACTAGCTGTGTGACCTTGGGCAAGTCACTTAACCCCAATTGCCCTCAAAAAAGCAGAAAAATAAAAAAATAAGAGTACATGATGGATCTGAGTGGAATACAACATATATCCAGTGAGGAACTTCAAAGAAGAACAATAAAAGATGTCATCATGGAATTACATGATAGAGAAAATGGTTACATAGCAAAGATGACAGATAGTCAGAGTACGCCAGAGTTACCTTCTCAATGTTAGGAGAAAGTAAGGAAGGTGTCTGTCACATTGGGTGAACACTCTGTGATGAACTTATGCGAGAATATAGACAAGAGTAGCACAAAATGGTCAGGCATGGATGAGGTTGTAGTCTGGGTTATTAGAAGGGGTTTCCAAATCATAGATCATAGATCCACATTAGTATTTCACATCCATTTTTCTCGTGTGATCTGTACAAGATCTCTGTAAGGTAGACAAGATAGGTGATATTACCCACATTTGTCAGATGGAGAAACTGAGGTTCAGAAAAACAAAGCTAGTAAATGGCAAAGTCAAGATTAGAACTCGGGTGTTGTGATTCCTAATCTAATGTTCTGTCAGCTATATCGTCCTGCTTCTCACATTGTGCTATGTAGGCCAATATATGTTGTTAGAGTTGAGAGGAAAGTGTCATGAAAGAAAAGATTTAATAATTCACATTCATGCGATGATTTTAGATTTGTCTAACAACTTCCTCACATCCCTTTAAAGCATGTGTTATACGTGTAACTATTCTTATTTTAAAAGAAATAATAAATAATATTTGTGAAACTGTTAAATCCTAGAAAGAGTTTGTGAGCATTGGTTTTGTGGTATGACAAGGAAGAGCATTGAACAAGGTGAATAACTTCCCACTCTCATCCCAGGTCTTATTCCACTGAAGCTGCTTCATGTCTTATAAAAAGCCCTGGTGTCTTATACCAAATCAAAGAATTCTCTTACCAACAAAAACTACTTCCAATTTTGTATTTCTACAAAAGATAGATATTGAATTTAAATCTCTCTGTGTGTCTATTTGTATTTAATTTTAGTTTTTTAATTGCCATTAATATTATTATGCTTATTTTTTCCAGAATGGATTTTTATCTGCACTACCATATTTTGGCTGTTGGGTTTGTATGCTCTTGTCTGGTCAAGCAGCTGATTACTTAAGAGTATCATGGAATTTTTCAACCGTTTGGGTCCGTAGAGTATTTAGTTTAATAGGTAGGTATAGTGGTTGATTTTTTTTCTAAGATCAAACAGGGTACATTGAAGCAAAAATGATGACTTATGTTGGTCATTTCTTTCATTTTCACATAAAATGTTTTTATGTGCATTTTTGTAAAATGATATCTGTGTATTTCCTAAATCAATGTGTTTAATATGCATATAAAAGATTATAATATCATATACTTCACAAGCCTAGTAAGTATCTCTAATAATGTTAACATTGAGCCCCTATGTTAGCCCCTATGTTTTATAAACAAGGTCCAGCCTTTTAGATTTACATTTGCATTATATTATATTTTGTCTTAGGTTTGGGGGAGGAAAACTGTTTAAAGTGGAAACACTGTTTATTATGACTATGAACCCCCTTACTGGGGAAAAAAACTTATAAAAAAAACTTTGCTGGAACAGAATTTACTGCATATCATTGATCTGATTTAGCCTTCAGTCCCAGTTTTCATAAATGTGATTGTCTTAAATCACCCATAACAAAGAGTTCTTTATTATCTTTTTGAAGATCTCCAAAAATGGAAGTTCCACTACCTCTATTTCCATATGTAACTTTAATAATTACATTCTATAAGTTTGGCAATGCCAAGGGTCCCTTCTATGGTTTTAGTTCTCCTTAACAACCAAAAGTTTTTTTTTCCATATATACAGTTAAAGATTCGTTTATATAATCCTATTTCATCTTATTTTGTCCTTTGAGAACATGGAAGATAACTTGACAGCATCCTCTTTATTAAAAAATTCCTACACATACATATACATACATATGTATATGTGTATTTAGTATTTTCTATTTTTATTTCAATCATACTAACTGCCCCATTGACTTGTGAATTGCACAGTTATAAATATTGTCAGTTTTGTGTGTTAGTTTTTTCTTACACTTGCATCAAAATTTATTCATTTTTATTAATCTTGTTTTTGCAAATTTAAAATTACTATAGGAAGGGATGGTTAGGTGGCATAGTGAATACAGCACCAGCCCTGGAGTCAGGAGGACCCGAGTTCAAATCTGGCCTCAGACACTTAACACAAAAACTAACCATGTGACCTTGGGCAAGTCACTTAACTGCAATTGCCCTCTAAAAAAATTTTTTAAAAGCAAAAAAAATTACTACAAGAAAAATAAATTATTACTTTGTAATTTTCTCCCTGGATTCCATATTTTTAGGCAATTATTTTCTCCCCATAATTTTCCCACTGCATTTTGTGATATGTTAGCTTCATCATATCTAGGCATGTCGTTCATAACATGTACATTTAATATCATATAATTGTGCTTTTAATTTACTATCAGTAATATTACTATAACTTGGCCATTTTTGTCTCTATCCTGTTAGTAAAGCTTTTACCAGTTTTATGTAAATATTTTAAAGGATTGTAGGCTTTTAGTCACCATCAAAAGTGTGACCAGCAGATGAGGAACATTTTGGCCCCGCAGCATTAAAGGATGCTAACGATGAGCAAACTCCGGAATCTTTAGCAGAATGTAGTGTAGTACAGTGCTTCTGCACTAGGTGGCAGTAACACCATGATTCAGAATTACATGCTGTCACACTACTGTATGAAGTGCTTTCGTAATAATTTTGCTTTCTCTTTTTTGTAAAAAAATGAATTCCAGGAATGATTGGGCCAGCAGTATTCCTAGTAGCAGCTGGATTCATTGGCTGTGATTATTATTTGGCAATTGCCTTCCTAACCATATCTACAACATTAGGAGGTTTTTGTACTTCTGGGTTTAGCATCAACCATCTGGATATTGCACCTTCGTAAGTACTAATATGAATATCAAAGCCTTGAATTTCTTAAATAATTTGAGATCAGTTTATATGGAGATAGTATGAAGTGTGAAATGGTTTAAATTTGAAATTGGCGACTACCATTTTTAGGCAACTTGATGTCAAAAATTATACTCAGTTAGATGCTGGTTATGTGACCTGGATCTCCTAACCTCTTTGTATCTTTTTTTTCTTCCTCTATAAAATAAGGATAATAGGGAATATTTAATAAATTGTATTTTTAAAAAATACAAATGAATTCATCTTTTTGGAGGAAAGAGAAAAGATCCTCCTCCCTCCCTTGGATGGACTAAGGCAGGTATCCCCATCAAAAAAGGTAATCCTACTAGTGTGTTCTTAGAAGGAGAGAGAAAAAAAGGCCTGACAATAATAAATCTTGAGCACAATAATCTAGTTAGTAGATAGTACAGGTTTATTTTCCCCATTCTATAGATGAAGAAATTGAGGCTTAAGCTTTAGGTGACTTGTCTACTCTCACAGCACTAGTAATCACGATAGGCAGAATCCTAACCCAGGACTTCTTCCTGCAAGTCTAGTGTTCTTTCCACTACACCCACATGACTGCCATTATGTCCCATAGATCTTCTATTTAGACTAAATGTTCTCCTTCTGGATATGCTTCACTTTGTCACAGACCTTCCTAAAATGTGTCATATAGGATACAGTATTTCAAATGTGGTCTGACCAGAGAGAATACAATAGATTGACTGCTTTCTTCACTTTGGGATATTTTTTGTAGTAATACAGTTTAAGTTCAGTGTTTTTAGATACCAAATCACAGTGTTGATTATTAGCGCATTTGTAATTTACTTGGATTCCTAGGTAATTTTTACAGCAACTTTCTAGAAACTCTGTCCTTGTCCTTGTACATGGAAAACCTCGCTATGAAGATTCACATCTCCTTTTATGCCCTGACTTCACAATTCATCATCCTTCTCCACATCTGTGCTTTCAGCTTCGCTCTGCCTCAGTCATCCACAGGTCTGATCACAACTTAAATCTCACCATCACTTACTACAGTTTCAGCCTCCTTGATTTTAAACTCAGGAATGTCCCCCTCTCGTTAGTATCTTACTCTTCTCTCTCCTTTGCTGCCCTCTTCTTCTTCATTATAGATTTCATTCCCTCCATTCCTTCTTGTTCTCATTATCTATCCCTCACCTCTGCAGTGGTTCCACTTTCCTTTCTGTATAGTCTTAACCCTGTAGTTGACCTATAGACATAGCTGTCCCCAATCCCTTTGTCTCCCGTACCTCTTTGTCTAGCTGTTGCCACTGTTTATGATGTGCCAGTCCTCAGACCTGCATCTACCCTCATGAGCCATTTTGCCTGCTTATCCTCCTAAGCTGAGAAAACCACTAGAAGTCATACCAATGGGATATTACTGGGTCCATGACAAATTCATTTGCCCTCTTCCCAACTGGGTACTCAATGATAGGCTACAACATGTTCATTCTTTAATTGACTCTTTCCCACCTCCTTCAGCAGCTCTTCCAAACTTCTTCTCTCTTCTAGCCCCCATAATCACAACTGACAGCCGACATTTAAGTAATACTTTAAAGCTAGCAGAATGCCTTAAGTGCATTGTCTTAAACAACACAACTACCCTTTAAGGTAGGTACCATATGCATTTTTATGAGGGTCAGTTATTTTCAGTATCAAGATTCTTTTGCTTTTCTGTATAGTATAACATGGAATTTATATCCTTTTTAAAAAAAACAAAAAGGTAGACTAGAAATAATGGAATTCAACATATTTTAAAAGTCAAAGCTTTATGAAATTATATGGCTTATTTAAACTTTGAAGATTTGAAAATTGGAGATAAAATAATGCTTGCTTTTATAATTACATAATTTAATATTTAATTTGAATCATTTTTCTAACTCAGAGGATTTATACGAGTTTGATAATTATATATTCTTTAGCAGTTAAGATAACTATGTACATTGAGTGGATGTTTTGTTTGGTAATTAACACAAAATGAATTCATGTCTAGACAACTTCCAAATCCCTAAAGGAAAAAGTTGTATAAAGTTTTGTTAAATTAGCAGTTAGCTAGTTTCTGCTTGTCACTACCATTTTTCAAGGAAAGTAAATGTAGCAGGCTAGTGAATTTAGTGAAAATTTAACTCAACCCCTTATTACATATATTATTCTGAGCAAGCTTTATGGGCCTCAGTTTTCTCATCTGTAAAATGAAGTCCTTGGATATGAAGACCCTGGTCCCTTTCAACCTAAATTTATGACCCAAAAATTCTTACCTGTGTTTGTTGTTTTAATCATAAAATTAAATGTGAAATGCTTACATTGCAGACTTCTTGAAAGCAAAAGACTGCTTCATTCTTGTTGTGCTTGTATCCACAGTGCCTGGCTGAGTAGGCACTCACTAAAACTTCGTGAAATTTAATTGAATCTTCCCTACACTGTTTTATAATTTCAGAGGGAAAACAGGAACAAACAAAAAAAAAGTAGCTATGCCTTTAAGATGCTATCCCTATAAAATAAGGAAAAATTAGTTGAAGGTAAACCTTGGCTTATAATGATAATGGAATTTCAGAGAACATGAATTTCAAGAATATCCACCTTATTTGGCCTGGAGATATATTCAGAAAGATTTGGTAGAAAGGCTGTTTAAGCAGTAGAGGAGTTCCAGAAAGTAGAATTTTGTTCAAAGGAACAATTGTAAGAACTTAAGAAGAATCTGTCTTTAATATGCTGAAGATGGGAAGGGTGGGAAGAAGCATGCTTGACTGAACAAAGAGCAGTATAATGACCTGAAAGAAAAATGTGAATTCTACAAAGTAGAAACTAGGCCAGTTTACAAAAAAAAAAAAAAAAAAAGAAAAAAATGCAAGAAAAGAAAAGTAATAAGGGACAAATATCTGTAAAAAGAAATAAGCAATTCATAAAAGGGGAGGGGCATGAAAAGAAATATTTAAAGTTAAGGAAAGACTAAAGAAAAAGTCACTTAGGGAAAGGAATGCTTAAAAAAATTTCAACCTAAGATCTGATTATTAAACCAGGAAAAATCAGAGATGGAGAATTAGGGCCCTGTGCTAAGAAATGAAAGCATTTTGCTTAAGATTATTTAAGCAAATTAGATGCTAACTCCTCATGGTTAGGTGTTTCTAATAGCTAGGTTCAGTTCTTTCTCTTTCACACCTTCTGGAATATATCTCTTACTTAAACCTGAAATCAGGAGCTGCCTCCTGAGAAAAAACTTCCCCTAAGAATCTTAGCAGCACATATATCTGATAAGTGCATAAGCCCAAGAGCCATTCTTCAATAGATAAGCAGAGATTTGAAGAGGCAGTTTTCAGTCGGTCTATTAGTTAGCAAGCATCTTTTTAAGTGTTTAATATGTGCCAGACATGGCTCTAAGTACTGGGGATATAAAGGCAGAAAAACTGTCCTTGCTCTTGAGAATCTTACATTCTAATAGAGGACAATCATTTGAAAATAGATAACCATGTATTTTAAAGATATGTACAGAGTAGAAGTAAGGTCATTTGAGAGAAATCACTGAGATCTGGGGAGACCAAGAAAACAAGATATCAACAGTCATGAGAAAGAATGCCTGAATCATTAATAATAAGAGGAATGCACATGAAATAACTCTGACCTTTTACCTCACAGTAAACAGATTAGCAAAGATAACAAGATAAAAGACAGCAAGTGTTTGAGGGACTAATGAGGAGACAGGTAGACAGATTTTGATAGAGTTGTGAGTTAATCTAACCATTCTAGAAAGCAATTTGAAATTATACCTAAAAAGTTACTGAGTTGTTCTCACCCTTTGGCCCAGCAATAACTCTGTTAATTAGGTTTATATGCTGAGGAAGGCATATACAAAAAAATATTTATAGCAGCACTTTTTGTAGTAGGAAGAGCTAGAAGGAAAGTATGTGCCCATCAGTTGAGTAATGACGGAATAAATTTTCATGGTGTATTAATTCAATAAAATATTATGGCTTCCTAAGAGTATGAATATGAAGAATTCAGAGAGAGTTTAGAAGGCTTATATGAACTGGAGAGACAAAGAAGTAGAGTTAGAAAAATAACATACACAGTGACTGCAATAATCATTGGCAAAGGAGAGGTTGATCTTGGCACAGAAGAACAGAGCTCCACTTCTGGATGTTTTGATGTCTTAGAAAGGACAAGGGAGTCATTTTTTTTCTTAAATTGAGATAAACAATTCAGCAAGATAGCAGGATCTAAGATATAAGGTATATATATCACTAACAAAAATAAGAAAAATTTGATAGAAAAATACCATTTATGTTAATGATAAAATGTACTCGGGCATTAACCTGCCACCATGGTGGAATGGAAAGAGTTCCTCTTGTAGGTCAGAGGATTTAGGTTCTAACCTTGCCTCTGATGCCTACCTGCTTGACTTTGAACAAGTTACTTCATATATTTAGTCCTCAGTTTTCTTCTGTTAAATGAGGGGGTTGGACCAGTTGGTCTCTAAGGACGCTTCTGAGTCTAAGTCTGTGATTGTATGATCCTACCAAGACACACACTCACAGACACAAGAGATGACATAAAGACATAGAGACAGTTGTAAAACAATTTTAACATAGCTAATCGATGAATTAAATATTTGGAGACATAGCTAATCTTCATTATTAGGTGGCTCCATTAAAGTAAAGATGGTTATACACTTCAGATTAATTTATAGGTTTAATATATTAGGAAATGTATGTGGATAAACAAAATAAAAGGATAAAGGGGACTTGTACTACCATTTGTTGTAATTTAAAGCAGTAATTATAAAAATTCTTTAGTATTGGGTACAAAAATGAAAATTAGATCAATGGAACAGAAATAATCGAGAATCATAAATAAGGATAAATTTAAGATATTAAAATATTAAGGAGCAGATTCATTATTCCACAAAAGGTACTAGGAAAATTTGAAAATAAATTGATGAAAAATGTAATTAAATCCACATTTCTTACCATTGCCTCACAATAAATTAAAATGGATCAGTAATCTAAGTACTAATGTCCACTGCAAATATGCAAGAAAGAATTTTATCTACTTAACAAATAAATTACAGGAAGCTTTTTTATTATGTAAAAATGAAGCATTTTTGCACAACAAAAAGTAGTGCATCCAAAATAAAAATAGAGATTGCGGGAAAATTTATTTCACAAATGTTTCTGTTAAATATACAGCATTCATATCCATAAGAAACTAATGCAATTCTGTAAGAGTAAGAGCCATTCTTCAGTGGGTGAGTAGAAAATAAGTACAATTTTTAAAAGAAAAAACGCTAATTTTCAGTAGCCATCTTAAAATTTATTAAAGCTCTCTAGTATAAACACAAATGAAAATATCTCAGAATTAATATCTTATACTCACTAAATTAACCATTTAAAACTATAATATTGGCAGAGGTGTAGCATATGTACTGCTGCTGGAGCTTTGGACTGTTATAGTCTTTTTAGGAAGCAATATGACATTTTAGAGTAACTTTAGAAACTTCATACTTTTTGAACCTCTGATCTTATGTACTAATATTGTTATTAAAAATTTAAAAGGTAGGGGCAGCTAGGTGGTGCAGTGAACAGAGCACCAGCCCTGGAATCAGGAGGACCTGAGTTCAAATCCAACCTCAGACACTTAACACTTACTAGCTTTGTGACCTTAGGCAAGTCACTTAACCCCAATTGCCCTGCCTTTCCCCTCCAAAAAGCCAAAAAAAAATGTTTTTAAGGCTTTATCTACCAAAATATTCATATAAAAATTATTCATTATTTTTAAAAAACTAGAAAACAATCTGTACCATTAAACAGTGATGGCATGTGAGTGTAATGAAATATAAAAATGACAAATATGAAGAATACACAGAAGCTGAGAAAAACTTCCATGAAGAAGTGAATCATGAAAGGCCGAATTAGAATAATATACTTATTGAGTGCCACTGTACAAATAATAATAGCTAACAAATCCTATTTGGCTGTTAAATCAATCCCTTCACAACTTGGCCCCCTTTCCAATCCTTCCAGTCTTCTTCCACTTCACTCTCTTTGTGCACTCTATGATTCTGCATCATTCGTTGCTCTTCCTCACACACAGCATTGCATCTCTTTAACTCTGTGCCTTTGCACTGGCTGTCCCCTATGCCTGGAATGCACTCTCTCTTTGCTTCCTTGACTTCTTTCAAAACTAAGCTCAAGTCTGCAGGCCTTAATTGAACTGTCCTCCCCCAATTAGTGCCTTCCCTCAAAGATTGCCTTCCATCTATACTATAGAGATCTGGTGGGTCCATAGTCCTGCATATGTTCTCTCCTCCATTAGAAAATGTGAGCTCTTGGAGACCACATTTTTGCCTCTTTGTATTCCCAGAACTTAGCAAAGTGCCTAACACATAGTAGTATTAAGTATTTTATAGATGTTTATTGTTGTTGATGATGATAATAAATTTCAGGATCTTAATATTAGGGAGAAAAGGTCTCAGCTTCTCAGTAGGTATGGATAGCTCTGTTATGTATCAAACCATTATCTGACATTCTCTTTTTGCTCTGGAAGAGAAAACCTAAGTCGATAGCATTTTCAGGTACAAAAATCCTATGTGGCAAACACACTCTTTATATATCAGAGACAAGATTATGCAAACTAGACATAGAAATATGCCAGAGCAGTCACAATGAACATAAAAGCCCATCATTAGAAGGCTGGACCCCCAAGGAATGGATCTTTTTTGGTCATTGCTACTTTTCATGGGGCAGCTAAGTGGCCCCAGTGGATAGAGTACCAGACCTGGAAACAGACCTGAGTCAAATTCAGCCTCAAGCACTACTGGCTGTGTGACCCTATCAAGTCCCTTAACCCTGTTTGCCTTAGTTTCCTCATCTGTAAGATGAGCTGGAGAAGGAAATGGAGGCCATTCCAATACCTTTGCCAAGAAAACCTCAAATGGGATCACAAAGAGTTGGACACGACTGAACAAGTCAGGAATACTATCTGCTAAGGCTTAAAGTGGTTGAAACCAGTGTTGATAGAGAACAGTACCTGCATCAATAAAGATCTACCTGTCTTTTGAAACATTGAAGTATGGCTTTCTTAAGGTTAAAATATAAAAAGTATTTTTTCAAGTCTTTGGAAATAACAGCTAAAAATGTATTCCCTTTAGATAATAAAGAATATACTGTACTTGTTCTAGGGCTGTGGAAATGACTACTTTGCTGACCAGCCTGAAGGGAATCTTACAGAAGTTTTTTCAACTTTTATACCACAGAATGCAAGCAAAAACCCCACAGAAGTCCTCATAATCCATTTTCTCCCACAGGAGTGCATCATGCTTTCATTGCACTTCTAGGCCAAGCAAAATATAAATACTCAATAGAGCTTCTGGGTGCTGACATTGAGAATTTCACAGCATACACTTACACTTAGTAACAGGCTCTTGTAACTTCTGGCAGCATTACAGTCATGTCCACCTATTGCCAAAATGTTAGCTGTGCTTAAAAAAAAAAATCTGTGCTGCCAGCTTGGTTTATTTAAGATGCACTAAAAACTAGAGTGCTGAGAAGAATCTGTGCCCTAGAGTTTCATTATCACACGTTAGGTGTTTTGAATATAGAAAACTATAATTGACAAATGTTAACACCTGGCTGCAGTCCAGCCATTTTTGCTAGATTTTTCCTCCCCCACACATCTTCAAGCTAGGTAAACTTGTTTGGTTTCTTTCAGAACTTATGAAAATAATTTGTCAAGCATACTGAAATAATTCAAATTGTTTAGGCTTTCAGAGAAGAAAATTCTGAACGGAGAGCATGTAAGGAAATAAAAGTTATAATTTAAAGTGAGATACTGCTCTGGAGAAGTATGGGACAAGAAAGGATAGACTGCCTTGCCTGAAAATAGATTTAGTTGAAATGTTGACACAACTTCCCTGAACTTAAAATTTTTCATTCAGCTCTGTGAAATTGTAAGTTTCATGGGGGTAGAAACAGTGAACTATATATTTTAAAATAAATTTTTATTGCCTGCATTTCCCCCTTTCCCTATCCCCACTTTCCTCTAGTCATTTTGTATAACAAGGATTATTTTTTAAAGAAAAAAAGGAAGAGACAGCAAAATTGATTAATACATTGTAAATATTTACAATTTATTCAATATTTAATTGGGAGGTATTTACAAGACCTCCCAATTGCCTAATGAATTCCTATATAAGTATACTTTTAAGTGATAGCTGTAGCTATAACTATAAAAAAGTGATGATAGTAATACATCAAATGATCAGTTTTCCTCACCAGCCATAATACATTAATGCTCATACTTTTTCAAAGAAATTTTAAGCCCAGTACATCTCTACATCTGTAATAAATTAAAAGTAAAATCTTCCATAGCTTATCTGGTGATATTTACAGAACTGTGTTATTGTTTCCCTCCCAGCCCCCTTCCCCAAAAAAAGACAGAGTTTGTTTTCCTAATTTGTTAATAGAATGACAAATAAAAATATAATTGTATCAGCCTTCAACATTCCTCCAAAAGGCCCCAAGGTTTCAGGGGAAGGTTAGAGGTGGGTAAAACCTCTTTGGATTGCTCGTAGTAGCTGAAATAAGTGGACAATAAAAAATAACAGAAGAGTCAAATGCTAAGTGTGGAACTGACTCAGTGCAATATGAGAATTCAGAAAAGAGAAAAGTCACTATGAAGTGCTGTGATTAGAAAAGACTACCCTGAAAAGGGTAGTAGCTAGGGCCTTGAAGAATAGTCAGGTAAGGGAAGTTAATTTAAGGTAAGCAGAAAGAGAAGTGGAGGGTGGTCCAAGCAGGACAGAAATAGTACCATGACTGAAATGAGTATGGTGTGTGTCAGGGTACTTGCTTGAACAGAGCTGAGGCACTTATGGAACAAATGAATTCAGGTTATGAAGATCTTTGAAAACCACACAGTTTAGCATGGATGCTGTGGAGAGTCATTTTGAGGTTTTTGCCTAGGACAGTGACAAAATATTTATTATTAGTAACCCAAATTACAATTTCATTAAATGTCCAAATCAACCTCCTAATGATGACATGTTTAAGAAAATCGTGTTTAGTAACTTCAGAAGAATACAAGGGAGAATCTCTTTGTATAGACTGTGACTTAGAAGCAAAATCACAGGAAATTGCTTGAGATGCCAAGAGGTTGAACAGTTTGCCCAGTCATGCAGTTAACAAGTAAAAGAGACAGGATATGAACCTAGATCATGCTGGCTCTAAGCCATTCTATCCACGCCACCACTGAGCACTTTGAGTCTTGTTTTAAAAGTATCATTTTAATAGCATTTTTGTCCTTGCTTAGCTGTTTTTCAGTTGTCTGACTCTTTGTCAACTCCAGGTTTAATTGGCAAAACTACTGAAGTAGTTTGCCATTTCTTTCTCCAGCTCATTTTACAGAAGAGGAAACTGAGGCAAACAAGGTGAAGTGACTTGCCCAGACACAGCTAATAAATATCTGAGGCCCAATTTAAACTCAGATTCTTCCTGACTCCAGACCAAGCACTTTATCTACTGTACCACCTACTTGTCCTTTTATAGTATAATTTCTCAGATTGTATTAGAATATTGACTGTTTTGCTTGGTTTTTATGAACTTGTTTGTCCTTCCTGTTCTTCATTATAATATGACTCTCTGAGAGGAGAGAAGGAAGGGAGATACAGTTGTCCAATACATGTGATTTTTAGTGACATTAATAAATTTATTTTTAATGCTATTGACTATAAAAATAGAAATTAATGTTTCACCTAAATATTCAACCCTACTCCCTACAAGCATGTTTCCTTCCATATTATCTCAGGCAGTAAAGTATCTCATATTCACAATTTAATAAAATTATAGTTTATAATGGGATAGCTATAACAAAAAAGCAAAATGACACTTAAAGTGTCATCATCAACTAATAAACTACTATGGAAATTGTTTATACAGGTATGCTGGTATCCTCCTAGGCATCACAAATTCATTTGGTACTATTCCAGGAATGATTGGACCAGTCATTGCTAAAAGTCTAACACCTAATGTAAGTAAATATTTTGTTACATAAAACATTACGAATAGTTCAAAGTTGAATATACCGTGATTACAATGTATTTTGAGTACATTCTTTAATAGTATTAATTCATTTTTATTGTACATTTATAGTTTAATTGCTTCCTATGTAAGTAGAAGGTTTGTACCTGAAACCCCACATGTAGTTACATTCACATGACATTTGTGATACCTGAATTATTTCTATTAGTCAACATTTGGCCAATGTTTATTAAACACCTTCAGGATGAAGGAAACTGTGCAAGACAAGATAAGATAGAACTTAGATAAGATACAATCCCTGCCTTCATGGAGCTAATAGTCTAGTGGGAGATAGAACACATATACATATAACTATAAAATAACACATAAGTGCATTAGAGAATTGTAAAACAAAATCTGCTGGGATGTCCTAAGAGAAAAGAAGGTCATTAAATACCAGGAAAGTCCAGAAGAGCTTCATGAAAAAAGCCATATTTGAATTGGGCTTTAAAGTGTGACTAGGAATTCAGCAGGTAAAGAGGTAGGAAGAAGGGTGTTCCAAAGATAAGAGAGAGCATGAGCAAAGGCAGAGGCAGACAATTTTTAATTTTTTTTATTGATTTGTTTTAGTTTTATATTATAAACATTTACAGATTATCCCCCCCTCTGTGAGAGCTGGCAAAGTAAAATAATTTAATAGAACTAATAATAGAGTGACTTCATCTGAAAATTCATGCAACATTTCACATCTGTAGCACCCACACACATATACCTCTTTTTATTTTTTTATTTTTTTATTTTTTTTTGCTTTTTTGGGGGGGGAGGGCAGTTGGGGTTAAGTGACTTGCCCAAGGTCACACAGCTAGTTTTTGTGTTAAGTGTCTGAGGCTGGATTTGAACCCAGGTCCTCCTGACTCCAGGGCCGGTGCTCTATTCACTGAGCCACCTAGCCGCCCCCATATACCTCTTTTTAAAAAAAAAACAAACAAATATGGAGCTGAGGTTCATTGACCTATCCAAGGTCATATCAGAGGTAAACTAAATAAAGTTCAGTAACACTGGAGTCCTCTGACTCTAAGCCTTCAGTTCTTTCAGTAGTACTGTTGTTAAAAAGAGTGTTTGACACCTATCAGTTCCAATTAATGTAATTAAAAAGCCACTTTTACCACCTTCCACTTTTACCAGGTAAGAAGACCTCTTTGAGTTGCAGAAGCAATTAATCAGACATATAATATTATAATTAATATAATCAAATAATCAGTCATAAAACATGTGTGAACAATCCTAGTGATCTATACTCAATCACTAGGCTCCGGTCCCAACCATCTTGCTGCTTTGGGTTATAGGCTTAAGAGTCTGGTTCCTCAAAGCATCGCACTGGAAGCAGCTGCTAGAATGTTTTTCCTTCAGGAAACTTCCAGGCCCAGAAGTGTATCTAATTTTTTTAACCAATCTCAGTACACTTCTTCATCTGATTTAGTCCACTGGCCAACCACTTTGTTTCTGGCACCTATTTTATATTTTTGATTGATCCAATAGAGGTGGCTACAGCTTGTTCACACCTAGTTTATATATTTGATTCTCAGTCAGGGGCCTGCTGACTCATAAAGGTGTTGAAAGAAGAGCATCCTATGAGGTATGTTGGTTAGGGCTGGAGAATGTGAAACATTCCTTTTACACTAAGCTGCCTCCTCTTTTTAAGTGGTCCGTTTAAGAAAATTAAATATGAACATATCTGCACATTTAAGATGAATTGTCTTTTACAGCAGAATGTGTAATTTTCATACACATGATGTTTAATCATGACTACAATTAAATAGTTCCTGCATTTCCATCTTCCAATTTTATTTCCTAGTCTACCATTCGAGAAAAAAATTTTTTTTCTAAATTTATTTAAGAACTTCCAAGTCAAGATTTGAACTTGGATAACAAATGTTATTCTCTCCTCAGATGTGTCAAAATGAAAACTTAAAGCATTTTCATTTTTCCTTTTATTTGTTATTAGTGGTGTTAAGTCTATGTAGCAGCCTCTCCCTTCTCCCCCTCTGACAGTCTTAACACCAGTAACTCTCAGGTTGAAACCCCAGAGGTTAGTAACTCTTCCTACTCCCCTTGTGGTTCCAGAGGACAAACTGAGTTCTAATTCTATTGCTTGCACCCTCCCAGCCAGTGTGTTTCACCCAATATCAGTTAACCAGTTGATATCAATTAGCTTTTACAAAATATTTACTGAGAAGACATAGCAAAGGATAGAAATTACAAAAATATTCCCCCAGACAGAGAGGCACACTTCTGCCCCAGTGGTAACAAGGAAAGTTCTGGTTGACTTTGGACCCAGGACTGATAGGTCTCAAAATGCCCAATGCATGACAAAAAGAGTATATGATGTGCCTAGTATTCTTGACACTACATTTGCATCTTTTTCCATAATCATCTTCTTACAGAAGTCTGACCCTGACACTACCTTGCTCAAAAACTTGCAGTGGCTCCCTGTTACCTGTAAAATAAAAGACAAACTCCTTAGCTTGGTATTTAAAGCCCTCCACAATCTGGCTCTAATTCCTTTTCTTCCCCACTTCATGGACACTTATGTTCAGTCAGACAAGACTGTTATCATTCCCCTAGTTCATCTTGCACATCCCAAAGCTACACATTGACTGAGGTCCTTTCCCTATACCTGGAACACACCCTTTTCTTATCTCTCTGTTTTTGTTAAAAGGATCTTCTTCCTTCCAAGCTCTTAAAGCCTTCCTGAAGCCTCGCTGCTTTTCCACTCACTGCCATTTGAAGTTGAGTATTCCAGGTTTTATCTGGAATCCTTATTTATCGTTGATCACATTCTACCAGATATCTGCTTATTCATTTGCATGCCTTGACCTTCTCATTAGATTACAATCTCCTTGGAGGCAGAGATTGTGTTCTTTCTCGTCTTTGTTTCACCAGGACCTAGCGTGTTACTTTGAGTGTAGTAATATTTATTTTTTAAAATTTTTGTTGAATCTTTTTTTTAAGTATATGATTGAAATCCAAAATGTGCTTATAGAACAATTATTCTGTCATAAAACAACACATTTAAAAATCACTAGTAGAATTTTCATCTTCAAAACTGGAAGCTGTGTGGGAATTACAGTACAATTGATGAATTGACTGGTTTGTAAGGCACCCATTGCCTCAAAGTAACACTGAAGTATTATTTCGTGCTGTAGGTTAAACAGAGCAGCTTTGTGTTAGGAATTCTGAGAAGCTGCTTTAAACATATTATTCCGGTATAAGAAATCGATTTAGTCCCTTTTCTTCTAGTGCCGCGGCACCACACCTGCCTCTCTTGAGTATCCACTCACAACGCATTTAAGATGAACTTTTAGGATTTCTTTTTTGACAAAATACATTCATTTCAGACAAGTATGACTTTTCAGTAGCATTCCTCTCTTTCTCCTCTGTGCTGTTGACATTTTTCTATTTAAGCTCACCCCGATTGCCCTGATTCTCTCCTCTTTTCACTTCTTGTTCTCCTCATTGCTTATTCAGTTCTGGCTTAACTAAAATTATTAAATTCGGGGGTGGAAGTTGTCCCTATTGGGCTAATTATCAAATATTTAGGGGAGTTTGGACTACCAACTTTAAAAAAAGAGAGAGATTTGTCTTGATATCTTTTGCATCACCTAGATTTCTCCCTGAATTCCTTTCCTTCCCCCTTCCAGAGAGCTATTCCTTATAAGAAAGAATAGTTTTTTGAAAAGGCAAGAAGAAAAATAATCAGCAAAACTGATCAACCTATCCAGAGAGTCTCATGTTATATGCAGTGTTCCACATCCTCTGGACCCCGTCTTCTGCAAGAAATGGGGGGAGGTGCCTTTGAGGGCAAGCTTATATGTTTTAATTTCACAACATTTAGTTTCCGTCATTTTGTAGTGATTGTGCTTTCCATTTACATTGATGTAACCATTGCATATGTTTATGCAATTCTTTAATTTTGTATCAGATCATGTAAATCTTTCCATGCTTCTCTGTATTTATCATTTTTGTAGTTTCTTAAATCATAGTAATATTTCATTATATTCATGAACCACAGTTAGTTTAGCCATTCCTCAATTTATGGGCATTTGCTTTTTTTTTTCCTAGTTCTTTACTACCACAGAAAGTTCCACTATAAATCTTTTGTTATGTATGGAACCTTTGGTTTTAGCAATGACCTCCTTGGGGTATATGCCTCGCACTGGTCCAAATGAATCTTTGTAGAAAGACCATACTCTAAATAATAGTTTTCCCACAATACTTTTATCAACAGTGGAAATTTTGACTCTTAGTTTTGATATGCCAATGTATGCCTTTTTATTTTCTCACTGTCCCCTAACAGAGATGAGACAATGCAGAAAGCTAGCATTTATAGTCTCAAAATATGTGAGCAAAAATTGAAAGTACTTTTCTTTGCACATAAGGAGCACAAGTCTTACTCATAGTGAGGTCCGAAGCCATCTTGGGCCAATAAAATAATGTTTCTTACTCCTTCCATCATCCTCTCTAGAGAATCCTATCGCCTCAAGACATATGTTCCTACATCTTGACCCACATATCCAAAGTCAGCATGTAAGGCTTTCATGGCCAGAGCATAATATGCCTTGGGCAGCACTCACTGCTTCCTGGCATTATACATGGCATCAGTGACTGCCACAACTTCATCCTTTGCCACTGTCTCAATAGCAGGGTGACTTCAGGAAACTAGCACTTGAATCCTTTCACAGCCAGTCATCTACACACAACTAAGGCAGAGAAAATGAGTTCCATGAAACTGGGCTGCTGTCTGGTAGAAGTCCCAAGCTTGTAAGCTATACTGTCATTTGCTTGGAACTAAGTTTCCTGAGTGTCACTGTCCAGTTTCTGTAAGAACACAGACTTCACTCCTTCTTTAAATATCTCTCTAGCGTCAGGGTTTTGTGTACAGAACATCTGCATGCACATCAGTCTTCCCTATCTAGTAGTGTTTGCCGAGTTCGTTGGCTAATGCTGCCGTCTGACTCTGGCAAACAGCTTCTGACTTGGCACCAGTCAGACTCTCGGTAGATTGTTGTCTGCTCACACAACTTCACGCTTTACATGGTCTTTGGACTTCTGAGTGACACACGCTTCAAAGCCAGGAATGACTGTTTGTGGAGGGGTAAAGGAATCTTGCTGTTGTTTTTCAGTCCTCTGTGTGCAAATGTAACTATTTTCTGGTGACCGTTACTCTCTTGGTACAGAACTGCTTCTAAGCATTCCAGGCTGGCCTCTCTATGCAGGACAGAATGCTATTTGGGATCTGCAAAAGCCAATACTGATGCATGTGTTAAGACTTTAAGAAAGTCTTTGAAAGCTTATTCATGCCCTTCCATTCCCCTCCCCCAAACTACCAGCCAGGATTCTCTTCCACAAAGCTCTCCAGAGCCTGAATTCTCTTCCCCTCCTAAACTCCCCAGGACTTAACTCTTGAAAGCACCCGGCCTTTGTTTTTTGCTCAGCAATCCAGTCATTTACTTACAACTCAATCAGAAGATGGTGTTCAAAGCTTGGAAAACAATCAGATGGGTGAAATTTTATAGACTAATGTCTTGTGATTACTTGCCACTGCCCTTCCCCTCCTCCACCCCAGCTCAGAAATCAACTCCCTTATACTTAGCAATACCTGATTCTAGAGAATCCAGTTAATACCAGTATTTTTAATTCCTTTTTTTTTTCTTTACAGAACACAGTGCAAGAATGGCAGATGGTGTTCTGTATTGCTGCTGGCATTAATGTATTTGGAGCACTTTTCTTCACAGCTTTCTCCAGGGGTGAAGTTCAGGACTGGGCTCTAAATAATTTTCATCTAAACTAAAAGGGAATGGAGAATGAAGAAAACCATTCTCTTGATTCATTTTTATCATCATGTAACCCAAAAGTGCCTTTGATATTTGAATGCTTAAAAAATCCACCAAAAAATGTACTTATATAATTTTAAGGCTTGAAATTATGAAATGTCACTACTTGATTTTTGTGAAATTTAATATTTTTAATCATTTATAGTGAGAAAAGCTCTGCTAGAAGTTGTAATTTAGGTTCATATACACAGCTATAAGAAAATAATTATGCATAGTAGTTCAGGATTAACATACTGACTCAAACTCCAAATACATAAAGTAGGAGTGCAATTTCTTTTTAGAGAGCTACACTTAGGAGAATAAGCTAAAGTGAACCCTGTACCTTTCCACAAGCTGAATGGGAGATTCTCAGGTATTGGTAAGGATTTGGTCTCATCCAAACTTCTCTTGTGAACATGTCAAGTAGCTCGAGCCCAGCTTTGCCACTTACTAGTGTTTGTGATTCGAGGTAAGGCACATAACCTCTCTGAGCCTCAGTTTCCTCATCTGTAAAGATAGCAGTACTTGCACTTCATACCTCACAGAGTTATTGTGAGGATAGCACAACATGTCCTCTAGGTCAGAGCTATTTTTAGTCTACTCTCCCTCATCCTCAGGTCTGAAAATTTACAGTTTCCATGGTGCTGCTAGCATCCATAGAATCTGGCCTTGCAATTGGTCTGGTACAATTCAAATTGTATTAAGGGTCCACTGTGTATAAAGCCCTGTGCTCGCTCCTGGAGTGATAATAAAGGAGGAGTTTACTCTTAGCCAGGTCGCTGTGGCAAGGGCAGTTTCATTTTCACTAACAGACCATTTTTACCTAGACATTTCTTCTCTGGCTCCTGAGGCAGGGAGTCCACCCATTGCCACACCGACTAAGATTTGCCAGTAAAAGCTCAGTGCCATTGATTCAGGAAGAGTTCTCTCATTAGGCAATTTAACTGACTGATGAAGCCTCACTTTCAGAGCAGCCAAGGTTGGGGGAAATCTCAACATCTCTGTGTGTATTTGAGGTAACTTCCACCTACCCTGCTCAGCATGTTGAACCCTGAGTTGTTTAGTCTGCAACACAGATTTAGACTTCTGATCATTCCTAAATCATCCCACAAACCATGCTTGGGACCAGCTGTCCAAGCCTCTTCTTCTTCTGGTTCCAAATATAGGTGCTTGCTTCTTAAGCTATTGCAAAGGCATAGAACTCATCCTCATTCCTCTACCAGGCTTAACTTGAGCTTCTGTTTGCAATTCAAAGTAAAAGTGGTTTTTAAAGGCCCAAATCATCCAGTGATAGTCCCTGCTGCTTCTGGTGCCTGGAATTAAATCTCTATGGGATTTACAAAGGGATTTTTCACCAAATTTTCTGCCAGTAATTTCAAAGCATGCTTTAAAGAACCTTTATTTTATTTAGGTCTTGGCTAATGTTTTGTAGCTATTAGTCCTATCTACTTATCTTGTCCAGGTTAACTTTTTTGTTACCTGTTGGTTGCAATTTTATGTAATTTATTTTTCAAACTGTGTTCAGTCCAACATTTGTTGTAAATAGTTTTAATTTGTCATGTTGGCATTGCTTTTTTGTAAGTCATTAAAATGATGATTAAATGTGAATTTTCTGTTTTATTACTGCTTTTATAAGGATTTACAGTTTCTCAGCTATCTATAAGAACTAAAGTGTTTTCATTTTCAAAATTAATACTATACACATTTTTAAAAGAGATATATAATAAGCACTTTAAAAAAATTTATCTTGAGGGGCAACTAGGTGGCACAGTGAATAGAGCGCCAGCCCTGGGGTCAGGAGGACCTGAGTTCAAATTTGGTCTCAGACACTTGACACTTATTAGCTATGTGACCTTGGGCAAGTCACTTAACCCCAATTGCTTTGCCTTCCCCTCTCAAAAAAAAAAGTTATCTTGAAACAAGAACACGATTTTTTTTCTTTTACTGTGCTATATATTCTTCCTTTAATACTAAAATAGATCTGTGATTTCTCCCATGTGAGTATTCCTTCCAGGGAAGCAGATCACAACCCATCTGCACCTCCTCGTCATGTGGGATTCTTGTCCATTCACCTCAGAAAGCCCTTAAAATGGGTTCCATAGACATGCTAGGGCCTTCTTCTAGTTCTCATGGCAGGGCAAATGCCAGTAAAGAACATAAACTATGCCTCGGGGATCCATCCTCCCTCTTAGTATGTGACTGGTCCATTGTTTTTCTGGTCCCATTCCTAATGGCACCTTTTACACCACTTCTGTCAAGGTTTCCACTGTGAATATGTTATAGTCTCCCCACATCAAAAGATGGATTTTTGTTTCAAGGAAAGTTTTGGGGTTCTTGAAAGCTCATACACAAACCCTTGACTATTTTTCAAATATTTCCATGTCTCCTAGTCCAGGGCTTCTGAAACTTTTTCCACTCACAACCCCTTCAGTGCTTTTTTGGGGAGTGGGGTGAGGAGGCAAGGCAGTTGGGGTTAAGTTACTTGCCTAAGGTCACACAGCTAGTAAGTGTCAAATATCTGAGACCAAATTTGAACTCAGGTCCTCCTGACTCCAGGGCTGGTGCTCTATTTTTTTAGCTGCCCCTCAGTGCTTCTTAAACTGTGGGTTATGACCTAGTCTGTGTAAATGTATTGTAATCTTTTTTAACCAATGGAACTCTATGTTTCAACTATATTGAAAGTTTTTCAAGTTGCCTTTTTTATACTCTTTATGAGGTACTGTGAACTGAAGTTCAAAGTATTTGCATTAGGGCATTGTGTTGCTTACGCCTAACCATCCATTTACTGTCTCCTTGTATCCACAAGATAGCAAAGGGTAATATATCCTTTTCTAACTTTCCAGTTGAGGTGAGAGACTTTCATTAAGCCCTCCATACAACTTTCATCCCCTGACATAACCAAAGCATACATTTTTGAAATAGCTAGAGAGAGTCAATCTTGAGCCATAACCACTGCACCCATCTGAAACCCAGAACAACAGGCTGTTCCTATGGTTACTATTACTTAAGGACAACTTGTTCTGGGTCTCAGACAGGTTCAATGATTTAGGCTCAGGATTGAAACAAAATGAGAGTCATGAATCATATCATACTTAACAAAAGAAGTTTGCTTAACCATAAAACGGAAAGGATATTCAGCAAAGATACAGTGTTGATTCAGTTGTATGCAAATCCCTTCACCTCTGCCTTTGAAAATCCGGTCCAAAGGATGTGTTGATTCATGTCAACAGGTTCAAGCCTTGGTCCCCGTGACCAATTAAATCTTGAGAACTGTTTCATTGTCTTTTGGGGGTAGAAAGGGGAGAGGAGATAAACTTGGTTATATGGCAAGAGCCTTCCAGTCTTCTCAGTAGTTGATGCTGTTTCTATTACATCTGTTAATGGATAAGAACAGAAGGAAATCTCTGCAGTGCTGATAGCTTTTGCTTTTTGTGTTGGTCTTCTGAATACCAAAAATTTAAGGATTTTTGCAAACAACCACCAAAAAATCCTAACTAAACATGATATCAGTCTTCATAACAAATGGTTTCTTTTCTTTTTTTTGAACTTGCAAACAGCTTAATCTTCAATGGGCTAACCATTTCCCATGATATCTTTTTTATATCATCTCTTTCCTTGGAAAGCCCAATTCTTCATAATGTCACAGAAAGGATAGTAGACCTGTAGTCAGGAAGATCTGGGTTCAAATCCTAACTCAAATGTTTACTAGCTGTATGACTATGGATCTGTCTTTAGATTTTTGCCTCTAAGTTCTTATCAAGCTCTAAATCCTGTGATGCTATAACCACCCATACTTTAAATACTTGGATGTCCACTGTTTTGTTGTTGTTCTTCTTCTAACTCTATTATGGGAACTTCTAGTAAATTCCCAGGGCACAGAGAGATTAAGTGATTTGCCCAGGGTCACATATCTCAGAGATAGAATTTAAACCTATATTTTATAACTATAGGGTCAGGCTAGATAACCCCAATTCCAATCTGATGAAAGCAAAAGTGTGCCACCCTGAATTCTGGAAAGTAAATTGGAATTATGCTTTATTTTTTTTTTTGTAACTGACTGAAATGTCCAAATTCTTTGACCTAAAGATCCCGCTATTAGACATACTCCCCCAAAAGGGTATATGACAGAAAAAAGGTCCTATGTACCCATATTTGTTGCATTTTTGTGGTAGCAAAGAATAGAAACAAAATAGCTGTCCTTTAGTTGTAGAACAGCCAAAGGAACAGGCAGCTCGGTGGCAAAGGCATGGCGAAGGGGGTATAACAATGGGCCTGGGGTTAGGAAGACTCATCCTCCTCAATTCAGATCCAACTTCACACACTTAATAGCTGTGTGACATTAGGCAAATCACTTTACCCTGTCGGCCTCAGTTTCCTAATTTGCAAAATGAGTTGGAGAAGGAAATAGCAAACCATTCCAGTATCTGGGGTCAAGAAGAGCTACACACCACAGAACAGCAGGAATATTGTTGTACTGGAAGAAACAATGAATAAGAAGAATCCTCAGAGAGGAATAGAAGATTTATATTAACTGATGAGGAATAAAAATAGAACCAGGAAAATAATATACAAAATGTCATCAATGGGAAGAAAAAATAAGTAAAACTGCTTTGTAATTATAAAGTCACAAGTCTTGCCCCAGGGAAGTGATAAGAAAAGGTCACTCCATCTTTTCTTTGCAGAGGTAGGGGCCTTGGGTAAAACACTGTATACAGTCAGACTCAGTTGAAATGTTGACTAGTTTTGCTGAACTGCTTGTTTTTCCTCTTTTTCATTTTGTTCCTCTTTTAAGAACCAGAAACTTTAAGATGTTTGAGATTGAATTTTCATTTATTCATTCAACAACTACGTGCAAAAAAACAAAAATAAAATAGTCCGTGTGAGCCCTTACTCAAGGACTTTACACTTAATTGAAACCCCAATTGCCCTCCAAAAAAGCAAAAAAAAAAAAAATACACTTAATTGAAGGTAGAAGAAAGAAAGTATTTACAGATAAGTAAATATAAATTTATATACCAAATTAGTATATAAATACTAGTGCTGGTGAGGTGGGCACAGTTTAATGCTCCATTTGAAGAGCCCTTTAAAATATCATTAAGCCCTTTGTAAGGACATAAGGTTTGTATATAGTATTTGGAGAATGGAAGGGCACTAAAGACTTGGAGGACAGGACAGGCCAATAGGAAGAGGTCCTTGAGCTGAGCTTTGAAGTTCTAAAAGATGGAGGTGAGGAATGGGAACGATCCAGGATGGTCGGTGTCTACAAAGGTGACTGATGTGGAAGATGGATATTGTGAATGGAATCAGTTTGACTGGAATGTAATGGAAAGAGGTAGTAATGTATGATAAGCCTAGACAGGCTGCATGAAGCCAGATTGTCAACGTCTTTAAATACCAAATAGAATATGGTATTTGTATTTACTTATATAAGGATGTGTTCTTTCCCCTAATGGAATGTAAGCAAAAGGCAAGATGGTGCCTCTGCAGGTTCATGGGCAGGGGGAGAGACTTGGTTAATCTGTGCTTTAAGAATATCACTTTGGCAGTCGTGTGGATGGATTGAGAAGTAAGAGCCTGGAAGCAGAGAGAAAAAGTAGGAAACTATTGCAATGGTCTGGGCAAAAGAAGAAGGGCAGAAGCAAAGGACAATAAGACAGAAAAGGAAAGGGGAAAGCACCTTGATGCTTGAAGGATAGTAGTATGCTCAACAGAAAAGAGGGATTTGTTAAGGATTAGTTTATACATTTTCCTCAATGACAGTAGCACACTTATCATTGTTCAAAATAAAGTTCCTTGAAATAGTAATATGTGGATGCAGCATTTGGAATAATTTGGGGAAAACATCACTGAGCAAAATGGCCTCTTGGGTCCTCCTCAGTCAAATCAATGGAACCAGAAATGTGGGAAGAGTGCTGTGCCCTCACAGAAATGGTCAAATGGTAACCTGCTCATTTCAGTTAAAGGTAAAAAAAATCCTAAATAAAGCAGAGGGTTGTCAATTTTGTTTTCCCTTGGAAACAAATGAATTCTCCTTAGCTGCTTTTAGCTTGTAGAGAAAATTCAAGCAAACAGCCAATTATTACAGAACTGTGAGTAATAAAAGTAGTTCTTGCAGAGAAGGAATCATATGGAAATATGTTCTAGCAAAAAGCTTTACAAGGAAGAAGAATGTGTCTAAAGAGGCACAGTGAATAGGAAAAATGAAGCACAGCATCCTGGTCTTCAAGCCTTGTTTGGTGAAGAGCAATTAGAATGAAAACTGGTAATTTTCCAGGCTCCTGTTTACTTTCACTTTATCTCTGTTGGGGGAGGAGACTAATGAGGAAAAGGAAGGTTAGATTTCCTGTAGCAGTCACCAAATAGTGCATCTGGTTGATCCAATCCTTATGCAACTGAGCAGAAGCCACTGTAAAATCCTTGTGTGTGTCCCCTCACCTCTCTTCTCAGATGGCAGAGCAAGAGCTAAGCAAAACTTATGTCCGCACAAAGGACTTAATGATTTTTGCAAAGGGCTCTTCAGATGGAACACCACACTGTGCCCATATCACCGGTATTAGAATTCAGCCCTCCTGGAGTGAAACAGACACATGGATGACATTTCTTACAAAACACCACAGATGTAGCTGCAGCAAAATTTCTGTCATTATCCCATCCTTTTTTGTTCTAATAACTTCCACTCCACAATGCAAAAACTTTAACTTTGGTCACATATATCCAGAGAGAAAGAAAGTTTGGTTTTTTTCAGATGCAAGTTATACAATACTATTCTCTGTTTACAATAATGATTTCACAGAATTGTCAGTACTGTATGTGTTTTCCACTGTTTTTCCAATAAGAATGGTAAGTTTGTACTAAGCTATCCAAATTGTCTCCCCTTTGACTAACAATTTTGGAGACAGCTAACTGGGATGAGGGATGTGGTCTGAAGACCAGGAGGATTAAACCTATGACTTTGGCATCCAACACCGACCTTCAATCAAGTTAACTGGTCCAAACTATGTAATAATTAGTAAAAGAGTTCTTTAATATTATTTCTCTTTGGTATTATCCCTTCTTCAGATGGAAAATAATTGCCATTTATGGAACAAGAGCTCAAAATGAGAAAAACCGGTAAGTAACGTATTGGGGCTTTTTCTGTTCACAACCTTATATGATTTATGTGTGAAGAGTTGCATAAGTCTAGGGTATCCCAATTGAGAATCTTTGTGGGACTCATCTTTGTTCCTTAGATATATCTGTCCAGCTGCATGTTGCAATTTGGACTACTATCCATTTTCCCCTTGTGGACAGTGATTATTTATTTCTTTAAGTTCATTCATTACAATATCCTGGAGCTTGGGACAATTGGCATAATGTCATTTGTAAATCAGAATGTCTACAATACTTCATCATGAATGAAGTGAATGAATGAATGAAGCATTTATTGTGCACTTTCTATGTACATGCTAAGAACTAGGGAAATAAAATACTAAGATAGTTCCTGCTCCTGAGAAACTCACTTTCTAATGCAGAAAATATCACATATGGAAGGTTTAGCTGCAAGTCAGATGGAAAGGTCTAATAGTCTCTAGAGTATATTCCCAAAGTAGATGGTAATGCCTTTTCCTTAATATTATTTTTGTTTGTTTGTTTTTTGGAGGGCAATTGGGGTTAAGTGACCTGCCCAAAGTCACACAGCTAGTTTTGTGAGGTCAGATTTGAAGTCAGATCCAACTGACTCCAGGGCCGGTGCTCTATTCACTGCGCCACCGAGCTGCCCCTTCCTTAATGTTATTTTCACTAATAAAAGCGCACTGGTCTCTGATATTGAAGCATTTGATACTGGAATGGAAACATTGCTATTCCAAAGGCTCCTGGGTTTCAGGGTCCAGGGTTGTCTTCACCAGGGTTTGAGGGGAGATCATTTTTAAGGTTGTGATGGTTGGATCTCTCTGGTGAAAATTGTCTCCTGTCTCTTCCATAAAGTGTTCTGTTGCTGCAGCTAAGATGGCCTGCCTTTCCTGTGGGGGTGACAGTTGGCAGTTGATGGGGATGACTGGGCTGAGTTACCCCTCCAGACAATGATTGAAGGGGCTAAACTGGAAGCAGGATTGGGGGAGGGGGGTGTGGCTGTCACCCCTACTGCTCCTCTACCTAACACCTGTTGGTGTGTCAATTGGCCAAAGTTGTTGCTGGTTGTGTTAAGGAAGATGAGTCTTCTCCACAAAGATTCCTCCTTTCAGTGAGGCCCATTTCAGGGCCCTCGACTGTTTCCATCAGGGTCAATCAGTCAGTCAGTCAATAAAAATTTACTGGCTAGGTCCTATGCACTGTGCTGAGTGCTGGGAATACAGAGAAAGACAAACCTCTCAAGGAGCTCAGTCTAATAAGGGATACAACATGCAGACAAGAGCATCCAAACTAGATATGTACGGGATAATTTGGCAATATTTTCAATAAGTACAATGGGATTGCATACTCTTTGTAATTCAGTCAGCTATGTAAGTATAAAAATGTGGTCTGCTATAGAATGTCATCTGTGAAATACTTCCTGTTTCCTCTCAAAACCTCATCAAGGATATATGTGTGGGGCGGCTAGGTGGGGCAGTGAATAGAGCACTGGCCCTGGAGTCAGGAGAACCTGAGTTCAAATTTGGCCTCAGACACTTAACACAAAAAAACTAGCCGTGTAACCTTAGGCAAGTCACCTAAACCCCAACTGCCCTCCAAAAAGCAAAAAAAAAAAAAAAAGGATATATGTGTGCATTTTTCTTATTAAGGTTTTTGTAGAGAAGGAAAGTAGGCATATGTGTAAGTAATTGCACATCTTTTCTTTGATTACCTTTTTCCAATAATAATGACCATTTTTTTAGAGGCATTTGGTATTCCTCTCTTACTTCAGATATCTTGATAATTGCCCCCTAAGCGTCCTCAAAACCGTACCTTTGGGCATCTGGGTGGTGCACTGTATAGAGCACTTGACCCTGGAGTCAGGAGTACCTGAGTTCAAATCCAACCTCAGATACTTACAAGCTGTGACTGCAAGTCACTTAACCCCAATTACCTAAAAGAAAAAAACCTATGGTTTCATAGAAATGGAGAAATGTCCTACTCTGTGGATACTTGTTTTGCTCCACTTGCTTCTCTTTGTTTTCTTTAGTGTTATTTCTACTTTGCCAAAATGACCCCTAAAAAAGGGAAACAGTCAGTGTGTGGAGGGGATATGGAAAGATTGGTGCACTGTTGCACTGTTGGCAGAGCCATAAATTTGTGAAATTATTCTAGAAAACATCTTGAAATTATGTTAAGAAAAGTGACTAAATGGTTCTTCTCTTACATCCAGAGATCCTGCTCCTGGGAATATGTACCCCAAAGAGGTCAGAGTTAGGGGGTGTCAACCATCACGAGCAGGTCCCACAGGGGAACAGAAGAGCCAGTCTAATTTATAGCAGCACACCTTGTAGAAGTATCATAGCACTGGAAACAAAATGTGTATCTTTCTATTGGAAAACAGCTGAAATGAATGTTTATCATTTGAGAAATGGTGGTAGTATGTGAACGGATGACTGATATTGTGCAATAAGAAAAAAGAATGTGCATTTAAGGTATGCATGTGATGCTTTTATAGGTTATGCATATGCACACAGGTTTACTTAAAAGCAGCTCCCAGAGAGGAGTAAATAGACATCACTAAAATTTCTACCACTCCTCTCCAAGAATACTTTGATTCCTGTCTGGAGGGGAGAAGGAGAATGGGTCTATGAAGCTGACCTCTGAGAAGGGGATGCCAGACCAGCATTGTCTATCCCCCTAAATATTACAAGCCTAAGGGAAATGAAATT